>OZ057408.1:42270811-42468811 GCA_964056735.1 Allodiplogaster pararmata | reverse complement strand
TTAATTCGGTGGAAAAAACCATGCAGGTTGGTGTCAGGTGAGAAAAAAATGCCGTGGTGAAATTCACAAGAAAAAAATTTGGTGGACGTGCCCACAAAATTTGGTGAACGTTAGTATTTTATTTGGTGGACGTTACTAATTTTATTTGGTGGACGTTACTATTTTATTTGGTGGACGTTACTATTTTATTTGGTGGACGTTACTATTTTATTTGGTGGACGTTACTATTGTATTTGGTGGACGTTACTATTTTATTTGGTGACACTTCTATTTAAATGGTGGACCAATAATTTTTCCCCCTTATCAATCGTCTCATCGATCAATGTCTCGAGCTAGTGAAGCTCTTCTCAATTCTCTTAACGAATGTATCATCAAAAAAGAGGAGGCAACGGAATCCAATATTAAGAATCACATACTTTTTCTGCTATAGACATGTTCTTTAATGAAGCAGATGATTTCGGAATCTAAAAACAACTAAAATGTCATTGAAACTTAAAGAATGAAATGGAGGAAGAATAAAGACTTCGATCAGTGGTAATAGAACATGCACCAGAGATTACAGACAAGAAAGCATCAGCTTCAGCTCAAATAGCTCACGATTCAGGCATCATTCATACTCTACTCGACGCTGTTGATCTTCCGGTCGCAGGAGTCGCTCACTACCGCATGGGAATCAGGAAGAATGATTCAAACGAGGCACGTGTTCTCAAGCTCACCTTCCCGACTAAAACGCATAAGAGACAGTTTTTCGCTAAATCGAGCTTTCTCCGCCAGAACTCTCTCCTGAGAAATATATTCGTCCGCTCGAGCTTAACGAAGTTTCAACGCGAACAGGAATATCAACTTCGTCAGGAGAATAGAAAGCTGGTAGCTGCAGGTCAAGATGTCGTTATATACAATGGCCGACTTGTGCCCCGTCGCGAGGTCGACGCTCTTCGTCAATCATATACCAATCGACCCTCTTCCCATCAACGAACGTTCCAAGGAAGTCAGAGCATCACTGTGAGATCAACGAAGTCGACTGGGTCATCAAGAAACATCCAAGTCCTACGCTCGTCAGAAGTCGTCGTTCCTCGACAATCTATTCCTCCGACAGTCCACGTAGCCTTGCCGTCAAACTAGCAAATTTTCCAGGTCCTGTTTCATCACACCGTTCCATATTTTCGAATCCTAGTTCTATCCTTACTTGTAATTTTAACCTTACTGATCTTTTCTTGAAAGTATCGTATTATAATAGGCGGTCTCTATGAAATAAACTTTTTGTTTTTCGAATGTATTCAGAGAATGAAAAACCTGATATAGTCTTGCTAACGGGAACTTGATTGAAGAAAAGTATTCCCGATCATGAAATAATAGGCATATTACCATATGTAATAGTTCGTTGTGATCGTAATAGCAGAGGAGGTGGTGTTTCTTTAATTATTCATGATCACCTTTCGTTCATTAAATCTAGCATCTCCTTTCATCTGAACGAGATATTATTTTTTGATCTCCTAGTCACCAAATCAATAGTTCATCTAGTACAGCTGTAAAAATACAGCTGTAAATTATAGTATACCTTACTCCTCGTTGATCTCACGCAACGGATTTTTAT
Organism: Allodiplogaster pararmata; assembly: GCA_964056735.1. Classification (NCBI taxonomy): domain Eukaryota; kingdom Metazoa; phylum Nematoda; class Chromadorea; order Rhabditida; family Diplogasteridae; genus Allodiplogaster; species Allodiplogaster pararmata. The sequence goes on along the minus strand of OZ057408.1, from coordinate 42,467,217 downwards.
ACTGAGCAGAGGAGCGGATTGTTCGCAGAAACAAGTGCAAAAATCGTGTGGTGAGACGGGAACCGAACCCGTGACCTTTCGTATTCCGGACGAATGCTCTTCCCACTGAGCTACACACTCACACATGATAATGCACATTTTAAGGCCCATAGAACATGCCGCCTCTGAACACCGAGGTCTCTCGAGGTCTAGGCGCCTTTGATTCTGCGAAATAGCTCATGCTGTTGTATGGGCCTTAAAATGTGCATTATAATGTGTGCGTGTGTAGCTCGATGGGAAGAGCATTTGTCCAGAAAGCGAAAGGTCGCGGGTTCGGTTCCCGTCACACCACACGATTTTAGCACAAGTTTCTTCGAAAAGTCCGCTTCTCTGCTCGGTTAAAAAATTCGTTGTTTGAGATCAACGAGGAGTAGGGAATACTCTAATTTGATTTCATTGATAATTGATAACCCAACGACTTCGGACCAACACAACCAACACAACATTGTTTGATTTACATTGTTACCGAACCGGGATGAGAAGGAGAGGATCAAAAGAGAAAAAGAGAAACGTCTAACCTAACAAACTTGGCCGATAGCTGATATAAAACTGACTTTGTCATGGGTTGGAAGATTATGCAGAAATTGTCCATGATTGATAGAAACCGCATAATTAAAGAAGGACTTTGTACAAGAACTAATCCTAGTGGTATTCAAGTAGCAAAAAAACTCGCAAAACTGCTAGGTACAACAGCTTCTCTGTGCGAGTCTATAGGATATTTAGCAAGTTACCAATTGATCTTCTTCGGGAAAAATTTCTCAAAGCTTTTCGTAAAAAAAACTGTCTGTAAATATAATATAATTGTGTTTTGAATTTAATGAAGTATCTAGCCTTCATATCGATGTTTTTGCTTCAAGAACTATTTCAAACACGTTTTCAATGCGATAGCTCTCAATTGTCTTTTATTTTCGAAAGAATTTATTGTCTTCGATGTTTGATCACCAATACACATTCTTGGATGCAGATAAAATTTAATCCCACCAGGAGTTGTATTCGTCTCGTTTTTTAGAGAACTAACAGCTGTAAAAATGATTTCCTCCGTGTAAAACTATAAATTACAGGATGTGAGCGGTTGGGACGCGTTGAATTGTTAACAGGTTTAGTAGAATGTGAGTGGATCGAACTAAAAACAAGTAGCAAACTGCTGCGCTTTGGTCTAAGGTCTTGTGACTTAATAACCCAAATCGTCTAAAATAGCTGGTATAGAGTGATTCTTCTGTTTGAAGTGATCACTACAATACGAAAAGAATAATGCAGGACTATTAAATGAAAGAAGACGTGGTTCTCTTATACTTTCGCAACTCTGCACAAAATGTAAATGCCGGCTGGAGAAGTGTAACACTTGTTCTTTAACTTTCTTGTACCTATTAGCATCATATCATATATCGCTCTCTGTTCTCATATCGCTCTCTGTTCTCATATCGCTCTCTGTTCTTGTATTGAGTGGTGACCCTTTGAGAGCTCTCTACACATTTCTTAAAAATGCAATCAAGGAATAAAACTCATCTTCTCCCATCAATACTCAACATGGAAATCCCAAGTGTTCCCCTCCCGTACGTGAAGTCTCTTCTACAGAACATTCTACAAGAAGCTCTTCTCCCTCTTCAACAGACTTTGGCTGCTCAATCTGCTGAGATCCTTCAGTTGCGACATTCGGTAGCTCAACTCAGAAGTTGTATCTCTCCTGCTGCTCTTCGACCTCATCTCTACTCCGCCTTTGTCGAAGCCACTATGAGAGACAAGGAAATGCTGCTCTCCAAATCGAAGAGAGCAGTTCTTCTCAAGCTTCCCGAGAAGAGTACTCCAGAAGCTACTCATCTGAATGACAAAGAGCTTATCAGAGGAATCTTCAGAAAGCTGAACTCGCCAGACTTGCTGGATGTATTGGAAAGAGGCGAAGTCTCTCATCACCGACACCCTATCGACTCTCCTCGCAACCACTCTTCCATTGGTCGTCCAATCAAAATTCAATTTTCTTCTTCCTCTATTCGAGACAATTTTCTCAAACTCATCAGAAGTACGAAGAGATGTGTTCCAAATGGATGCTACCTACGAGCTGATCTCTCCCCTGCTGAGCTGATAGCAGAGAGAGACTGTAAGCGAATTGCGTTGGACCCTTCTCTTCCGCCTATGAAGGTAATCGACTCTCATCTCGAACCGATTTCCTCCTTCATAAGTCACAGAAGTGCTCTCGCCATTCCCTCTCCAGATCATCGTCCCGGAGTCTCCCATTCTTCTCCTGTCCCTGTCATCTCTTCTGTCAGTACAACCGAAGCTCCTATCTGCCCGACTACTCGATCGCCGCCTGCTCTCCGGAGAAGCGCCCGAAATCGAAACATGGTCAACGGGAAGAAGAATGCTACTTCTAAATAGGACAAATCGGGTGTGATTTCTGTTAAGCTTGATTGTATCTCTTTTAACGCTAGATCAATTAAGAACAAATTGTACGACTTACATCACTTACTTAGATCTTCTTCTCCTAGTATTGTTTTTGTCTGTGAAACGTGGTTATCTTCTGCTGATCCTGATTCTCTTTTAACCAATGCTCTACCTTACCATTCATTCAGATCTGACCGCGAAACTAACACTCATGGCGGGGGAGCTGCCTTACTTGTCAATTATTCACTCTCACCCCTATTTGTATCTTCATTTTCCCAAGACTCTATTGAATCAATAGTATCAATAGACATTTCTAGTATCAATAGTATCAATAGACATCAATAGACGTGTATCAATAGACTTTTCTTGCAATGATTTTTGTAAATTGCCCTTTCCTTCTATTCGAATAATCTCATGTTATCGATCCCCAAATGCGTCTCTCGCTAGCATGGAAGCTTTCATCAACTACCTTATTCCTCATTCTTCCTTATTCTTTCCTGTGATTTTATGCGGTGACTTAAACTTACCGAGTATCGATTGGAGCAATGTATTCGTTCTTTCTCCTTGTCACATTTCCAATGCTTTCTCACAATTTGCGAATGATTATCACCTAACTCAATATGTTCTTAGCTCAACTCGTAACTCTAACACGCTTGATTATGTTTTCTGTAACCATAAACTCATAACTAATTGCTTGACTTCTTATCCATTTTCAACTAGTGATCACCTTTCCGTTACATTCTCCATAACTGACTGCTTGATCCACTCACCCAGACCTTCCGTTCAGTTAGTACCGCAATGGAACAAAGCTGACTGGACTGCTATCAATAACTCACTTTTCTCTGTCAACTGGACCATTGCGTTTTCGACATTAACCATTGACGAATGTGTTTTTCTTCTTACTGATTTTTTATCCGCACTCATATCGCAGCATGTTCCCCATTCTCCTCCCAAGAAACATCACTTGAAATATCCCTGTAAAATCAGAAAAATGTTCAGCTTTCTCAAAAGGTCCAAGAAAAGATCGGTTTCACGAGCTTTAGTAATGAAAACGTGTAAAAAGTTGCATAAAGAAATCTTGAAATTTGAATGTCAGCGTGAAGAATGTTTCAAAATGCCTAAGAATTTCAAATTGTTTTACCGTACAATGGCTAACCGTACTAAGCCTAACAAAACTGTTTCTTCTTTAATAGTTAACAACGTTCCGATCACATCACCTCTTGATATTTCTAACTCATTCTCTGAATTTTTCTCATCCATCACCTCACATCCAATAGCTGGCCCTCTTCTACCTCCCACTGCATTTAACACTATACCATACGAATCGATTGTGAGCCAACTAGATGTTGTTAATCTGATCAACCGTCTAACACCCAAGTTGAATACCTCTCCCGACTCTATACCCAATATCTTTATCAAGAGTTGCAAAGACAGTCTTGCCACTCCTATTTCTATCATTTTCTCAAACAGCTTGACCTCAGGCTATTATCCTAGTCCTTGGAAAGTTGGTATTGTCAAGCCGATCCATAAGAAAGGTAGTAAATCGGATGTTAACAACTACCGTCCAATCACGCTTGTCAGCTCCTTATCGAAACTTCTTGAGAAGCACATTTATAACATTTTGCTCAACCATCTTGAGTCCAATCACATCTTACATTCTAACCAAGCTGGATTCCGTTGTAAGCGATCCACAGTTTCTTCTCTCGTCCACTCTCACTCTTTATACCTTTCTCTTCTGGCCAAGAAGTTGCCTTTCGATATTTGCCTTGTCGATTTTTCTAAGGCATTCGATGTGATAGACCACCGCTTTCTTCTTTATAAACTCGAGTGTTGCGGTGTCCAACCTTCGTTATTAACCCTCATCACTTCATTTCTAACCCAGCGCTCTTATCGTGTAAGTATTAACAATGTTCTATCTAACGATAAGCAAACAGCTGTAGGAGTGCCCCAAGGAAGCTGTTTAGGACCTTTGTTTTTCACTGTTTTTATAAATGACATTGTTGAACTTCTACCAGAAGGCGTGCACTGCTTCCTGTATGCAGACGACGTAAAGTTGTTTTCTGAAGACCCTAGCCTACTCCAATGTTCTCTCGATTCACTCACTAATTACGCTCACAAATGGTTTCTCACAATATCTACTCACAAATGTCTAGTAATGCATTGTGGTAAGAATAATCCTCAAACATCATATTTCATTAACCAGGATCTTTTGCCAAATCAATTAGAAGCTCGTGACTTAGGTGTTTACTTCCATTGTTCGCTTTCTTTTACTAACCACATCAATTTATTGGTTGCCAAAGCGTACAAGTGCATGAACATAATTTTTCGATCCCTGAAAACATCCTCAACTGCTGTTTTACTAAATGCATTCAAAACCTATCTCCTTCCACTACTCGAATATGGCTCAGAAGTTTGGTCTCCCACTGCCATCGGTTCAATAAATGATATAGAGCGTGTTCAAAGGTGTTTCTCGAGAAGGATATTTTCTAGAGCTCATCTTCCGAAAACCGATTATCTGTCGAGATTGCAGTTTTTAAACCTTCGAACTTTAGAACACCGACGTGCCATAAGTGATCTATGTTTCCTTCATAAATCTGTTCACCATCATGTTCTGTTAGACTACTCATCACTATTCCGAGTTTTACCTTCGACCCATAACAATCGTATCTCTCACTCTTTGAGAATCGTTCTGCCATTCAAGATTCTCAGTTCTCATAGTACCTGTTCTTCTCGCTGTATTGATACTTGGAATTCTCTTTCATCTACTCTTGTAAGAATATCATCCCCAGCTTCGTTTAAAAAAGCTCTCCAACAGCTACCATCATCCACAATTGTGCCTTACTCAAAACTTAGACTTTGATTTTTTGGATTTTAGTAATATGTCTCTTTTTGCCAATCTGTAAATTATATGCGCTTTATACTGAATTCGCACCCGCGACAGATCTCCAATGTATGTATTATCATATATGCAAGGAATAAAGAATTGAATATCGCTAGTGATGTGTAAATGAGAGTATTCCCTACTCTTCGTTGATCTCAAGCAACGGATTTTTATACCGAGCAGAGGAGCAGATTGTTCGTAAAAACTTGTGCGAAAATCGTGTGGTGTGACGGGAACCGAACCCGTGACCTTTCGCGTTCCGGGCGAATGCTCTACCCACTGAGATACACACGCACACGTGATAATGCACATTTAAGGCCCATACAACATGCCCCCCTCTCAACACCGAGGTCTCTCGAGGTCTAGGGTCAGAGGTCTAGGCGCCTTTGTTTCTGCGAACTAGCTCAGGCTCGGGTTTTCTTCTTTTTTTATTTATTTCTTCTTTTTCTCTTATTATCCTCTCTTCTCATCCCGGTTCGGCCCCCATTCATTCATTCATTCTTTCATTCTTTTATTCCTTGCACAGATTATATTCAACTTCGGTTCACAATGAACAATAACAATAGCGGAAATGCATGGACTGTCTTTCTAGTGGCGGTGTCTGTAAGCAAAAGGTTGCTTAACTAGGGGGAGGGGGGGGTAGAAAATGCTATTAACAAAGAAACGAGCCTTTAGTTATCAGAAACAAAAGTATTTGGTAAAACTAGGTTGACAGGCAACTTGAGTAAATTGTTCTTAAATACCTTGCAATTAGGATCATTTACGATTTCAAAATCTAATGAATTCCATACTGATAACTGACGAGAAACACATGTTGATATGAAAGATTGATTAATATTATTGGGCGGAAAAAGACGCAAGGAATGAGAATGGCGAGAAAAACGTTCAACAGCTGATGTTTTGTATAAATGTATCTATGTCGCATTTTTCATGGATACATTTGTGAATGAAAGTAAGGTCAGCAAGGGCTCGACGGTATTCAAGAGTTTGAAGTTCTAACAATAATAGCCGCTCTGAGTACGGAAGTATAGGATGACCGGCTCTAGCTAGAATTCGTCTCGTAAACGAGCGTTGTACTTTCTCGATAAGTTTCACTAGTCCCGAGGACGTAGGGTTCCAGAGCTCGCTAGCATATTCTAATAATGGTCGTACATAGATTTTAAAGGCAGAAGTCAGAAGAGGAAGGGATGGCGAATTGAATGCTTTTAATAACATATTCACAACAGAAGAGGCCTTTTTACATTTCTCATTTATATGTTTACGGTAAGAAAAACCATCGGATATTATTACTCCAAGGTCTTTGGCTGATTCACTAGCTAGAATGGGTATATTGTTCATATGATAAACATTACGAGAATTAGATGAACCAAGGTGTAAAACACTACATTTAGATAGCGATAAACACAAGTTCCACTCTGAGCACCATGCTGAAACACAGTTGAGAGCGATCTGTATCTCATTTACAGAAAGAGGGACGCGTCCCATTATTTTAATGTCGTCAGCATATAAGGAGAACTGAATATTGGGAGAAAATACATGTTTAACAGAGTCAATGTACATTAAAAATAAAAGTGGACCTAGCGAGGAGCCTTGAAGGACTCCTGATATAACGGAAACAGGGTTGGAAAACACTTTATCGATGTTCACTGACTGGGTACGTTGATTCAGGTAACTACTAATCCATCTAACAATATTAGACGGAAAACCATAACAATGAACTGTGTGCAAAAGCAGTCTGTGGTCAACTGAGTCGAAAGCTTTGCTTATATCTAGAAAAACAAGATCAACGGAGAAACCTTGAGCAAAAGAATCAACAATGAAAGCATGCGATTCTACCAAAGATGTGGTAGTCGATCTTTTTGCTCTAAAACCTGCTTGGTGAGGGGACAACAATTGTTCATTTTCTAAATATGAATAGACTTCACTAAAAACAAATTTTTCCATGACTTTAGACAAAGAGCAACATAGAGAAATTGGTCTATAGTTACATACAGAATTACGTGAGCCAGCCTTATGTAGTGGTTTAACTATAGAACTTCTCCATATAGTCGGCACAATGCCTGAGAGAAGACTGTTATTGAGTATTATACATAACGGCTTTACAAGAGCAAAACGACATTTCTTCAAAAAAATGTTAGGAATACCATCAGGGGAAGTGTTACATTTAGATTCAAGAGAAGACAGAGCGCGTAAAACCATCTCCTCAGTTATACAGTCAAGACTAAATTGTTCATTTACTTCAGGATAGGTTGGATATGGTAAGGGACCTTGCAAGGGCTTCGAAAAAACAGAAGAAAAATAATGGGAGAAAGCGTCTGCCTTTTCTAATGACGAAGTTATTTAATGTCTCTGGTCGTCTATTAAAGTGGGCATGGCTTGATTTACATTATTACTCAAACGATTTCTGCAAGCAGCAAAAAAGGACTTTTGATTACCCCGCAATATCAACTTAGCTTCCTGTTCAAGTTCGAACTCATGTAGTAACCTATCAAATTCAATCGTTTTTCTAATACAGTAATCAGAATATGGGGAATTCTGATATAGACATTGAAGCTTGCGGTGCATTTTACGGAGTAAACTGGGATAACGAAACGTTTGGTCTCCGCAATTAATGTTTGGGACATACTTCTCAATAAGAGAGCGAATGAAAGAAACAAGATAATGATTAGCGGACTCAACATCCATCGTAGAAAATGTATGAGTCCAATTATGTACAGCGATTTGATATTCAATAGCGGGCCAGTTGGCTATAGTGAACAACTTGAAAGGGGGAGACAATGGAATTGAAGTAGCATTTAAAGATAATTTGAATGAGACCATGTTGTGGTCACTAACGCTAAAACGACCGATAACATTACATTCAGAAATTATGGGTACATTCGTGAATAATAAATCAAGAATATTTTCGTTCCTTGTTGGAGAGTAGACGTACTGAGTCAAAAAATTGTCTGTCATGAATTCAAGGAACATCTCATGTTGACCATCTCTATGTGATAAATGATTGAACCAGTCAATGAATGGTAGGTTGAAATCACCATTGATCATGATGGGAAAAATATCAGTAGTATAAGAATTAAACATCTGTTTGAAGTACGACAATAGCTTTAAGAAAGAAGAAATTGGACAGGATGGCGAGCGATACACACAAATACATCTCAACTTACTCTTCACTGAAGAAAATGATTGCTCAAAAATATCTATGGTAACAGCTTCAAAGCCGTCGTCTGAGCAAGACGAAACGATAGAACAAGGGATGCGAGAAGAAACTAAGAAGGCTGCACCTCCTCCTCTCATTGAACTGCTTCTATGACAGCGAAAAATCTGATATCCAGTATTACTTGTTATTAATGAATCATTCTCTTGACTTGTTAACCAAGTCTCAGTTATCCCTATGACATCGTAAACATTAGAATTAAGCAAGAAATATAAGCTGTAAAGTTTGTTACGAAGAGAACGAGCATTGAATGAAATGCAACTTATTGTCGAAACATCAATGTCAATAGGAGAAGATGGGCTACGAGGGTCAAAAAGGGGGAGATTACCGCCACTGACCTATCTTCTCATTGTTACGTTCTGCGAAGCTGGACCGGAACTCTGCGGCGACGAGCCAGGGTTCATCGGAGTTGCGGGTGGCTGTGGTTGGTAGGATGAGAACGTCCGCACTGGTATCAGAGAAGTCCCAACGACCTTCCACTTCTGACCACCAGGGATCTGATTCCTTTCCCTTGCCACTCTCTTCATCTCCCGTTCTAGCTCGAGTCCCTCACGCGTCAGGTCTTCTCTGATGTAGCTGTGCGGAAGAGCTGAAAGACAGGCAGGGCGCCCTCTTCGAATTTGCTGCAAAGCTTGATTTCTCAGAGAAGATAATCCAAGAAAAATCTTGAGAACACGTCTCTTCTTGACTGGGTCACCAAACCTTCTGAACCGAGCAGTCGCAATTTCCGGGAGATTGAGTTCTCGAGAGAGCGCTCTGAGAAAGTCCTGATCCGCTGCATCCGTTGACTCATCCTTGTCGTGCTCCGGGAGCCCAACACACACGATGTTCTCCATTTTTTCTTCAATCATCTTACGATCGACAGTCATCGCTCGAACCGCGGCGTCATAGGCGAGAATGTGCGGGGGGAGAGAAAGGAGAGAGGGGATAGGCGATGGTGACGGAGGGGCAGGCGAGGAAGGGAGAGTAGACAGACGAGAGACGAGTTGCTCGACTATACTCTCGAGTCGAGTAATTTTTTTCCATCATCTCATCAAGCCTTTTCTCGTATTCGGGGCAACGCTTACAAGGGGGAGGGGCAATGGGGGAACGTTTGCTAGGCATTTAGAGAAGCAAACTAGTCAATATGAGACGTGGTAGATCACCGACTGCTCAGTGTGAGCAAAGAAAGGGGAATGAATAAATAAGAGTATTCCCCCATGTAAATAAGAGTATTCCCTACTCCTCGTTGATCTCAAGCAACGGATTTTTATACCGAGCAGAGGAGCAGATTGTTCGTAGAAACTCGTGCGAAAATCGTTGGTGTGACGGGAACCGAACCCGTGATCTTTCGCGTTCCTGGCGAATGCTCTCCCCACTGAGCTACACACGCACACGTGATAATGCACATTTAAGGCCCATACAACAGATGACACTAGTGATGAGATCGAAATTGAGTTTTGAGGTAATCGAAGAAAAGATCTCAGGGACAGTATAACAAGGAGTCAAGTAAACAGAAGAGAAATATTCTGAAAAGGTATTGCTTATTTGTTGTTGTCGGTGTTCTATTAGATTGATCTACTATTGTGGGCATTGCTAAATTAACGGCTCTTAGTGCTTTTTTTCACATTTGAATAGAACAATTTAAAGTTACCTTCAATAACAAGTTTGCTCCCCCTCTCAACTTGAAACAAGTACAACTGTTTGGAGAATTTATCAGGAAGATTACGGCTGCATATACACTAAGGAGACTGACAGTAGTTCGTTGAACCTGATGATTCTTTTACGAAGCCCAATAGGATAATGGTCAAATTCAGAGAACTCAGAAAAGTAAGGGACGAAACGCTCAATGAGGAAAAGAATGAATGCAACCATGTTTGTATTTATGAGCAGCATCAGAATTAGAAAGAGCTTAAGAGAGCGTCCAGTCATGAGACGCAGTCCAAAGTTGAATCATGCCCCAATTCGCACGCCCAAATTCTCTTATAGGAGGAGCATGAGTAACCGGCATAGCTACTCGTTATTCTACTGTATCATTGTCACCTGAGGAATAAGGCGCAGTCAAAATACAGTTCGAAAAACTGGTTATTGGACAACACAAAATCTAATATGTTCATACCACGTGTCGGTTGGGTGACAAATTGGAGGTAATTCTCATCGCAGCAGAAGTCTGAGAATAATGAGTGGTTTTCATTCTAAGAAATGTATCAGCTATTATAGTCAATGAATGGAAGACAAAGGCAACAGCTTGGGTTAGAATCATTTAAGGAACGATCCCATCTGTACAACATAAAATTATGAATGTTCAAAAACTCATTTTGCTCTAGAGAGCAAAAAAGTTTCTGTGAAAAAAGATCATAGTTATTGAAATTAGGCAAAAATTGAGATCGGCTACTTTCTTGCGTAAAGATCTAGCGTTAAATGAACATGCTCCCGTTAGAGGGCGAGATAAACTCGAAACACAATGACAACAGTGGTCATTCGTGATTCTACAGCCTTAAGAGCCTGTCACGGATGGAGCCGGATCATCCAGTCCGGAATCGAGCGCGACCTCAGGTGGCGGATAGAGGGACGCCTCCCTACGAAGAATTCGTCCTGGGAGGTAGCGGGAGAAATCCCGCTGCGGACCAAAACTGGGTAGTATAGCTCATTCTCTCATTCGTCTCCCTCCGTGCACGGTTGCTCCTCGCACCGTCTCTTCCCTCGTCTGTGAGAGTCCTTTCCCGAGAAGATTTGGCGCTCCGGGATCGTAGCTCCATCATGAGCAACAGAAGAAGGAGATGTAGGAACGACTTTGTCAAAGCCGTTAGTCCCCAATTTCTAAGGAAGGCAGAGAACGTTGAGGAGAGGAGTCGTCACATGTCGCAACAGATCCCATAATCGATGATGTTACAGGGTGGTCCATAAATAAAGTTACAAATTTTCGAAAACATTTCCTGGGAAAGTGACCGCATGTAGCGGTCTTTTTTTCTCGTTTTCCTGATCCCCCGTTTTTTTTAGTACGTGTCAAGTGAGTTGCGATTGATTCCATCGATGTTTAGGGTAATGACAGCGTCGAATCGCTTGCGCATTGCGATCATTCGCCTACACACTCTTGGCCACACTCCTACTCGCATTGCTGAAACGCTTCGCCTGCCTCGCATGACAGTGTATCGAGCGATCAAAAGATTCGAGGAGCTTGGCACATCTTTGGACCGTCCAAGGCGAGGTCGTCCTCGCACTGTTCGCACGACACCACTCATCGAAAACGTTCGGAGTCGGATCAACCGAAATTCACGACGAAGCATCAGACAGATGGCGCAGCAGCTCCCAATGAGCCGAACTTCATTGAAACGAATAGTCACGGAGGAGCTGGGACTCAGGTCGTATCGTACACGGAAGGCCGCTTTTCTGTCGGCTCGCAACAAGTCGGGAAGAGTCAAAAGATGTCGCGACCGTCTTCGCCGTACGCAGCTAGGCGAACATTTCAATATGGTGTCCTCTGACGAAAAGCTGTTCACCGTGGAAGAAGTCCACAACTCAAAAAACGTCAGAGTGCTTGCGAAGGACGCAGAGCAAACCGATAGCAAGGGTAGAACGGTCCAACGCAGTGCACATCCAACTCAAGTCATGGTCTGCGCCACAGGAAAAACACCGCTTGTTTTTGTCGAGAAAGGCGTCAAGATCGACACGGAATACTACCTGAACATGTTTTGCAAGACGTGCTCCATCCATGGTCTCAATCGCATTTCAATCAGAGGACATGGACCTTTCAACAAGACTCAGCACCAGCCCACAAAGCTAAAAAGGTCCAAACGTGGTGCAAGTAAAGTTTTTCCGGCTTCATTACAACATCAAAATGGCCGGCCTCATCACCCGACCTGAACCCGCTGGATTATTCCGTTTGAGCCTACTTGGAGTCCAAGATCAACTCTCGCTCCCACTCAAATATTGATTCCCTGAAGAATGCCCTTCAGGCAGAATGGGACAACATCGGAGTCGAATACCTCCGTACAGTGGTAGAGGCGTTCCCAAAGAGACTTCGAGCTGTAGTTCGAGCAAAAGACGATAGTTTGAGCTGAACTTTCGCGTGAATGTTGACATTTATGTTGTTGATAAAATATGTTGATTTGAGATGATTTTCTCTGTTTTGAAAAAAGGTATAACAATTCCAATTTGTAACACTATTTATGGACCACCCTGTATGTTACCGATGTGGCTTGCTGATCTTGATAAAGCGGTTGAATTGGAAAATTGAAAAAAATAGCTCTTCAAAGGAGGGCGATGCCGGACCGGCCTGGGCAAGCCACCGGACAAAACATCAGCCGATACTCCACTATACTTATCAATGGCGAGTCGAGGCGCCAGTCAAATAGCATCTTGCCTATCTCCGGTCAATGACAGGCGAGACGTCTCTACTCCCACCCAAAACGATGCTAGGCCGGGTTGACCACCCAATCACAAGGCCTATAGCATGAACAGGTTGCTACAACGATGTCCGCCTTCACAAGGTGCAGCATGACAGTCTAGGGACTGCAAAGGACATCAAAACCCTTCTTCGAACGCATCTCGTCCAAAGAACACGAGAACCTCTCTCATTAAAGAGAGTGTTCATAACCAAAAGTCTTCGATGCGGGCTGCTTGCCGGCGGCAACAACAAAAACAACAACAACAATGCGAGATGAAGAAATAGATCTCTTAACACTGTCACTCACCTATCGGGATTTTCTCTTAGTAAAGTTCGCTCACGTCCTCATCATTTCTTCTCGGAATGGTCTTGGCATCGATGGCTTGGAGGAACACAACGTTCCTCTGATATTTCACTCAATTCGCCCAATGGCGCTTGTGTATAGCTCGATTTCTCTTGTAGGTATCCGAAAGGTCTTTGATTTCAAGTTCTTCTGCGAACTTCATGACAAAGCTCTCATTATTTGCGGTTTTGAATGAGTCCGAATCGTTTTCTTCCATTATAACGACTACAATAATTTTCACCTTCTCTTAAGTTACATCTTTGTCGTTAAGAAAACAGCGCCTCACCGCCTCATATGCGACCGCGTCAGGAGACAAAGTCGATTGGAGAGATTGGAACGCTGATAGAACGGCAAACTTCTCTTGCGTGAGAGCCTCAATCTTCTTGTTTTGCGCCCCGATATTTCGGACTCGACTCGCTATCGTGTCGGCTTGAAAACGTATGATTTCTTAAAGAGAGGTGACTCCGATGTTGGCAGAAGAAAAGGACATGTTTGGACAAGAAAGGAATATAAAGCTAATTGGTGTTCAATTTTTCAGTGAAAAACTTTTTCAATGTCACTGGCCCCCTACCCAGACCTACACCCCAAGTCATTATGTCCCCTAGCCACAATGTCTCGCTCTTTGAAGTTCACCGAATAATATCTAAAATGTGCCCAAAAGTGAACTCCTCTCCCGACTTAATACCAAACATACTTATCAAAAACTGCATAAATTCTCTAAGCAATCCTCTCTCAATAATTTTTTCTAATTCATTTACCCTTGGATACTTTCCCAGTGCTTGGAGATCTGGAATTATCAAACCCATCTTCAAAAAAGGTAAAACATCAGAGCCCAATAACTATCGTCCCATAACCCTCGTCTCTTCCTTCTCGAAAGTCTTTGAAAAACATATTTTTCACCTTATTTATAATCACCTCGAAAGCAACAACATCCTCAACCCAAATCAGTCTGGTTTTCGCTCCAAACATTCCACTGTTTCTTCCCTTGTACACGCTCACTCAGTCTATCTGTCTCTTTTGTTCAAAAAACAAGCCTTCGACATATGTCTCATTGACTTCACAAAGGCTTTTGATACTGTAGATCATAGGGCACTACTCTACAAACTTAGTTCTTGTGGTATAGACTCCTCCCTTCTCCTGCTGATCAAGTCATTCCTCTCTAAAAGGTCTTTTCGCGTCTCTGTTGACGGCTTCGAATCTGCAGATAGAGCAGTGACCACTGGGGTTCCTCAGGGTAGCTGCCTCGGGCCTCTGCTTTTCTCTATTTTCATTAATGACATAGTAGAGCTTCTACCCTCAAATGTTTTTAGCTTTCTGTATGCAGACGATCTCAAAATTTTCTCCCAGTCTTCGTCCTCCCTTCAAAATACTCTTCACATAATCGCTGAATACGCTCAAACTTGGTCACTCACAATCTCATTCCCTAAATGCTATGTATATTGTTCATTGCGGACCTAACAACCCTGATTTACCCTACACCTTAGAAAACCACACCCTGCCCTCACAATCAATCGTTAAAGACCTTGGTATTCATTTCGAATCTTCTCTCTCATTTAACCATCATATTACTACAATGATTCAAAAAGCCAGAACAGCTATTAACATTCTTCTTAGGTCTTTAAAAACCTCCTCCATCCCGGTCTTACTTCGCGCATACAAAACCTACGTTCTACCAATTCTGGAATATGGATGCGAACTCTGGTCACCTGTCTCTGTCGGTCTCATTAACGACATAGAGCGGGTACAAAGAAACTTCACCAGACGCATTCTCGCTAGAGCTGGCCAAATCTCTCAAAATTATTCTGCCCGTCTAAAATTATTAACCCTAACCACCTTGGAGTATAGGCGCACCATACTTGACCTATCTTTCATTCATAAAGCCATCCACAATAACGTTGTGCTTGGAACCACACATCTCTTTGTGATCAGGCCTTCCCCCTACAGCCAAAGAATCTCCCACACTCTCAGACTTATACTGCCCTTCAAAATGCCCGAAGGTCATGATACGTGTGTTTCTCGCCGTATTGATATTTGGAATTCCCTGCCCTCGCCTCTTGCTTCAATGCCATCCTCGTCACAATTTAAAAATGCTCTTCTTAGTTTACCAATTGATGTAATTGTACCCTCTTCTAAACTAAGACTCACATAGTATTTGAGTATTTCTCACCAATTATTAATTATGAACTCACACCTTGAACTTCTCGATCAATTGTAATTTAAATGCAAAAATTACGGTTAATGTACATACATATGTATTATCTTATTGCCTCGAACTGAATCACCCTGTGACAGTTATCCATTGTATATCAACCATGTGCAAAGGAATAAAATGAATGAATGAATGAATGTTCTTTTTGTTGAATTTAAATTAACAGGGCATCACTAAGTTTGTATGGAACCGCTCCTCAACTACAGCGATTAGCCAAAGCCAAAAATCGAGTTACGATACCACGATAAAATACCATCGACGAAAAATTCCGCTTGTTGATTTTTTTTCCCGCAACTATCAAACATATTGGACAAGTTTTTTCAGATGAATTCTACATACAATATTAAGACAGTGAGACAATAATAGTTCTCGAAACGTTTGTGTCTGCAATGAAATAAAGAGGCTTTTTTTGGAAATTAAAAAGTCTCATGACTTGCATCTGAAAACGAAAGGCTCGGCAAGGACTTGAACTCGATCATTAGAGTATAGCAGACGACGGTGACCGCGTCTGAAATGTAGTATAGAATGAAAGATGAAGCAGGCGAACAAAAGAGAGTCGAGGAAAGTTACAATTATTGGAAAAAAGCTGTTTTTTAAGAACCGATTTGCAGAGGAACGAATATCCAAGGATTATTAATCAATTACTAAATGTCCTCTTTTGGGTTTCTAATTTAAATTTTCATAAGTAGTTCCTGTGTATTTGGAATCATAAACATTCATTTATTCTACTGTTTTAAGCCATTATTTGCTTATTGATCTTAATGGAGATTGTCCTTGCACATTCGCGATTCTTAAATGAGATGTGTGGAAAGTGACCTCTCTTGTTTTGCATATCCAAATTAGCAAGAAATCATCGACAAAAATTGAAGAAAACGTCTGATTAAAAAAAATCAATTCAACATTAAAACAATAAGAAATTGAAGCTAAAAGAATACCAATAAGAAACAG
The DNA here is from genome assembly GCA_964056735.1 of Allodiplogaster pararmata. NCBI lineage: Eukaryota > Metazoa > Nematoda > Chromadorea > Rhabditida > Diplogasteridae > Allodiplogaster > Allodiplogaster pararmata. The sequence goes on along the minus strand of OZ057408.1, from coordinate 42,450,838 downwards.
GCTACTTCCGGCTTCTTTCAGCACAGAAACTAAATTTTTCTATCTTGAAAATTCAGCGTTCGTAGAAGTTTGAAGACCTGCTAATCCTCTGAAATCTCTAGAACTTTTTTCCTATCTTGAAAATTTTAGGTTATTCGGTACATTCCAAAAAAAATTTAACAATGACCAATATAAAATTAAATAACCTGTATACGTTATGAAACATTGAATTAATATTAGACTAACCGTTGAGAAGAGACTCTCCGAAGACCATGAAATAGAGCATTTTGTTGACACCCACCTCTTGGAAAATTGCGAGAACCTAAAGCATTACATTATAATGACTAAAACATTTTGTTCGAAATTATTCAAAATGCAGTGAATTGTAAAAAAAACAACAGAAAATAGAAGAAACAACTGAGTAAAATAAAAAATAAAAAATAATAATAGATTTAGAAAATAGATAGAGAGAGGAGACGAAAAAGTATGGGGGTCATTTAGAGAGAGAGAGAGAGAGAGAGAGAGAGAGAGAGAGAGAGAGAGAGAGAGAGAGAGAGAGAGAGAGAGAGAGAGAGAGAGAGAGAGAGAGAGAGAGAGAGAGAGAGAGAGAGAGAGAGAGAGAGAGAGAGAGAGAGAGAGAGAGAGAGAGAGAAGAGATTGAGGAAGAGAGTGAGAGGGCGAGTTAGGCAGAGATTGAGAAAGTAAGAGGGAGACTGAGGGAGGGATTGAGGAAGAGGGTGAGAGGGCGAGTGAGGTAGAGATTGAGAAAGTAAGAGGGAGACTGAGGGAGAGATTGAGGAAGAGAGGGAGAGGGCGAGTAAGGCCGAGATTGAGAAAGTAAGAGGGAGACTGAAGGAGAGATCGAGGAAGAGAGTGAGAGGGCGAGTCAGGCAGAGTTTGAGAAAGTAAGAGGGGGACTGAGGGTGAGATTGAGGAATAGAGGGAGATGGCGAGTGAGGCAGAGATTGAGAAAAGATGAGGGAGACTGAGGGAGAGATTGAGGAAGAGAGGAAAAGGGCGAGTGAGGCAGAGATTGAGAAAGTATGAGGGAGACACTGAGGAAGAGAATGAGGAAGAGAGTGAGAGGGCGAGTGAGGCAGAGATTGAGAAAGTAAGAGGTATACTGTGGCAGAGATTGAGGAAGAGTGTGAGGGCGAGTGAGGCAGAGATTGAGAAAAGATGAGGGAGACTGAGGGAGAGATTGAGGAAGAGAGGAAGAGGGCGAGTGAGGCAGAGATTGAGAAAGTATGAGGGAGACTGAGGGAGACACTGAGGAAGAGAGTGAGAGGGAAGTGAGGCAGAGATTGAGAAAGTAAGAGGTATACTGTCGCAGAGAATGAGGAAGAGAGTGAGAGGGCGAGTGAGGCAGTGATTGAGAAGTAAGAGGGAGACTGAGGGAGAGATTGAGGAAGAGTGTGAGGGCGAGTGAGGCAGAGATTGAGAAAAGATGAGGGAGACTGAGGGAGAGATTGAGGAAGAGAGGAAGAGGGCGAGTGAGGCAGAGATTGAGAAAGTATGAGAGAGACTGAGGGAGACACTGAGGAAGAGAGTGAGAGGGCGAGTGAGGCAGTGATTGAGAAGTAAGAGGGAGACTGAGGAAGAGATTGAGGAAGAGTGTGAGGGCGAGTGAGGCAGAGATTGAGAAAGTAAGAGAGAGACTGAGGGAGAGATTGAGGAAGAGAGTGAGAGGGCGATTGAGGCAGAGATTGAGAAAGTAAGAGGTATACTGTGGCAGAGAATGAGGAAGAGAGTGAGAGGGCGAACGAGGCAGTGATTGAGAAGTAAGAAGAAGACTGAGGAAGAGATTGAGGAAGAGTGTGAGGGCGAGTGAGGCAGAGATTGAGGAAGTAAGAGAGAGACTGAGGGAGAGATTGAGGAAGAGAGTGAGAGGGCGATTGAGGCAGAGATTGAGAAAGTAAGAGGGAGAATGAGGGAGATAGTGAGTAGGTGAGTGAGGCAGAGATTGAGAAAGTAAGAGGGACACTGAAGGAGAGATTGAGGAAGAGAGTGAGAGGGCGAGTGAGGCAGAGGTTGAGAAAGTAAGAGGGAGACTTCTTCTTCTTCTTAGCGTTGTCCCGCGCCGGCCGAGGTCGGAGTAGGGTCCGCTGTACGGCTTCTAGCTCTCCAGAAACATCTGTCCGTTGCGTCTTCCGAGTGGAGTCTTGCAAGGCGCAGGTCTTGGTTGAGTGTATCCATATATCTTGTATTCGGTTTGCCTCGCGGGCGTTTGCCTGGTACTTCCATGTCAAGGGCGTGTCTTGCGATGTTGGTCGCGTCTCTTCGCATCATGTGTCCATACCATCTAACTCTCCCTTCTCGCATCTTGTCTTGTATTGGGGCAACGCCGAGTCTCCCTCTCACAATCGTGTTACGCACACAATCTATGCGAGTCAGTCCTAGTGTCCAGCGTAACATTTTCATCTCATTCGTGTGGATAATGTTCTCGGTTATACGCGTTGTAGGCCAGGTCTCCGTCGAATAGAGAAGCACGGGACGGATTGCTGTTTTATACATCTTTCCGCGTATGTCAGCTGTGATATTCCTATCACAGAGGACACCTGTAGCTTCTCTCCATTTCATCCAAGCTGCATTTACTCTTTGGCGTGCCGCTGCATTTGTTGACGTGTCTGAGGAGATGACAGAACCAAGGTACTTGAATTCGGAGGTCTTCGGGAGCGGTTCACCGCTGATGTGAACAGTTCCCGTCGTTTGCACTCCGATTTCCTGGTACTCGGTCTTCTTGATGTTGAGGCGTAAGCCATGCCTACTAAGAGCGTCATTCCATTCTTGGGTGCGTTTCTCGATTTCGGCACGTGTAGGAGCAGCAAGGAGAATGTCGTCGGCGTATGCGATGGCACTCCCTTGGTGCACTCCAACGTTTACTGCGAATGGCTCTGTGATGCCGACCGGAGTTCTGACAGTACTCTTTGAATCATCGTACATCGCCATTGTCCATCGAATGTACTCTTCAGGAACCTGATGATCGCGCAATGCATATGAAATAAGATCATGGGAGACTCTATCGAACGCCTTTTCCAAATCGAGGTAGGTCAGATGGAGAGGTGATCTTTTCTCTGCGTGCTTCTCGACGAGTAAACGGAGTGCAAATATTGCATCTGTTGTGCCTCTTCCGTTCACGAACCCGCATTGCTGAGCTGGAATATCGACGATTTCTCGTATGCGTGTTTCCAGTATCCTCTCAAATATCTTCATAGTGTGGTTGAGAAGACGTATTGGACGGTAGTTGCTGCACACTCTAGCATCGCCTTTTCCTTTGAAGACTGGAACGGTCGTGGAGTAGCGCCAGTTATGTGGGATTTGGCCTTGCTTTACGATGGTGTTGAACAGGTGCACGAGATGTGCTAGTCCAACAACACCCGCAAGTTTCCAGGCTTCGGTGGCTATGTCGTCCGGTCCAGCCGCTTTCCCAGTCTTCATCTTAGAGAGTGCCTTCTTCACTTCCTCGGCCGTGATGGTTGGCACGGGTCCTTGTATGGCGTGGGAAGTAGGGATGGGAGGGTGCTCAAACTCTTGGCCGTTCATTTCTTCGAAATGTTCGCGCCACCTGTTTCTGACTTTTAAAGGGTCAGTGACGAGCTTTCCTTGTTTGTCCCTTATCGTGGCTGCTCTCTAGATGTCCAAGGTGTTGCGGTGTCGAGCCTTGGCAAGCCGATAGATGGCTTTATCGCCTCCTGGTTGGTTCATCTTCTCATAGAAATCGCGGAAGTAGGAGGCTTTTGAAACTGCGACAGCTTTTTGGCGGCTTTCTTGGCTGAGCTGTATGCAGCGCGGTCGTCAGCCTCATTTGACGTCCTCCATCTCTGGTACGCATTCTTTTTCGCCTTGATCGCATCCTGAACTTCGGAGGTGAAGAACCAGGTGTCTTTCTCGATTCTTGGCTTTCCGGGTTTCGTCTTTCCGAGGATGCTTGCGGCGGGTGCTCTGATGCTGTCTTCAAGAAGCTTCCAGTGTTCATTTATGTCCTCTGGAAACTGCTTGTAGAGTGCAGGAGGGAGTAGATTGCGATGGATGATGTGCATGAGAGAGAGACGTTCTGCTTTCCCAGTCGAGCGCCACCATTTGACACGTGTGCATTCAGGATTACGAGAAGGCTGTTTCTTCGACTTCAATACGCTGTAGTCCATAAAGAGAGGGTGGTGCTGAGATGCAACATGGTCTGATGGAATGACCTTTGCATCTTTCGCGTTCCGCAGCTTTGCTCTCAGGATTAACCAAAAGTCAATTTGACTCTGATTTCTTCCGCTCTCGTATGTGAGTCCGTGAGATCGTCTCTTTTTGAAAAAGGAGTTCACGACTGCTAGATCGCATCGAGCACAGAAGTCAAGTAGCCGTTGACCCTCAGCATTGATCGTTCCGATTCCATGTCCTCCATGTTCTCTCTCACGACCTTGTCGATCTGAACCGATGTGAGCGTTAAAATCTCCGCCGATTAAGATGTCTTCATGAGACTCTTGGAGTTTGATAGCTTCCTCTAGAGAGTCGTAGAAAACCTCCTTATCAGCGTCGCTACATCCTTGTTGAGGTGCATATGCTGAGACGACAAGGAAGTGATTGTTGGACGAAGAAATTCGGACGGCCATGACTCGATCTGTAGAGCGAATGACTTCGGTTACATCATCAGCAATTTTCGAGGAGAGGATAATGCCAACACCATTTCTTGTTGAAGACGTGCCATGGTATATCAAATTGTATCCGTCTCCTATCGGCTTCGCCTTGCTTCCTCTCCATTTCGTTTCCTGTACAGCAGCAATGTCAACCCTTCTTGCTTCTAGCATTGCGGCCAGCTCTCTACTGCGTCCCGTCAGTGTTCCAACATTCAATGTGACGAGGCGAATTTGGGCTGTACGCCGCGCAGACATACCCCGCCCATGGGTAGCTGCCTGTCCTCGCAGATTTGACGGTCCTAGCGGACAAGGTGAGACCGCGTCGCTTCCGGGGGACGCCCTAGCTTTGGTGATATATCTTGAAGAACTTGAAGCCATGGTTTACGTTAAAGTAAGAGAGAGACTGAGGGAGAGAATGAGGAAGAGAGGGAGATTTAGAGGGAGAGAGATAGTGGTTCTGGGAGAAATGGAGAGAGATATGGAAAGTAGAAGTATTGAAACATACCGCGACTGGATCAACGGCTGCAATGAGTGAGGCGAATATAAGGCAGTCCAACGCCTCAATTTTTATCGAGCCCATGTAGCCGTAATGGGATATCGCGATCAAGGCGCTGCCAATCAGAATGATGTTCAATACCGTTCCCTGAAGAACGCTTCATTTTTATATAAAATTTATATGAGTTTAAAAATTCTCTTTAACTTTTTTGATAGAAAAAGATTTATATCTTCATATATGTAGGTTTTTTGTTTAGCAAATAGAGCGCGTAGACAATTAGCGGTTTTCCTTACAAAACTAAAATCACATTTGGGTTCTAACTACTCTTGGTTGTAGGTCTGAATGACTGACCACAACTGCATACAGTATTATCGTTCCAAAGTTCTCTACGAAAGCCCGATCCTTGAGAGAGAAAGCAGACTCCAGGATTATCCTGAAGAGTTAAGAAAACTATGAGGATTCTCAAAGATTTGAAACGAATGAAGTTTTGACAGCAGAAAGAGTAAAGGACCTGACTGTGCTTGCAAAAGCTCATGCAAAAGTTGTATATCCGGTAGAGTACAAACAACCTTTACTCTCAAGGCAATGCTTTCTATACCTATTGAACGAACAATGCAAAACATTTTGTTAGTTCTTGAACTCCTTTCGACGCTGATAAAATTGAAATAAAGAAAAGGCGCGATTCAAGACTGACAGTGAAGCAAAGTGAAGTAAGCAAGTCCGTGAATAAAAACAAAACAAAACACACGAGGTTAAAGAGGAATTTCCGCCAGTTTTGACTGACGGAGGTAAGAGGTAAAAGAAGAACGTGCGCGAGTCGAATTCCAGAAAGCGAACGTTCTCCGTGTTTCCTCTGAGAAAAAAAAAAACGTGTAGCTGAATGATTTGCCATTCGGAAAACTACAATCACCCGAAAGAGACGTGTGACTAATAGCTTTAGTGCACTCAACAGGGCACTGTTCAAAAATCATCCAGCCATATAAACAAGTTGACTGACAGAAAAAAAGTGCCGAGAGCAACACCCATCACGATAAGGCAGCATGACTCTGGCACGAGCTTCTGTAGAAAGTCGACGTGATGATAAACTACAGTTTTCACAGTTTTTCCTTATAAAATTCAAAACAAGCGAATAAAATAAAAACCTTCTGGAAAAATCCGACAAGATATAAGCCGTATGCGATAGGAAATGCCTGTTTATTCAGCGTTTCAAAAAGTTATACATGATAACCTGTCGAACTCGGTCTTTTGCAGAAGTTAAATATTTTGAGACCGTATCTTACAAACCATACACTACATTGTCCTCTCTTTACACTCAACCTTTTCCCTCTTACTTCATCAGGAACATGATAATTAGTATAACTGTATTGAATTGTATGAAATACAGCGCTTCGTGTCTATGAGCCCGATCATAAAAAATAAACCCATTGAAACAAGCATCTTGGCTATGAAACCATAAAAGTGCCCAAATTAATGCACGAAACTTTTACAATGTAACAGGCAATACGGAGATGATATAAGACTACATTGAGCCTTCATAAAGATTATGATTCTGTTGTTTCAGGAGCCAATCTGTCTAATATGTCCAATCTGTCACTCTTTTTCTCTTTTCGCATACTTAGTGGTGTGGATATTGTCTGCTCTCATATCGACTGAAATCAATTATTTTCTTTTTAAACACATTCCCTCACCCAAATCAATTCAAATACGCCTGGATCATCTTTTTCTGCACCCAAGTCCAATCCAGAAGTCAATCTTCTCCTCGAGGCTGTAAATCGCCAAAGCGAACAAATAAGTCAGCTTGACTACTCTCTCCTCACTTATCCCACTACTTACCAATCTCACCACCCAAACTCCGGCACCTCCATTCAGCTCAAGGCCCTATTCTCTGAACCTGCAGCCTAAACTCTTTGATTACGACACCATCAGGAGGGTTTTTCAAGAGGACAAGTCGGCGCTGGAAGAAAAGGCCAACAATCTGGTCATTGTTTGTGTTCCGAAAAAGGAGAGTGATGGAGATACGGTTACGAGTGACAGAAAGCTGCTGGAGTCTCTCGTTGGTGAACTTGATAATCCATCTTTCACCAACGCGTTCATGCAAAATTCCATCACTCATCGTCGTTACGGACACAAAGACAGCAGAAAGAGGATTCCGAAAATCCATTTCCCCTCCCCTCGGTTCGAACCGAAGTTCTGCGAAAGCTGCGTTCTCGGCTTCCCAACGTTCTCCGCCAGTTCCCTTGCTCTTACACAAGAGAAGATCTGACTAGAGAAGGACTCCTGCTACAGAAGGATTGCAAGAAAGTCACCTGGGAGCGTAACCAACATGTCAGCGGCAGTGTAATGGGGAGTCCAGAGGACGAAGCTGATACTCTCTCATCCGAAGCCTCTTCACAACTCGACTGATGCAGGATGCCAGTAAGTTACGGTATTCAGAAGAACAATTACAGAACTAGGAAATTTGTGCTGGTGGTAGTAGTGATTTTTTTATTCATGTATTAACTTCTGAGATCTCTAGAAACACATGTTCTAGCCAAATGATCTCCTTTCATTATGGTAATGGCCGTTCAATACGCAACAAGTTGTATGATCTCAACCTAATTTTGGCTTCTTCACATGATAACGTAGTTTGTTTGACTGAAACGTGGCTTCATGATATTGATCCCGATGTCATGCTACATTCCAATCATCCTTATTCAGTTGTTCATACAGAAAGGGATTCAAATATTCAAAGTAGAGGTGGCCGAGTAGCTTCATTAGTCCGGTCCACTCTCAATCCAATCAATGTTTCCAGTTTCGCTATCAATGATTGTGAGACCGTTACTGTCGATCTCCACTCCAATGATTCACAATCAGATTACTTCCGAGTTAGAATAATTTGCGTTTATAGGTCTCCGAGCGCTTCTGACAATGCTCTGGACGAAGCGCTTTTTTATATCTCTTCAATCACATTATCTGAATATACTCTTATAGTCGGCGATTTTAATTCACCTTGTACTGATTGGAAAAAGCTGACAACTCACAGCTATTCTCCCGCAGTATTCCTCTAATATTGCTGTGACAACAATTTCACTCAATATGTTCAAATTGCAACAAGGTATAAGAATAACCTTATTCTTCTTTTATGTAACCATCTCATCATTTCATCTTGCTAAGTTTTTGCCCCTCTAACTTCCGATTGTGATCATAACTCAATCATGTTTGTAATTTATATGTCCAAAATAGTCAATCCTACAATCAAGCCTATAAAACTATATGTTAAAGTTGATTGGAATTGGACCGAATCTCACTTACATTGCCAAAACTGGACAATGGCGCTTTCTAATTTCGATTGCAATAAATCATATAACTACTACATTGTCGCTTTCATTTGTGACCTGATCGATCGCTTTGTCCCGACCATCATTCCGAAACCATCGTTTAATATTTAGATATCTTTCACGCATTCAACATATAAGACGGTGCTGGGAATTTAGTTCGGCAATTCGTGTTGTTTCGGGGTCTGTGGCAAGTTTATCGTAAAATTCATCGGATAATCTCGCCATTTCTTTGTGAATTCGTGGAATCAAAATTTTCTTTTATTTCTTCACTTCTGGCACAATAAACAATCAAATATGAAACACAAGAGTAAGCAGATAGCGGATCTTGCCTGACGGAACTCTAACTGTTCGAATTTCGTCATGTATTGTTGCTCATCACTTGACGGATTTCGAATGGTTCGGATTCCGTCATGCTACATTACCCATCACATGGCGAAACTCGAATGGTTCGAATTTCGTCACGTTACGATTCTCAGCACTTGACGAATTTCGAACTGTTCGAATTTCGTCATGTATTATTGCTCATCACTTGACGGATTTCGAATGGTTCGGATTTCGTCATGCTACAATACTCATCACATGGCGAAATTCGAATGGTTCGAATTTCGTCATGTTACGATGCTCAGCACTTGACGAATTTAGAACTGTTCGAATTTCGTCATGTTACGATGCTCGCTTTCTACATCTCACACTCTCCCCGCACTCTCGCAATTTCGCACTCTCCCGGCTATTCAGCAGATTTATATAGTACGAACAAAACGATCAACCTATACAGACCGGGTTTGCACGAATGCTATACTTTTCTCTTTTCGCGACACAGAAAAAGAAAATAGTATAGCGTTCGTGCAAACCAGGTCTGTATAGGTTGCTCGTTTTGTTCATACTATATAAGACTGCTCTTATTTTGCTGAATAGCCTTGTACTGTTCATCAACCGGTGACGATATTCGAACAGTTTTAAATTCGCCAACTCTTATGTCTTTGACACTCAGTGCTTTTGTTTCGTATTCATCTTGCTGAAGCAAAAATCTGTATATTAAATATGACACGTGTTTCTTTTTCAAATCCTCCGTGCAATTTACGGATAAACGAGTTTTTTTACCGCCATGTTTCAAAACTCGCCACAGACACTGAAACAACACGAATTGCCGAACTAAATTCCCAGCACCGTCTTATATGCTTGAGAAAGTCAAAAGAGTCTCTATGAACGATCCGAATTCTGAATATTGTAAAAACCTGTCTAATAAACTTTCAACTGAGCTTTACAACTTTGAAACAGCCAAAGAAGCTTCTCTTATTCTGGAAGGCAATCGTAAACAAGTATTTTCTCATTGTACACATAGGATAAAAACCCTTTCACAACTCCTATGCTCTTTCCGGTAGCAACGGTCAGTCTGTAACTGAGCCTCATCCTAAAACTGAAATGTTTTCTTGCCATTTTTCTGCTACATTCTCTGCTCCTTCTCACAATGTTCTGTTCTATTCTCTTCAATCTGGTCAGCATTTCACTCTTGACGAGATTGATGGCCAGATGATAATCCATGCAATATCCCAGTTAGTCAGTAAAACTAATTTGTCGCCAGATTGTATTCCGAACATTTTTATCAAGATGTGCAAGCTTTCGTTGTTGAAACCTCTCCGCATTTTGTTCAATAACTGTTTGGTCACTGGCAGCGTACCCGACTTGTGGAAACTCGCTATAATCAAGCCACTGCTCAAATCCAAAGGACCTGAATAGGTGGGAAATTATAGGCCTAGTTCTCTCATATGTATGTTCATTCTCTAAAGTCATGGGAAAAGTTATTGTCAACTCTTTATCTAAATATCTAGAAGAATAATAATACTTATAATACTTTATCGCAAGGGTGATTTCGGAAGGGGCAGGTAGGGGATCAAATAGAGGAGTGATTCGTATCAACACCAAGGCGTGACACTTTTCAAAGTGAGAAAAAGAGGTAAGTCGAGGAAAAAGAGGTAAGTGGGTCTGGAATCGAGAATATGAGGATCGTTTTATAGCTTACCGATAGCTGTTTTAAATGATTTGACTGTATTAATCGAGAATACAGTCTCCGGGAGTTTGTTCCAGACCGGAACTACTCTGGTTGAGAAGTTATTAGAGAGCTTAACGCTGTTATGTATGAAACAGAATGTTCGCTGTTATCGCCTTTTCAAGCTGGGTTCCGACCAAATCGTTCTACGATTACTTCACTTGCTGAGTACCATTCCTTCATAATTAATTCTCTTAGTCAAAGCATCAATGTCGATGTCATCTTCCTTGACATTTCTAAAGCTTTTGACAGCGTTGATCATTGCTTTTTCATTCACAAAATGCAGTCCATTGGCATCGAAGGATCTATCCTCAGATTTATCTCATCCTTTCTCGATACTCGTAAACAATTAGTTAACATCGAAAGTTTTTACTCAGAACAAGTCCCTGTAATTAGCGGTGTTCCTCAAGGCTCATCTATCGGTCCTCTGTTATTTTTACTTTTCATGGATGATATAAAAAAAAGTCATATCAGAAACCATCCGATTCAGCATATTTGCCGATGATGTAAAATTGTTTGCACAAGTTCCCTATGGCTCTCACGACTTGCAAGTTACGGTCAATAACATTTTTGATTGATGTTCTCAATGGAACATATCCCTATCGAAAACCAAGTGCACAGTTCTACAATTGGTAAGCAAATTGCATCTCATCCTTACTTTATTGACTCTATTCACTTGTCTAAGAACGATCATGTTGAAGACCTTGGAATTATTATCAGTGAAGACTTCCGTTTCAATTTACACATCGACAAGATTTGTAAGAAGGCCTCTTCAACAGCAAATCTCTTATTGAAATCCTTCAAGACAAGGTCGTATGAAATGCTCATATTGGCCTTCAATGTATATGTTAGACCTATCCTCGAATATGGCACTGAAATATGGTTTCCTGAAACGAAATATCTCATCAATGAATTAGAATACGTACAGATAAATTTTACAAAATTAATTTTGTCAAGAGGTGGATATCCAAGATTACCATATTCGCAAAGACTCGCGCTTCTCAATACTGAGTCACTAAAACAGCGCCAAGCATTTAAAGATTTGTGTTTCTTGCACATATGTCTCCACACTATCTGTTCTCTCGATTTTCTTTTCTGTATAAAGTTATGAGACAAGCCCATTCTCTTAGAATACACCTCCCGATTCTTTATCCCGCTATGATGTCTACATTCGTTTCCAGATCTATATCAGTCTGGAATTCCCTTCCAAGAGAACTAGTATCCATCAAAATGCCTCGCAGTTTGCAACGAACTTGAAGAAGCTACCAATAGAAGTCATATTACCGACTCTGAATGTTGTAGATTGAGTTATTATTATTCGATTACCATGTAAATCTTTTATCGACTGTATGTATTATTAAAGTTAGCAGAACCAGTCTTGTTTTTTTTGCATCTCATAATTAGTTATAAAAGATATAAGTCGATATGTAGAAGACAAAATTCCCACCAGCACTAAGTATTGAGAACCTAGAATGTTTCTCGTATCAGTACATGCTTATTTTCTAAACACTGTCTTAATTGTATCTTTTTTATATATTGTTTATGTGCCCGAGATAAATGAATGAATGAATGACTGAATGAATCTTCGAGCAAGAAACTGAGAGATATTCTTTTGCTTGGTTTTGAGGATCTGGTTGTTTAGACCTACGATGCATATTGTTATACACAATTTCTGACTCACACAGCTTGAAAAAACCGATGAGCACCACGAAAGTCGTCAGAATGAGGGGCTCCTTGACGTAATCGAACTTGAAGGAAGCTAGCTTCACCCCATGAGGCTCGGGGCGAGGGATAGTCTCCACCGTTTCTACTGCATCGGCTCCACTCAAGTTTTCCTGGTATTTGTAAAAATCATTGAAAAAAGGCCTGTAGAACAACTTCAGAAAAATTGAAAGTTCTTTTTTTCCGATTGCAACGCTGATACGATGGAAACTTATGATCATAACAAATTCAAAAAGATTTTCCCTGTTTACGTTACTCCTTGATGAGAATAGTTCCAATATAAGAAAGCGAAAAAGAAGGTACAGAAAAAAGCGAAACGTATGTAATAGTCGTGTGCATGTGAGATTCCGAGGGGGTTCGAGATTCAAATACATACAAGAGACACTTTCGCAGCTACAGAGATACTCAAAAGCTTGTGATCTTGCAGGATATTCTTCAAATTGAAATAATAAAAAAAAGTTCTTAGAATTTTTATGGTAGTTAATTTCTTTAATTTTTAAAGCAAGTTTTCTGAAGAAAAAAAAGCAACTGGAGAAAATATGTTCTCCCAGAACTGTAGCAAATCATCGTTGTCCGATTCCTTTGAGCTCAAATGAAGCCCCTCGTATGACTTTTCTGTTGACTTGCTCTCCTCGAGAAACGCTCCCACAGACTTCTCGGAGAACAGGAACATCAATATGATGAATGAAAACTTCCTAGAACTCATCTGGAAAAAAACCTCTCACCCATGGAGCTGAAAAACCAAATAGAGAAGGAAAACTGCCGCAAGTTGTTCGGAGGTATGAAAAACCGTTACATTAGAGCTTAACGAAAATCACGCAGATCGGGAACGGAATGAAACGTTGTAACATAACCAATTCTATTGCTGGAAATAGCTAGATACAGGAGTAGTCCGGAAGAGCAAAATAACTATGTACATAAAAACAGAAATATCTTCGAAACATTACTGTAAATGAATAGCGAACAAGTCTTGTCTTTTTACAGCCGAGAACACTGTTAAAGTTCTTGCAAATAATCATACAGTTCACGAGCTTTGCTGTTTCCATAATGCACTTTACAAACATTTCTAGTTTATCAATTGTAACAATAATCAAAGCTTCTTGGTTGTCGCAAGTTTAAATCAGGTGTTCATTCAATGGTGGAGAAGTTTGAAGAGAATTATGTAGATACAGTTAACGAATGAAAAAAAAGAAGATTAGATAAAGAAAAAATCTTTAAAAAGGCATACGGGAACAATGTGAAATGGTATTTGATAGAAAATGAATCGATACATATATGAACTCAGCACACATGTGTTCTGAGTTTACAGCATCTGTTGGCGACATCAATGATTTCGCTCGTGTTTTGCAAGAACTAAGAATACATAGAAGCGCATTCTCATGGATGATGAGAAACTTCAAAAAATACATGTAAATATCAACTGATATTCAAGTGAGACTGAGTCGATAGAGTCCATGGCGATTTCAATCGCATTGTTGGCTATTATCAGTAAAAAATTAACAGCTCGTAAAAGAATGTAAAGAGTCTTTTTTTCACTATTTCTCCATTCTCAATTTAATTTCGCTCTCGATCACTCTTTCTTTCTCTATATATTTCACCCTTACTCTGTACATCTCTTCATCTTTTTTTCTAGAGAGCCTACAATTTTAATCATTTACATATCTCACTTTCTTTTTTCTTCCTCTTTTCAACGAGCTTTTTAGTTGATTCTTACTAACGTGCACTTACTGCCAAATTCTATCGATTTGGATGGAAAAATGATTGTATTTTTTAATTATTAAATAACTGAAAAAATACACTGATTCAAAACCTCAAAAAAACCCTTGAAATTTTCTAAAACTATTGTGTTTTTTATGCAAAAAGTAAGAAATTCTTGATAAAAAGAAAAAATAAAACTCTTGATTTTCAATTGTAATTAAATTTGTGTGTTATTGCATCGAAAGATGTAGATAAAATATATAATATATATATAACTAAGAATTGATTCTTGATAACGCACTGTTTGCCTTGTTTTCAATGACTAAGAATTGAAAACAAGACAAACAGTGCGAACATGTTTGTCTTGTTTTCATCATCTTATTTTAATCGCGACCGGTTTTATAATTTTTTCTATTTCATTTAATTTATCAATACAATATTTAAAATGTGACAACGCATGGGATCAATTCAAGTCTGTCGCACCGAGGATATTCGGTGCCCAAAAAATAGCCTAGGTTTTTAAATCTTTTTTATCAATTATTTGTTGAGTCAAACAAGAACCTCAATCAACAAAGTATGATCCATCATGATTGAGTATGTGTTGCCATCTCGTGGGCAGATCGCGGATGCTCTCGTGCTAGAACGGCGGAGAGAGCGAGTCGAAGAAGTCTTGCAACCATGATTTTACCTCACCTTCATTCTCAAATTTTTTTTCTCCTCGAGGTGGTTCTGCATAGACCGGAATAAGTGATATTCATAAGGTGCCATGTCGGGCGGGTACGATTGGTGAGACATCAACTCCCATCCCAGCTCCAACAGCTTCTGAACCGTTTTTCTCGCAATGTGTGGTCCCGCGTTGGCATGTAGGGATCGAATCTTGGAGCTCTCTTGGCCTTCAGCCACCATAGCTTGCTGCATCCTGTCGAGTTGTGCACTGTAGACATCTGCTGTAACAGTAATGTCGTTAGCTTCTTGCGCGTCTAGCAGACTTGGTTGGATGGACTTTGCTTGCCGGGGTGAACTGTTTATTAAAAGCGTTGTAAGCTTCTTTTCGGTTGTAGACTGAGATTCCGGAAGAATTGATAGCGCGGTTGTTCTCCTTTTGAGTGGGATTCACAATAGATCGGACAGTGATCCAAAGTCGTTTGGCTCCTTTTTGTAGATTCATCTTCTGAAGGTAGCGTGGCCATTTGTCTTTTCTGTATTCGTCAACTTTTTGCTGGATCATCTTGTTCAGTTCTCGGATCTTGAGATCAGCGGCATTTTCTCCACGGAGTCTATCTCTCTCATCTGCTAGCAAGGCGGCGTCAGTAGGGAAGCCGGGACGGATGTGGGGAGTACGTCTTTTGGGCACGTAGCGGTGGTCTGCGGAAAGTATCACCTCACAGAATTTTCGCTCAGCTTCGAAGATATTAGAGAAGGAGTTTTCTCTAAGCTCCATTTCGCATTTGTCTCGGAAACCTTTCCAGTCAGCTTTCGAGAAATTCGTGTAGCATCGTCGTTTATTCTCTTCTCGGACGATTTGTTTCTGGATTCGCACTATTATTGGAAGATGGTCGCTAGAAGTCATCTAAGTTAGAGGAAGAAGCGAGTGTAACATCGGGTGAGCTGCTGCATGTTGGTGTAACGCGGTTGGACTGAAGTCATTCATCACTAAAAGGTCTGAGTTGTCGATTACTGAGGCCAGTTCTATTCCTCGCTGATCTTCGTCGATAAGCACATCTCAGTCTTCGTCATGCGCAATTACGTCGCTGAGACTCAGGCAGTCTTTGAGCTGTAGTAGTCCATCCCGTTTCAGCGGGCAGCTGCTGGTGGGGTGAAGGTATACGTTGACCAATGTTACTTCCTCTTCAGCAGAGCTCGATGCTCTGACAATGATTGCCAGCGTCTCCAGGTGTTCGTCGTTCATGACGTCAGAGAGATCTGTGACACGGAAAGCAACTGATTTATGGAGTATGAACGCAAGACCTCCTCCTTTGTTACGTGATCTGTCCGATCTGATGACGATGAAGTCGTCATTCTTGGGGAGTTTCGTTCGATCAGTGAATTTCGTCTCCTGTAGCTGCTGCGACATCATGTTTCTGAATGTAATTGATCACTTCTTCTTTCTTTCCTCAAAGTCCATTTGCATTCGATTATTAGATATTGAAGGTGTTAGTGAAGTTAGTCGAAGCGTTTGTTGCAGCGGGAGCTTTTCTTGGTACTGCTGCTGTTTTGTTTGCACCGTATCTGAATCAACTGTGTTTTTTGAAGAAAAAAAAAACTTTTTTGGTTATTTTCTCATTTTTTTGCTCTTTAATTCCAAATAAAAAACCATATAATCAGGTGATTGTTGGAACGTGGCGAAGTTGAAGTTCAACAAAACGAACTGCGCATGAAGCGATTAAACGACTCTCTTCTTTGGGAGACCTATTTCTCTTTTTTTCTCTTTCTCTATTTCTATCTACCTCTCTACGTTTTCTCTTACTTTTACTGTTCTCTTTTTCCTTTTTCTTCTCCTTTTCCTTTACTGTTCTCTTTTTCCTTTTTCTTCTCCTTTTCACTATTTTATTTTTCTTCTTCCCTCTTTTTCTCTCAAGCACACAATCGGGTGTTTACGTATTCTAATTCTTATTCCCGACTTCCAGAACCGATGTTCGCACGGAATTTTTTTTCCAGAATGAGCGATGACGTTCATTACAATCTTGGAAAGCGTCTTAACTTCATTCTCCAGCTCGTATAGTATTAACAGATGGATGCGGGATTCTAAATCAGATTTTGCATCTTGTCATTCCTTCTCTCATCATGCTCACCGTATGATTCCTTTCCTTATAAATTGACAGTTCTCCTCTCACGCATTGACTAACATCCACTCTCACTTCTCCGCAGTCCATAACTGAGATCGAAAAATCTCAGTTCGACTTCACGACTCACATGAAACTGAACAAGTCGCTCTATATCAACAAAAACCATTCCGTTCTTTCTCAAGCAAAAAGTTGCCGGTTGCGACGCGGAGTCTGCTGCAATTATTTTTTTTTAAATTTTTGCCGGTTTTATGAATATTCACTCCCAGAAACTCACTCCCAGGAAATTCACTCCCGAAGATTCACTCCGAGACGATTCACTCCCAGAAACTCACTCCCAGGAAATTCACTCCCGAAGATTCACTCCGAGACGATTCACTCCCAGAAACTCACTCCCAGGAAATTCACTCCCGAAGATTCACTCCGAGACGATTCACTCCCAGAAACTCACTCCCAGGAAATTCACTCCCGAAGATTCACTCCGAGACGATTCACTCCCAGAAACTCACTCCCAGGAAATTCACCCCCGAAGATTCACTCCGAGACGATTCACTCCCAGAAACTCACTCCCAGGAAATTCACTCCCGAAGATTCACTCCGAGACGATTCACTCCCAGAAACTCACTCCCAGGAAATTCACTCCCGAAGATTCACTCCGAGACGATTCACTCCCAGAAACTCACTCCCAGGAAATTCACTCCCGAAGATTCACTCCGAGACGATTCACTCCCAGAAACTCACTCCCAGGAAATTCACTCCCGAAGATTCACTCCGAGACGATTCACTCCCAGAAACTCACTCCCAGGAAATTCACTCCCGAAGATTCACTCCGAGACGATTCACTCCCAGAAACTCACTCCCAGGAAATTCACTCCCGAAGATTCACTCCGAGACGATTCACTCCCAGAAACTCACTCCCAGGAAATTCACTCCCGAAGATTCACTCCGAGACGATTCACTCCCAGAAACTCACTCCCAGGAAATTCACTCCCGAAGATTCACTCCGAGACGATTCAATCCCAGAAACTCACTCCCAGGAAATTCACTCCCGAAGATTCACTCCGAGACGATTCACTCCCAGAAACTCACTCCCAGGAAATTCACTCCCGAAGATTCACTCCGAGACGATTCACTCCCAGAAACTCACTCCCAGGAAATTCACTCCCGAAGATTCACTCCGAGACGATTCACTCCCAGAAACTCACTCCCAGGAAATTCACTCCCGAAGATTCACTCCGAGACGATTCACTCCCAGAAACTCACTCCAGGAAATTCACTCCCGAAGATTCACTCCGAGACGATTCACTCCCAGAAACTCACTCCCAGGAAATTCACTCCCGAAGATTCACTCCGAGACGATTCACTCCCAGAAACTCACTCCCAGGAAATTCACTCCCGAAGATTCACTCCGAGACGATTCACTCCCAGAAACTCACTCCCAGGAAATTCACTCCCGAAGATTCACTCCGAGACGATTCACTCCCAGAAACTCACTCCCAGGAAATTCACTCCCGAAGATTCACTCCGAGACGATTCACTCCCAGAAACTCACTCCCAGGAAATTCACTCCCGAAGATTCACTCCGAGACGATTCACTCCCAGAAACTCACTCCCAGGAAATTCACTCCCGAAGATTCACTCCGAGACGATTCACTCCCAGAAACTCACTCCCAGGAAATTCACTCCCGAAGATTCACTCCGAGACGATTCACTCCCAGAAACTCACTCCCAGGAAATTCACTCCCGAAGATTCACTCCGAGACGATTCACTCCCAGAAACTCACTCCCAGGAAATTCACTCCCGAAGATTCACTCCGAGACGATTCACTCCCAGAAACTCACTCCCAGGAAATTCACTCCCGAAGATTCACTCCGAGACGATTCACTCCCAGAAACTCACTCCCAGGAAATTCACTCCCGAAGATTCACTCCGAGACGATTCACTCCCAGAAACTCACTCCCAGGAAATTCACTCCCGAAGATTCACTCCGAGACGATTCACTCCCAGAAACTCACTCCCAGGAAATTCACTCCCGAAGATTCACTCCGAGACGATTCACTCCCAGAAACTCACTCCCAGGAAATTCACTCCCGAAGATTCACTCCGAGACGATTCACTCCCAGAAACTCACTCCCAGGAAATTCACTCCCGAAGATTCACTCCGAGACGATTCACCCCCAGAAACTCACTCCCAGGAAATTCACTCCCGAAGATTCACTCCGAGACGATTCACTCCCAGAAACTCACTCCCAGGAAATTCACTCCCGAAGATTCACTCCGAGACGATTCACTCCCAGAAACTCACTCCCAGGAAATTCACTCCCGAAGATTCACTCCGAGACGATTCACTCCCAGAAACTCACTCCCAGAAAATTCACTCCCGAAGATTCACTCCGAGACGATTCACTCCCAGAAACTCACTCCCAGGAAATTCACTCCCGAAGATTCACTCCGAGACGATTCACTCCCAGAAACTCACTCCCAGGAAATTCACTCCCGAAGATTCACTCCGAGACGATTCACTCCCAGAAACTCACTCCCAGGAAATTCACTCCCGAAGATTCACTCCGAGACGATTCACTCCCAGAAACTCACTCCCAGGAAATTCACTCCCGAAGATTCACTCCGAGACGATTCACCCCCAGAAACTCACTCCCAGGAAATTCACTCCCGAAGATTCACTCCGAGACGATTCACTCCCAGAAACTCACTCCCAGGAAATTCACTCCCGAAGATTCACTCCGAGACGATTCACTCCCAGAAACTCACTCCCAGGAAATTCACTCCCGAAGATTCACTCCGAGACGATTCACTCCCAGAAACTCACTCCCAGGAAATTCACTCCCGAAGATTCACTCCGAGACGATTCACTCCCAGAAACTCACTCCCAGGAAATTCACTCCCGAAGATTCACTCCGAGACGATTCACTCCCAGAAACTCACTCCCAGGAAATTCACTCCCGAAGATTCACTCCGAGACGATTCACTCCCAGAAACTCACTCCCAGGAAATTCACTCCCGAAGATTCACTCCGAGACGATTCACTCCCAGAAACTCACTCCCAGGAAATTCACTCCCGAAGATTCTCTCCGAGACGATTCACTCCCAGAAACTCACTCCCAGGAAATTCACTCCCGAAGATTCACTCCGAGACGATTCACTCCCAGAAACTCACTCCCAGGAAATTCACTCCCGAAGATTCACTCCGAGACGATTCACTCCCAGAAACTCACTCCCAGGAAATTCACTCCCGAAGATTCACTCCGAGACGATTCACTCCCAGAAACTCACTCCCAGGAAATTCACTCCCGAAGATTCACTCCGAGACGATTCACTCCCAGAAACTCACTCCCAGGAAATTCACTCCCGAAGATTCACTCCGAGACGATTCACTCCCAGAAACTCACTCCCAGGAAATTCACTCCCGAAGATTCACTCCGAGACGATTCACTCCCAGAAACTCACTCCCAGGAAATTCACTCCCGAAGATTCACTCCGAGACGATTCACTCCCAGAAACTCACTCCCAGGAAATTCACTCCCGAAGATTCACTCCGAGACGATTCACTCCCAGAAACTCACTCCCAGGAAATTCACTCCCGAAGATTCACTCCGAGACGATTCACTCCCAGAAACTCACTCCCAGGAAATTCACTCCCGAAGATTCACTCCGAGACGATTCACTCCCAGAAACTCACTCCCAGGAAATTCACTCCCGAAGATTCACTCCGAGACGATTCACTCCCAGAAACTCACTCCCAGGAAATTCACTCCCGAAGATTCACTCCGAGACGATTCACTCCCAGAAACTCACTCCCAGGAAATTCACTCCCGAAGATTCACTCCGAGACGATTCACTCCCAGAAACTCACCCTCAGGAAATTCACTCCCGAAGATTCACTCCGAGACGATTCACTCCCAGAAACTCACTCCCAGGAAATTCACTCCCGAAGATTCACTCCGAGACGATTCACTCCCAGAAACTCACTCCCAGGAAATTCACTCCCGAAGATTCACTCCGAGACGATTCACTCCCAGAAACTCACTCCCAGGAAATTCACTCCCGAAGATTCACTCCGAGACGATTCACTCCCAGAAACTCACTCCCAGAAAATTCACTCCCGAAGATTCACTCCGAGACGATTCACTCCCAGAAACTCACTCCCAGGAAATTCACTCCCGAAGATTCACTCCGAGACGATTCACTCCCAGAAACTCACTCCCAGGAAATTCACTCCCGAAGATTCACTCCGAGACGATTCACTCCCAGAAACTCACTCCCAGGAAATTCACTCCCGAAGATTCACTCCGAGACGATTCACTCCCAGAAACTCACTCCCAGGAAATTCACTCCCGAAGATTCACTCCGAGACGATTCACTCCCAGAAACTCACTCCCAGAAAATTCACTCCCGAAGATTCACTCCGAGACGATTCACTCCCAGAAACTCACTCCCAGGAAATTCACTCCCGAAGATTCACTCCGAGACGATTCACTCCCAGAAACTCACTCCCAGGAAATTCACTCCCGAAGATTCACTCCGAGACGATTCACTCCCAGAAACTCACTCCCAGGAAATTCACTCCCGAAGATTCACTCCGAGACGATTCACTCCCAGAAACTCACTCCCAGAAAATTCACTCCCGAAGATTCACTCCGAGACGATTCACTCCCAGAAACTCACTCCCAGGAAATTCACTCCCGAAGATTCACTCCGAGACGATTCACTCCCAGAAACTCACTCCCAGGAAATTCACTCCCGAAGATTCACTCCGAGACGATTCACTCCCAGAAACTCACTCCCAGGAAATTCACTCCCGAAGATTCACTCCGAGACGATTCACTCCCAGAAACTCACTCCCAGGAAATTCACTCCCGAAGATTCACTCCGAGACGATTCACTCCCAGAAACTCACTCCCAGGAAATTCACTCCCGAAGATTCACTCCGAGACGATTCACTCCCAGAAACTCACTCCCAGAAAATTCAATCCTGACAACTCGCTCTGTTCTTCAGAATTGAGACATTCTTTTTACGGTTTTGAACCTCTAACGACCCCTTCAACGACTCTGTCACAATCCATTTCACCAAATTTTCAATATAAATTGATATTGTGGAATTTCAGTTAATTGAAATTGAATCAATACGACTTACTGAGGTACGATTTTGAAATACAGTATAAGGAATGAGACGCTAAATAAACTTTTACGTAATTTGAGAATCAATTAATTGTAGATGACTCTATACGAATTACTGAGGTACGATTACGAACAGAAAATGCACGAAATAAAGAGTCCCGGTGACAAATGGTTAATGAAGAGAAAAAAAGGGTTTTTTTTATAGCAGATCCTTGATGGAAAAAACAAAAAGCCTTAAAAATATTGTGAAATTTCAGTTAATTGTAAACGAATCTATGCGACTTACTGAGGTACGAGTACGAAATTCAGGAGGAAAACAAAACATCTATTTCAAAAAAACTTCACTCACACGAAAATTTTCTCAATGACAAAAAAAAATCATGAAAAACGAAACATTTATTTAAAAAACACTCATAAAAAACTTCACTCCCAACACAATTCACTCCACGACCAAAAAACTCATTTAAAAAATAAAAAACAAAAAACGGGAGGGAATTGTTGGGAGTGAATTGTCTGGGAGTGAATTTTCGGGAGTGAATTGTCTGGGAGTGAATTGTCTGGGAGTGAATTGTCTGGGAGTGAATTGTCTGGGAGTGAATTTTCGGGAGTGAATTGTCTGGGAGTGAATTGTCTGGGAGTGAATTGTCTGGGAGTGAATTGTCTGGGAGTGAATTGTCTGGGAGTGAATTGTCTGGGAGTGAATTTTCGGGAGTGAATTGTCTGGGAGTGAATTGTCTGGGAGTGAATTGTCTGGGAGTGAATTGTCTGGGAGTGAATTTTCGGGAGTGAATTGTCTGGGAGTGAATTGTCTGGGAGTGAATTGTCTGGGAGTGAATTGTCTGGGAGTGAATTGTCTGGGAGTGAATTGTCTGGGATTGAATTGTCTGGGAGTGAATTTTCGGGAGTGAATTGTCTGGGAGTGAATTGTCTGGGAGTGAATTGTCTGGGAGTGAATTGTCTGGGAGTGAATTGTCTGGGAGTGAATTGTCTGGGAGTGAATTGTCTGGGAGTGAATTTTCGGGAGTGACTTGTCTGGGAGTGAATTGTCTGGGAGTGAATTGTCTGGGAGTGAATTGTCTGGGAGTGAATTGTCTGGGAGTGAATTTTCGGGAGTGAATTTTCTGATAGTGAATCTTTGTTATAACATTGTTGCCAAAACTCATGGAAAACCTCAAAAATTTTTGTCGTGAAGAAAGTGAAGCAAAATCTTTCTCTGCTTCTTGCAGTGTTGCAGTGTCTTTTGCAGTGTCTTTCCCTGCTTTGTTGCAGAGGTCGGGCAATGTGCTTGCTAGAAGAATTTGTACAGTTATTGTGAAAAGTGCTGTTGCTGCAAGAACCCCAGTGCCTGCCGGAATCCTGGAGGCTGTTGTCATCCAGAACATCAACAGTGCTGTGGACACCATCACTGCTTCAAAAATTGTCAAGGGTGTGATCTTTCTTTCACAAAGATGGAGGAGAGGCAGAAAAACTAAAATTTTCATTCTAGAAGAATTGCGCTGTTGTGAATTTTCCTGCAAAAAAAAAACCGTCGGCGTTCGCGTTCTTCTCTAGCAAATTTGGAAAGAAAGTAGACAGAAAAAGAGCACGTCTCCTCTGGCAAAGGGCTTCTCACTGAGTACACCATCATTTTGCGGAAGACTTTAACCCGAAGAAGCTCTACAGGAACCGCAGAGCTTCTTAGTCATTCTCTTTTCATCGAGCGAGTTTTCATTTCAGATATGAAAATAACTTGTTGGAGGTTGTAAAAGTTTGAAAAAAAAACTCACTACAGTTTGCATTTGTTTCCTGGAACACGTAACACATGGACATATTTATTTATTCAAGCTCTTAAAAGTATTGTGGATGTTAAGAAATCTTGAAATTGAGTGTTCTAGATTATAGTTGACAAATGATGTTATATAGTGCAATCAGATTTATGACTTATGTGGCTCAAGCTATTACGTTGTTTTCTCATTTCCAGATGAAACCCCTGCGGAACATGAAAGTTCCATCGGGCTTTACAAACTAATCTTTGTTAATTGGAGAACAACAAGAATCGGTGAAAGCAGTCTCGGAAGAAAAACTGAGTTATGATTCTGTGTAGCTTTCAACAAAAAACTAACACGAAAGATTCGTATCTTGAGGCATAGTGGAATGAGAATTCTCGAGTTCCGGTTATGAAGAGATTTGAAAAGTTTAGTAAAAATATGAATTCTTCACTGGGTTAGAAAAAAAAACAAAAATAGTTTTTCTGCAGTTTTCATGGTAAAGCGAGCTTTTGTAAATCAAATTTTAGCTGTAGATCAAACTTTATCAGGCTTCATTCAGTGATACTGGAGAAGTGAATCTGTTGCTAACACCAGGAAAAAGCTCCCGTAGCATATAGACAGTATGTAGCTCACCAACAGTTCATTTCGCACGTGATGACGGGGTCCAGCACACCGCCCACTCCCTGAAACATCCTCAGAGAAAAACTTTTAGAGCCGGATCCCCAAAGAGTTTTTGAAGCAATCGATTTCAGAAGTTGGGTTCTTCAAAAACTTGAACAGCGGTAGAAGCAGCGAATGCTGGATATTTATGTACAAATATGTTTCGAGGCCGAGGGAAAAAAGTCTTCACATTGTTGGATAATACCTTGAATGCATAGCTCCCCCAAAAAAAGTAAAAGAACTGGGTAGAAAAAGAGCGAATTGGAGAAAGTGAAATATAACAGACAAGAGATAGAAAAAGT
This sequence comes from Allodiplogaster pararmata, assembly GCA_964056735.1. Lineage (NCBI taxonomy): Eukaryota > Metazoa > Nematoda > Chromadorea > Rhabditida > Diplogasteridae > Allodiplogaster > Allodiplogaster pararmata. The sequence goes on along the minus strand of OZ057408.1, from coordinate 42,426,324 downwards.
AAAAGATAAAGGGTAGCTCAATACAGGATGAAGCTAACCTTCAACTCTTGAAAGTCTGCCTCGGCGTGGTGCTCGACAGCATCTCTGCAGAATGCGAGGTCCTCATGCCGCTTAAGGCATATGTCCTGTAGAATAACAGAGACATATCAATTGGACTGGGTTCTCTCCCAACATTCCAAAGTAAAAGTTAAGATTTCCCTTTTTTATTTTGTAAGATATGAGCTTGATCATGTAAATTTGAACTTACAAGATATTTCGAATCTGTTTCTAATTTTACTGAAGTATTTCTTAAACTACAAATTCATTTATTCGAGAGAAAATACAAAGCATTGTAGACTAGATAATGATTCTTGAGAGTCTGATTTCCAACTCTGATGCATGTTTGATAAAAAAAGTTCTAAGAGTGTTGAGTTTTTTTTAAAAGCCAAATCGATTAGCATAGACACATGCAGATTGAACAGTTCTTCGGATAGAATGATATAGTGAGATCGGAAAATTTATCAAGAACTATGTCTAATCAAATCATAGAGTAAAAATTCAATTCAATTTTTTGAGCTGGAGGGCCTGGGTGACCTTCCCTAGCCCCAATACCTCAAAGTCGGTGGGAAGGTGTAAACTCACTCAGCCCTACTACCGTGATTGCCGGAATCACGACGTTCTGAGTGAGGCTAAAATTGGGCCCCCTTTGGACGAGTCCACTTCCGGCAGTGGTTCTATCCGTCAGAAGGCTAGGCGGAGAGGGGTTAGTCCAGGGCACACGAGTCGAGGCGTCTTTTCGATTAATCTTCTGCGTTTCTACGGTCAAGGATTAGCAGGAACTCCCGACAAACACGTTCCGCGATGCCAGGCTGGATTGACCATCCACTCAACAGGCCGATTGCATGAATACTCTTGTTGTAAACCATGGCTTCAAGTTCTTCAAGTTATATCACCAAAGCTAGGGAGTCCCCCGAAAGCGACGCGGTCTTACCTTGTCCACTAGGACCGTCAAATATGCGAGGACAGGCAGCTACCCATGGGCGGGGTATGTCTGCGCGGCGTACAGCCCAAATTCGCCTCGTCACATTAAATGTTGGAACACTGACGGGACGCAGTAGAGAGCTGGCCGCAATGCTAGGAACAAGAAGGGTCGACATTGCTGCTGTACAGGAAACGAAATGGAGAGGAAGCAAGTCGAAGCCGATAGGAGACGGTTACAAGTTGATATAGCATGGCACGTCATCAACAAGAAATCCTCGGAAAGACGAAACCCGGAAAGACAAGAATCGAGAAAGACACCTGTTTTTCACCTCCGAAGTTCAGGATGCGATCAAGGCGAAAAATAATGCGTACAAGAGATGGAGGACGTCAAATGAGGCTGACGACTGCGCTGCATACAGCTCAGCCAAGAAAGCCGCCAAAAGAGCTGTCGCAGTTTCAAAAGCCTGCTACTTCCGCGATATCTATGAGAAGATGAACCAACCAGGAGGCGATAAAGCCATCTATCGGCTTGCCAAGGCTCGACACTGCAACACAGAGTTTGAGCACCCTCCCATCCCGATTTCCCACGCCGTACAAGGACCCGTGCCAACCATCACGACCGAGGAAGTGACACTCTCTAAGATGAAGACTGGGAAAGCGGCTGGACCGGACGACATAGCCACCGAAGCCTGGAAACTTGCGGGTGATGTTCGGACTAGCACATCTCGTGCACCTGTTCAACACCATCGTAAAGCAAGGCCAAATCCCACATAACTGGCGCTACTCCACGACCGTTCCAGTCTTCAAAGGAAAAGGCTATGCCAGAGTGTGCAGCAACTACCGTCCAATACGTCTTCTCAACCACACTATGAAGATATTTGAGAGGATACTGGATTCACGCATACGAGATATCGTCGATATTCCAGCTCAGCAATGCGGGTTTGTGAACGGAAGAGGCACAACAGATGCAATATTTGCACTCCGTTTACTCGTCGAGAAGCACGCAGAGAAAAGATCACCTCTCCATCTGACCTACCTCGATTTGGAAAAGGCGTTCGACAGAGTCCCCCATGATCTTATTTCATATGCATTGCGCGATCATCAGGTTCCTGAAGAGTACATTCGATGGACAATGGCGATGTACGATGATTCAAAGAGTACTGTCAGAACTCCGGTCGGCATCACAGAGCCATTCGCAGTAAACGTTGGAGTGCACCAAGGGAGTGCTTTGTCTCCCCTTCTCTTCATTTTGGTTATGGATACCGTCACGCGTCCTCTACTGACTCCGGCTCCGTCAACCATCGCATACGCCGACGACATTCTCCTTGCTGCTCCTACACGTGCCGAAATCGAGAAACGCACCCAAGAATGGAATGACGCTCTTAGTAGGCATGGCTCACGCCTCAACATCAAGAAGACCGAGTACCAGGAAATCGGACTGCAAACGACGGGAACTGTTCACATCAGCGGTGAACCGCTCCCGAAGACCTCCGAATTCAAGTACCTTGGTTCTGTCATCTCCTCAGACACGTCAACAAATGCAGCGGCACGCCAAAGAGTAAATGCAGCTTGGATGAAATGGAGAGAAGCTGCAGGTGTCCTCTGTGATAGGAATATCACAGCTGGCATACGCGGAAAGATGTATAAAACAGCAATCCGTCCCGTGCTTCTCTATTCGACGGAGACCTGGCCTACAACGCGTATAACCGAGAACATTATCCACACGAATGAGATGAAAATGTTACGCTGGACACTAGGACTGACTCGCCTAGATTGTGTGCGTAACACGATTGTGAGAGGGAGACTCGGCGTTGCCCCAATACAAGACAAGATGCGAGAAGGGAGAGTTAGATGGTATGGACACGTGATGCGAAGAGACGCGACCAACATCGCAAGACACGCCCTTGACATGGAAGTACCAGGCAAACGCCCTCGAGGCAAACCGAAGACAAGATATATGGATACGCTCAACCAAGACCTGCGCCTTGCAAGACTCCACTCGGAAGACGCAACGGACAGATGTTTCTGGAGAGCTAGAAGCCGTACAGCGGACCCTACTCCGACCTCGGCCGGCGCGGGACAACGCTAAGAAGAAGAAGGTAGAGGGCAGGCTGCTAAGTCTGACAACGTTTGTTTGCTAGATCAGATGCTTATAATTGTTAACATTCTATTTTAAATCTATTTTAGTTCTAAGAAAATTTTTTTTGTGCAAACCTGTTTATACAGTGATTTACTGATGAATCACATCTTATTTAGGTACTGCATACATTATTAAAAACTTTCAGGGTTCTAGAGCAGCTCTTCTTTTTTCCAGGATCAAATGATTTTTTTACTTACTCAAACACTTCATATCCAACTTCGCACTTGTCAGAATCGTTTTTAGCTCGTAAAGTAACCCTAGAAAAAGTTTGATACAAAAAAATGCGAATTCGACGGGACCACTATACTCCAGCATCGCCAAATTGCTTCTTAATATAGCTCTGTTGAAAAACCCAAACACACCATTACTTTTTGTGATACATTTATAACGTTGAATTAATCCCTCCCAGCTTTCCAATTTGTTCAAACGCCAACTTTTTCTGAACATCACAGTCATTACAAGCTTCATACGAATTACAAAAACAAACGAGTTGTGAAGGAACCGATTTGAAGAATTGATAAATTGAAAGAGAAACTTGTTTTAAAAAAAAAACACAAAAACGAATTATGAAAAGTAAATGCTACGAAAGACAAAAAAAATTATAACGAAACCACACATTGGCATACGCCGAAAACATCACGTATAGTTATAAATGGAAAAAAAAACGATTTGGTATAAAGTTTTGTTGATGAAAAATCGAAAAAAATAAAGATAAAAACTTGAGGTAAAGAATTATGAAATCCAAAATTTGAACTCCCTCCAAAAAAACCGAAAATGCGTCAGCTATTTTCCTTCCCGCGGGTCGGGAAGCTTCCTTCCCGCGGCTTCGTGGATAGCGTTTCAGCTACCCGCGAACAGGCGCGGGAAGCTTATTGGAGCTTCCCGAGCTAGGCCTACCCCCGACATTGGTGAATACGGCCCCTGTTTTCTCTCTCTGTCTCTCGCACACTCTGGATCTCTCTCTTTATTTCTCACTATCTTTTTTCTCTCTCTCTCTCGATCTCTCTCTCTTTCTCACTAACTTTTTTTCTCTCTCTCTCTCGATCTCTCTTCTCTTTAAAACTCACAAAAATGACGGCTTGAAAGTTGAGAAGTGGCACACTCTTGTCGATTGTGCGGTAGTACTTGCTGAGTGTATGCACGAACGAGCGGCATCGCTCACATTCCTCTAAAATCACACATACTAAGTATTTTGAACTGTGGCCGTATGCACGTACCATTTTTGGTGGGAAATGTTGAAGTAAATAGCGTTTTCCTAGAAAATGTCTAAAATCCGTATGCACGTACCATTTCGTTTTCGAGGAAAACTGTTTACTTCGACAAAACAGTTTACCTTCCCCAAGTAGGTGGAAAAAGCTATTTTCCTTGAAAATGGAAGATGGATAGTTGAATTATGTACATAGTTTTTCGCATGTTCTCTTGTTTAGTGCTACTTTTATGTTTATTTTATGCCTAATTTTTTCCTACTTCATGTTTTTTATCATTACTTCGTATATTGCTGGGCTTGTACAGTGAACAAGTAATTTGTCTCTATACCAGTTAATTTACATTCATTTTAATAGTCTATTTATCGTCTTTTCAGATTTTTAAGCCTTTCATTGGTTATAAATGTTGAGGTAAAGTTTTCTTTGTATTTGTACACTGCCTAGCTGTCGCAAACTTTGTTTTCGTACATTGACCATCTGTTTTTTTCATGCTTCTTTCTTGGTTCGTGTTTCAATCTAGACATGACTGATCTTTCACTATATAAACGTTGGGCTCTTTTTCCTTATGGTCATACCCTGCGTCTTGTCTTGCAGACATTGGCACTATGCTTTTTTTTAAATTATTTTTTGATACTGTCTCGTTAGCCTAAGCCGTACGGCCTCGTTAGCGAAATCTTTCACCAAGCCTGTGCGTTTTTATTGTGAAAATAGTTTTTTAATGTAAATTTTTTTTTCGAGAACCGGAGTTCCTGATGCTCAAAATGATCACCTATTAAGAAAGTTTTCGAAACCGTAGCGTTTAGAACCAATTGTTCGTCTAGTACTCTAATGTCTGCTAGACAAGACGCAGTGGCTAGACATCAGGGAATAAGATCCAAACATTGTTTTTCCACCGAAGAAACATTTCTACATAAGAAAAATTTTTTCTTTCCTGAATCAGTTCTCACCTAATCAGTTTCTCTACATAGACGTTGTTGTCTGAAATTGGTAAATTGGAGTGATATTCTCTTTTTTTTAATTTTCCACGACTCGGAACAACGTCTAAGTACAGAAACTGATTAGGTGAGAACTAATTTAGGGAAGAAAAAGTTTTTCTTATGAAGAAGTGTTTCTTCGGTGGAAAAACAATGTTGGGTCATACTTCTGACTTAATTAAATTTACAAAAAAATATTTTTACATTAAAAATATGATTTTTACATTAAAGAAAATATTTTTACATGAAAAACGCTTAAGCTTAGGTAAAAATTTACGCTGACGAGGCCGTTCGGCTTAGCTAACGAGGCCGTATCAAGAAAATGACCCAATTGAATCTCTGGTAGGGATGTCACTAAAAAGAAAAAGTGCCAAAAATCTTCTTTTTTTTAAACAACAAATAGACCATTATAATAAATTCAAATTGACTGGTATCAAGACAAATTATTTTTTCAATGTACAAGCGCAGTAATAAACAACGAATTGATGATGACAAACATAAAGTAAAGAAAATTAGTCCTAAAATCAACCTAAAAGCCGCAAAAACAAGAGAGAATGCGTAAAAATATTCACATAATTCAGCTATCCGTCTTCCATTTTCAAGGGTATGACATTGCTCGAAAATAAAGCGTGATCGGGTCTTATCCTCTTACGGAAATTCTCACGGAATAAGCAATACAAAATAAAATTATAAACAAATATAAATAAAATCTCGAAGTCACAAAAAACATTTTCGAATTCCCGCCCGAAGTATTCTCGGTAAATATTTTCCACGGTTCGTGCATACCATTTATCATTTTCCTCGAAAACACATTTCCCTCGGGAAAGGTTTTCCCTGAAAACAGTTTTCAAGTAAAACGTTTGCCGCGTGTACGTGCATACGGCCTCTGATCTTCCTCTATTTTCCACGACAAGATTATTAAAACTATTCGGTTCCATAAACTTTATCTCTTGACCCTTGCATACATGAAATGTCCTTTGCTCCCTTTTTCTCCTTTTTTTAAAACGAACATTATAATGTATTGTATCTCGAAAATTGGCCTGAAATGTTTTGTTAATCTTTTGCTTTTTGTTAATCGTTTTAAGCAACGATGGGCTGAGACTATAATGAATGAAATCCATCGCACGGGCGAAAATTGGCACTCGGCTAGGACCGAACCCCCGCTGCCTAACCGGGGCTTGTAGAGGGTTAACCAATACACCAACCGAGCACACAATGTCCCATGCGGTTTCGTGCTATGTCTAAGGCACGATGGCCGTTCTTTCTAGTCACGCATGCTCATGACGCAATTGCATCATGAAAGGAGTGTAACTTCACAATCCATGATAAAGACAGAAAGATGATGGTAGAGAGAAGATCATATTGTTTAACTCTCCGATGTATTGGTTAACTCTCTACAAGCCCCGGTTAGGCAGCGAAGGTTCGGTCCTAGCCGAGTGCCAATTTTCGCCCGTGCGATGGACTTCATTCGTTATAGTCTCAGCCCATCGTTGCTTGAAACGATTAACAAAGATAAAAACAGTTGATCTTCTCTCTACCATCATCTGTCTGTCTTTCTCGTGGATTGTGGAGTTACACTCCTTTCAATTCAATTCTTTATTCCGCTTGGAACAAAACATCATGTTGAGTGACGAAACAGATGACACTGTCACAAGAAAAAGTGAATTCAGTGAGGGTGATGGAAAGTGAGATGGTCTAAATATGACAAGAACAATCATGAACATTTCATTTTAGGAAAATCAGAAAACACACAAAAAGCAAAGAAAGCAAAGCTTGTATCTTCAGTTAAGAACTATTCATCCGCAATAATAACTTGAAATCCTAAATATTCAACTCATTCTTTATCATTCGAGAGCTAACCGAGAACTCAAATATAATGGAAAAAAAAGAGAAGTAACAAAACATTTGAAGAAACAAAGCACTTGAATTAAACATTTGTTCTAGAGTTCATAACAATGGTCTCACAATCAAGCTTGATTAACCAACATGATCTTTTCTCTACCATCATCTTTCTGTCTTTATCATGAATTGTGGAGTTACACTCCTTTCACGACGCAATTGCTTCATAAGCATGCGAGACTAGAAAGAACGGCCATCGTGCCTTAGACATAACAAGAAATCGCATGGGACAATGTGTGCTCGGTTGGTGTATTGGTTAACTCTCTACAAGCCCCGGTTAGGCAGCGGAGGTTCACTCCCAGCCGAGTGCCAGTTTTTTCCCGTGCGATGGATTTCTGTTAATCGTTAAGTGAACCAACCTTTGTTTTTTTTTGTAAAAAATTTTTTACTCTACTCCTCGTTGATCTCAATCAACGAATTTTCATACCGAGCAGAGGAGCTGATTGTTCGCAGAAACTTGTGCGAAAATCGTGTGATGTGACGAGAACCGAACCCGCGACCTTCGCTTTCTGAGCGATGCTCTAACCCACTGAGCTACACACGCATACAATACAATGCACATTTTAAGGCTCATACAACATTGTTAAACTCTCATTGGTTCATAAAGGTTGCTAAAACAGTTTGTTATTTTTTTTCCTACTTGTTCAACCTATGTACCCACATACGAAAAAATGTCTATTGCGACATGAAAAACAGTTTGAACTCCTCAATAGCTGGAATACTTGTAATCAAGCAAAATTTATATTGATGAACTTTTTCTGTCATTCTAGTAACTAATTTTTGAGTCATTCCCGACTTTTGAAGAAAAAAAAACAAGAGTCAAATTGGCTCTTGCTTCACATATCTAATACTAACACAATCTCCCTACCTACAAGCTTCATAATCGAGATGGATTTTACAACGAAAAAAACTTTTTGATCTTGTAGTTGTCCAGAATCAAGTGAACCTGGTTGTCAGAATCTGAAGATCAGTAGATGAACAATTAGTGTTGGTTGAATTATTTCCTAATGCTACATACTTGCTCTGAATCGGAAATTTACAAATAAACGGACCATTAACGTCAACTGCAGACTTAGAGAGCGTCCCTTCGAAGAGAAGAATTGTTAGAAGCGTCGCGAATTTAGTCATCAAGAAAGTCCAACGCATTCTACACTGAGATATATGTTTGTATTGATTAGTTAATATGTATACTGACTGACAAATAACAAATAGCCTTTATGCACGATCTCCTACTTTTTATAAAGAACAAGAGTTAGGAGCAAAACTGCGCTTCATGTACAACGTAGTTGATAAGAATGTGTGATTACTCCAAATCTTTACATTCTTTTGCATCAGGAATTTTATGAGAAAAAAAATGTCCAGAAGCGTCTTCAGAACATTCTATAAGATGTAAGCTTCTTTTGTTTATGTTCAGTTAATAGTGCGAGAATGTTCTGAAATAATTCATAAACTTGAATCTCTAACCCATAATTTTCCACAAGTTACTGAAGTTTTGTTTCTCAAACTAAAATAAACCAAAAAAAAGTAAATTACAAGCTGTAAGGCAACAGTTGGTCGATTCAACCTAGAAGATGTCTTTCTTGAAAAATAACAAAAGAAATGAAAACAGGCGTTGGATACAAAAAAAATTTCAAAAAATTGTCAACAGAAAATTGTCAAAACGATAATGTGAAAAAATTGAGGAAAAAGCGGCTTTTGTATTCATAAGAGTAGCAGCGTATTTCAATCCGCAATAGGCGCAAAAAAAATCTTCTTGTAAAAATAGAATAATCTAGCGAACTTAGCTTCCGTAGAGAAACGGCGAAATTTTGGCTTCTCACCAAATACCAAACAATTGTACCTTTTTCAATATTTTTTTAAACCAGGTCTTCCAAGCTCCTGACGACGTTATATTTCCAGTTTCAGAAAAGCCTTGTAAAAGGTGCAACGGCATTCTCAAAGGCTTTCGTTTATAATGAAATGAAGATCCAGTTCAATAAGAAGCCATTATTAAGGCGGAATTCGCTAAGCTACTCACATATCACACATTATTTCTCTTTTTTTATTAAAACTCTCGGCACAATGTGCGTAGTTTCTCTTTAAATATAGTGAGAGTCCGCGAGTAAAAAGCGCTGCTAATGCTAACAATTTTTCATCATCTAAGACGGCTCTGGAAATAATTTCCGCCAAAATGCTCAAAATATTGTTCCTCGGGCAGATTTAGCTGGAAATTCCAAGCTATTCCATGACAAGAAACGGAAAATGCACCATTATAAATGACAGCAAATAACATGCGTTTTGACAGGCCTGCCAAGAAAAGCCGTGCAAAAAAAGCTTTCTACTTTGTACTCCTTTTGTCACCGCTAATGTATGTAAAAAAATTTTTTAACTGCTTTTGTCACTGCCAAAATCTTTTTTTTGCCCTTGTTTTGTCACTGCCAAATTCGGGCTTTTTTTGTAGCCCCTGCAACCCCTTAGCCCTCATTTCCGGGGTGATGGAGGATCACTCTAAGAAACTCTTTGGGGAGTGCCAATACTATACTTCGATCTCAGCCAAAAGGCCGAGAAGCAATACCAGCAGCTACAACGGCCACAGACCAAAAATTTCTAGCGACCTACCTCAAACGAGTTTACTAAACTCTATGGGAGACAGCGTGGTCGGTTTCTCGGGCAATCGAAGAGATGCGCAACGTCGTGGGGTCCGTAAGAGCAATCAGGACACACGTTAGGGATGGATTCGTCAATGCGGTGGAGGTAGTTGTTGGTGAATCTGCTGAATCCTGAGTCGAGCTGGCTGAGAGTGCACCTAGTCTTGCAGGGGAACCGCTCTTCTACCTGGATTTCACGCAGACGTCTACTTCCCAGGATGACGGCACCCTTCATCGATTGGAGTTCGTTCGAGACCATCATCGTGTGTATGGTGTTTGCGACTTATTTCCCATTGTTCGGATCCTTTGAAATTTTTTTTCGCGACATTGACAGTCTTCTTGCAGCTCAGCACGAGGTTGTTTTTCATTGCACGAGGAGGCGCTGGGCAGTCGAGGAGGCCGTGGTGGATGTGTTCTGGGTCCAATGATCTCGCGAGGTACTGCACGGCGAGCATGTTCAGATGGGATTTGGTGTGCTTGACCTTTGATTCGCGATGAATGTGGTCAGTGTCAGCAATTTGATGATTCCCTGTCACGACGCGGAGTCTGGAGTTCTGAGCACGTTGGATTTTGGCGTGAGTGGAGTCCGAGTGGAAAGTGGACCAGGCGGGTGCGGCGCAGTTTCAGATCGCTTGCGAGATGGCGTTGAACGTGAGGAGGAGGGTTTCTTTTTGGTTGCCCCAGGTGCTTCCGGCAAGGGCTTCCAGTACGTTTTTGCGCTGCGTCATTCGTCTTGCGATGTCTCTGACATGGTGGCTGAATATAAACATCTAGTCGTACGTGACGCCGAGTAACTTGGCCTGGTCGACGGTGATACGGATGATCCGCAGATTGATATGTCCAGAGTAGACTTGAATTCGCGACTGAACGGGGTGAAAAGCATAAACTGGCTCTTGGTCGGGGAGATGATGAGTTACCGTTCTTTGAGAAAGATTTCAATCTTCATGATGGCCCTGCGTAGATTTTTGAAGGCGACGTTGATGTTGGGATCTGACGCACAAATCGTGATGTCGTCAGCAAACGAGATGACCTTCGCGTGGGCATCGTCTGTGGGAAGATCGCGGACGTTAAGGTTGAATAGCATGGGCGAGAGGGCGCTGCGTTTTGGGACTCCGTTTCTGATGAGTCTGGAACTGGATAGCAAGTCGCGGAAGCTTGTGCGTCCTGTTCTTCCTCTAAGCTACGAGGCGAGCCAGTTTTTAATGTAGTTCAGCGCGTTTATTGTCCCGAAGAGGTCGATTAGCTTAACGATGTCGATACGTTCGAATGCCTTGGATATATCGAATGCCAGTAGAACCGTTCGACTTGCGGGACGTTTCTCGTTAAAACCGTCTGCGATGCTCTTCTTAACCGTTCAATAACGTTGGCAACCGTTCAATAACGTGGGCGACGGGTGAGAGTAGAGATATCGGGCGGTAGCTGGAGCCTTCGGATGCTGGTTTGACTGCTTTCAGGAGGGGTAGTATGATCGACGATTTCGATATCGTCGATTTTCCTCAAGGGGATCCTGCCTGTGCGTAGGTAGCTGTTGATGAGGGAAGTGATGGCCCTGATTCCTTTCGGACCTGAATGGTGGAGAATTATAGGAGAGATGCCATCTGGACCAAGCGCGGTGGACTTATTCGTGCAACGTCTGTGGTAGTGAATTCCTCGAAGTCATCTGTGGACAGGCGGTGTATTTTTTTCTTAGTCTTCCCGTTTCCCTTTGAGGTTGTATACTGGACTGGGCAAGTGAAGGCTTTGTTGAAGCGGTTCGCGATATCGGACGCGGTCGTGATCGTCTCCTTTATAAAGGTTATGGCGCAGTTTGGCGGTGGTCTGTTGTTGAGGATCTTGGTGGTCATCCAGAGCTTGTTGACATCTTTCTGCGGATCGAAGGACTCCATCAGTGCGCGCCAGATTTTTGTCGGTAGCTCTCCCTATGTTCGTGTTGAGATCGTTCAGAAGGTCGCTTGTCGGATTCGATTCTCTGAGTGTGTCGTGTTGATGCATCCTTTCTTGTATCTCTGTCTTTAGGGCGAATTCTCTATTTTTTATTCAGCCGCGTGATATTGTTTTTGCCGCAGCTGATACAAGGATCTTCGGAAGAGAGGTTCTGTTTCGACGGCTGGTAGATTACGGAGAGGAGTTTTGGACAGGCTTTCTTTGACGTGTTGCTGGAACGCTTCCCAATCCGCTTTCCGGTAAATTGTAAAGGTTGTGTTTATGTGAGTGTGGTTGAAATTGCTGCCTTCGATGATTATCGGAAGATGATCGGAGCTGCCTTCAGTGATGGTTTTCCAAGAAGCTTTTTGGAGGAGATCCTGAGAGCAAATGGAAATGTCGGGCGAGGAAGGGCGACCATTTGAGGGAACTCGTGTGGGCATGTCGCGGTGGAGAGTGGCGTGTTCCGAGTCGTCGATAGCACTCGAGATGACGTTTCCTCTCTTGTCTGTCGAATGAGAGTACAAGTTGGAGTCGTGGGCGTTAAGGTCGCCTAATATGATGGAATTCTCGCGGTTGCGTAGAAGGGGGGATAGATCCTGGTTGTAGCCTGTGCTGCAGGAGCTCTTAGGATATGTGTAGACATTAGTGATGTATTATTTATTTTATCTACATTTTTCAATGCAAAAACAGTTTCCAGAGAATTAATTAAGAACTCATAAAGCGTGACATGATGAACATCATGTAAACAGCGGAGAATGAAGTTCTCAAAACAAAGAACATTTTCTTTTAATCAACAATATGAATATTGAATAACTCAGCTATACTTTCTAAAAATGATGATTCCTCCAGAAAACTTCTAAAGGCAGCGAAAGATGTATTCAGCAAAACTTCTCTAGGTAACTGAGCGAATATACGTGAAAATCTAAGAGTGAAAGAATGGAAACGAGCCGCGTTTTTCGTACTTTCTACAAAAATGCCGCTAGGGTTTGTACGCGTTGGTTTAACATGTTTAAAGATTCGGTCTCTTTCGATTATTGACAGGTTACATCTGAACAAATCATTGTTCAGATGTTATTGTCAAGAACAACGCTCACTATTGTACGGGTTATCTTATGTTTTGTCACATCATTATTGATGTATGAATAAATAAATAAATAATAAATAAGGTTATTATAAATTTTCCAACCCATTTTCATGTCAGCTTGAATTCTTCTCAAATAAAGGGGGGAAAGATTGAGGCTAGCTAATCTCTCTTTGTATGATGGGAGAGAATGTGGGTAATTGGAGTCGGGAAAACAATGATAGAAGACAATACGTGTAAAGGATTTCAGAACTCTTTCAATCAATTTCATGTCTTTGGCAAAATATAGGTTCCAAAAGCTAGATGCAAATTCTAAGTGACATATTTTTTTAAAACATTTGTCAAGTATCTGGGAATCGTCGATAGAAACTTCTCGAAACAGAGAATACATTGCTGCCGTTGCTTTGGAGACCCTGTCAGTTATTGCTTGGCTTCGACGGAGAGACGGTACGATTTGGTTTCCGAGATCCCGCACTTCTGAGGAAGGGGTCAGAGGAACATCGTTGATTTTGTAGGCTGGGTGGAGAGTGCGAGAGCCTATGTGCGGATGAGTGCTCTTAGATGAAGAAAGAGTGAGATCATTAGAATTGCACCAATCATATACACACACCACATACATAAGACCCCTTATTGAATATGGGAGTGAGGTATGGTCCCCAGTAACTATCGGTCTCGTTAACTGCATAGAAAAAGTGCAAAGATCATTTACACGAAGGTTACTACAAAGGGCGGGATTACCCAAAATGAGTTATGTATAAATTTAAATCTTTATTATCACCGAAGGGTAACTTGTTGAGTTACCGCTTATACGGTGTATAAAATTGGTCAGGAAGAACGGGATAAAATCTTGGTATTTGGGGATCCACTCTTCAATCCGTTTTAAGGTAATCCGGTAGGTCGACGACTGTGAGAATTTTCAGTTCTTCTAGAATCTTTGCGAACTCTCGAAGCTCAGTGATGTGGTTCTGAGTATCTGCGATTCTGTTCCATAAACCGAAAGCTCTTCTAAAATAGAAATTAGAGTGCTTATAATGATTTATCTGCACTAAAGTTAACCGGGAAGTCCTATCGGAGGAATGAAGATTTGTTTCCGTTCTAAGAATCATTTGGTTTTTGCATTTATTACAGTCCATTTTTCTTAATAGTAACCGAAAAACAATAAATAAATCGAAGCGGGCTCTACGTTCTACAAGCGAATCTAAATTGAATAGCTTGAGACGTTGGGGATAATTTAGATTAGGGTTATTGCAGCGAGATAGCGCCCTCTTTGTAAAGATTCTTTGTGGAAACTCCAGTCTTCTTGAACAATTAATGTGAGAAATTGGTGAAAAAATTGTATTTCCGTATTCTAGAAGAGGCCTGATATATGTGGTATACACAGTTTTGTAATCGTTTAAATCTAGGCATCGAAAAACTTTAAAAACTTGAGCGATTCGACTCAAACTTCTGGCACGTATGACTTCAATGTGCTGTTTAAAAGTGAGCTTACGATCTATAAAAATGCCTAAGTCTCTTACTAACTCTACATCCTTAATTTTTGTATTATCTATGTAGTAGTTCTGTTGAGATTGCCCTAAATGAAGGCAGCTTATTTTATTAACTGCAAGTGTTAAACTGAATTTACATGACCAATTGCAAATTTCATTGATAGCTAATTGTAAACGACCTGGATCGTTTATTTATTTATTTATTCATACATCAATACTGATGTGACAAAACATAAGATAACTCATACAATAGTGAGCGTTGTTCTTGACAATAACATCTGAACAATGATTTTCTAGAATAAGAAAGGAGAGAGAAAGCAAAAAAAAGGGAACAACTCAGAGATTAGGTAAGTGCAGATCGAGAATTTCAAGAACATCGTGACTATAAAATTTCAAATCGTCCGCGAATAAGGAAAATTTCACTGGGTCAGTTATACAGCTTTCGATATCGTTAATAAAGCAAAGAAAGAGTAGGGGCCCTAAGACTGTACCTTGCGGTACACCGCTAAGTACAGGGAAAATAATCCGAGAAAGTGTTTTTTTACGTACCCTAAACATTCTATTTTCAAGAAAACAAGCGATCCATTTTATAAAACTTGGAGGAATTCCTATTTGGTGAAGCTTTGCAATTAGCTTAGAATGAGAAACCTTATCAAAAGCTCTTGAGAAATCGAAATAAATCACATCTAGTTCTTGATTCTTCGTCAGAGATATTTCCCACTCACTGATTGATTTTAAAAACTGAATCTCACAACTTCTTTTAGAAATTAAACCATATTGAAATTTAGAAAATATGCTTCTGTATTTTAGTCTTATATGATTATCTACTATACTTCAAAAACGCGGCAAATTGGAGAAGTTATGGTAACAGGCCGATAGTTACTACAATTAGACCTGTCCACAGAACTTTTGAAAATTGGAATGACTTCTCCTAATTTCCATTGAGTTGGAATCGAGCAGCTTATGAATGATTCTTCAAATAGAATCGACAAAGGTAATGCTAAAGCGAGAGCACATTTTTTAAAAAAGATATTGGTTGATACCTTCGGAGAACTGGGTAAACTTATTAAGTAATTTCTTAAGAACATTATATATGATATGCGGAGAAAAGTCTAGAGAGTCTGTTGATAAAGAAATAGGGTAGCTCACCGGATTTTTATTAGTGTTCTCCTCAATTATATGATTAGCTGAGTTGTCCAAGAAAAAAGCGTCCAAGAAAACCACAGTTCCGAAATTCCCTCTCAAGTTCCCCATCATCCATGTCAGCGATAGCCATAACAAGCTTTCCTTTGATGATAAAGCTAATTCAATTCAATTGTGTAGTTTTTTGAGAACTCATTGGCGAAAAGAAAAGTTTTCATTGTAGTATCAGAAACATAAGCATCCCCATTTTTGATTAAAGGAAGACTACTTTTAGGTTTCAACTTCATTTTCACAGAGCGATGAATACCTCTAGGAGAATCTTTGACCTTTCTTTCACAGCTCCTCAGTTGTTCAGTTTGAGTAGTTTTTATAAGTTGCTTAATGTTTTTATAATCCGAAGAGAAAGAAGGGTTAGAATGCCTAGTTTGCCATATTTTCTTCTTCTTATTAAAAAGTTTGCGGAATTTTTTAGGACATGTTCTAATTTTAGTGGAGCTTTTTCTGAGAGGACAGAATTCGCGAATCCCATCATGTATTACATTCAAGAAAAAGTCATATTTAGCCTGAGCACTCGATATGTTGGACATGATTGGTACCCAGGGTATACTGTCAAGATATAAATTCATAGACTCAAAGTTACCATTTCGGAAATCCACATAAACTTCGGAGTAATTGACATCTGAATCATAAGTTTCAATATCGCTACCTGAGGCCTTAAGATCAAAGTTAATGGTAATGTGGTCAGAGTTTAAAAGTGGAGGTGATGAATCTACTTTTCAATATGATATCTAGTAAAGAATGTGTGCCATTGATATTTAGTCTAGTCGGAAAAGTAACTAATTGAGATAAAGATTTGGATGCTATAAAATCGGTGAAAAATGCTTCTGTTTCACTACGGGTTACAGCTAACTGAAACCAGTCCATATTCGGTAAGTTTGTATCGCCTAGAATGATGTTGTTGTAAAATAAGAGTATTCCCTACTCCTCGTTGATCTCAAGCAACAGATTTTTATACCGAGCAGAGGAGCGGACTGTTCGTAGAAACTTGTGCAAAAATCGTGTGGTGTGACGGGAACCGAACCCGTGACCTTTCGCGTTCCGGGCGAATGCTCTCCCCACTGAGCTACACACGCACTCATGATAAATCCACATTTTAAGGCCCATACAACATGCCCCCCTCTCAACACCGAGGTCTCTCGAGGTCTAGGGTCAGAGGTCTAGGCGCCTTTGTTTCTGCGAACCAGCTCATGCTCGGTTTTTCTTCTTTTTCTCTTTTTTTTCTTTTCTCTTTTTATCCTCTCTTCTCATCCCGGTTCGGCCCCCATGTAAAATAAGAGTATTCCCTACTCCTCGTTGATCTCAAGCAACGGATTTTTATACCGAGCAGAGGAGCGGACTGTTCGTAGAAACTTGTGCAAAAATCGTGTGGTGTGACGGGAACCGAACCCGTGACCTTTCGCCCGGGCGAATGCTCTTCCCACTGAGCTACACACGCACACATGATAAATGCACATTTTTAAGGCCCATACAACATTGTTATTTGCTAACATATTCATGCTTATAGCATGCAAAGTTTCCTGAAATGTTTCTTTTGTCGTATTAGGGGGTCTGTACAGTAGAAAAAATCTGTAGTTCGAATTTTTACCCAGACTTAGGTCTATGCAAAGAATTTCAATATATTTATTAAAGGATGTATCAATGTTGACACGTTTCAACAAGGGACTCTTTTTAAATATCACAAGAAGACCTCCGCCTTTTTTGTTATTACGGCGGTCCTGACGATAAAAAGAATACCTCGGATGGTCGAGAAATGAGTCGGAAAAACTGTCGTTAAGCCAGGTTTCGACAAAGAAACCAACGCTTATATCTTCTAGGTCTATGTAATTGAAAAGTTCGTTTAATTTTCTTAAGCTGTTGATACTTCTAACGTTACTAAGCAAGCATTCCAGATAGTTTTTGTCAGCTTTCTCAAGATCAGGAGGGCTTACATGTGTTTTCTGTGTGTTAGAGAAAGAGTGAATCAATTTTTCCTAGCGGTCAGGTAAAAAGGGGGTAGGAGAATTCACTGGTGAAAACGATGGAGTCTTCCCACCTTCTATGGTGCGAGGATTTTTCCTCTGATATATACACAAATCTCTATATGCAAATCGGTAGCAACCAACGTACGTGTTCATTTCGAGTACTTTTCTTCTCATTTCCGACTGTAACTCCAATTCCAGCATGGTCATGTCTCGACGACAGAAAGTTCGACGCTTGTCATTAAACTTCTTATTCACAGAGGACTCGGAAATCACTAAATCGAAAGTCGAGTGGAGGAAGTCCCTCTCTCGGCTGTTTTTAACCTCAACTTTGAGAACACGAGTTCTGTTCTCCTCTTTGGCTCCATGACGCCATATTTTTGAGATCGTATCTGCTCTAATCCCACCTACTTCAAGAACTTTCTCTACAAAAAGCTGATCATCTTTTTCGTCATCACTTTCTGGGAGTCTTTCAATGACGTAAACACCACTTTTTGATAGGAGTAGGAAGTGAAAACAGATTACTAGTCCGGGCATAGAAATGACTCCAGTCTAGTTCAGGAGGGCATGAGGACGGCGCCAGAGGAGTGATCTGGTTAGGTTGTGGAAAAGGAGCACTCGGGGTTCTGGTCAGAGGAGCATTAGAAACTGAATTTGAAACTGAATCGGTGTCTTTATTTTTAGCTATTGAAAGAACAGAATCAAGCTTTTTTTCCTAAACTCATAAGTTGTCCTTCTAATTCGGCAACTCGTTTCTTCAACGTTGCTGAATTTTCTTTCCATCTCTTCACTTGAATATAGAAGAAATGTGGCCGATCTTGTGTTTATCCATAAATTTCTGCACGGAAATATTCAAATAGATTACTCAAATATGTTTAAAGTTCGCCCATCGCCTTATTCGCTGAGAGAATCTAATAACTACAGAATATGCTTGCCGTGTAAATATCAAAGCAGAACAGCGCTTGTGCCCCAAGAATGATTAATGTCTGGAATAAGTTACCTTGCTCTTTGGTTTCTACAAGCTCTTCTAGAATTTTTAGAAATGAACTTATCAAGCTTGATTGTGAGACCATTGTCACGAACTCTAGAATACATTTTTAATTCAAGTGATTTGTTTCTTCAAATGTTTTGTTTCTCCTCTTTTTTCCAATTTATTTGTGTTCTCGGTTAGCTCTCGAATGATAAAGAGTGAGTTGAATATTTGGAATTTCAAGTTATTATTGCGGATGAATAGTTCTTAATTGCGGATGAATAGTTCATAATTGAGTGTTTGACCCATGGAAGGAAGGTGACTCTCGAAAAGGCTCTCGAGTGGATGATCTTTTGTTTGATATTAATGTGTACTGTGTTATATTTTAGAGATATTGATGGGTTTTTGGTAATAGTTTTAATTAATCTACCTAATATTATATGATCTTGAAATTGATTTGTCCTGTAAGAGTCTATTAACATAGTGATTCTGTTGAGAAAGTCTTCTATGTGTTTACAGTTGTTACTAAAACGTAAAGTTTCACTGTATATGGTGTTAAGACCAATGTTGATAGGTATATTAGAGCTAAAGTGGGGGTATTTTATAACCTTAAAGTTGTATGCATCGGTTTTGTTGTATATGTAGTTTAAACTTTGTAGTACCATCTTCTAAGATTTCTATGTCTAGATCAAGAAATTCAGCTTTGTACCTCTGTTGATTAGTTTGTTCTAAAGTAAGAGAATTATGATATACTTCTTTTGTAAAAGAAATGAACTCATTCAATTTGTTTGATATATGAATTAAATCATCAATGTATCGGAAGGTACAATTAAGTGAAAATCTTAAAGGGTGAGTTTATTTTATGTTTTGGTTAATATACTGAAATTCCATCATAGCTAGTGTTAAGTCAGCTATTTGAGGAGACGCGTTATTACCTTGAGGTATACCCTTGTTTTGTTTATATATAATTTGAC
The DNA here is from genome assembly GCA_964056735.1 of Allodiplogaster pararmata. Taxonomy (NCBI): domain Eukaryota; kingdom Metazoa; phylum Nematoda; class Chromadorea; order Rhabditida; family Diplogasteridae; genus Allodiplogaster; species Allodiplogaster pararmata. Next base: position 42,406,920 of record OZ057408.1, on the reverse strand, counting down.
TATAAAGGGCATAGCTATTGTCTAAGCTATAAGTAAGCATTTTGTATATTTGAAAGGGAAGGTAAGTTCTACTCTTGTTGGCTTCATTAGTGTAACTGGTTTGTTTACCTTCAATTCTGATGGCTAGGAATCCACTATTTTTGAAACAAGTTTTAATAACTTTTTTTATGTTGATCTTAACTATGTCATGTGGGAGGTTGGTAAAAAAAGAAGTGAAGTCAGCACAGTATATTTCTTTTGTTTGATTCCCCGATTGTCTAAGTTCATGAAGAACGGGTTTAGTATTAAGAATAAAAAATAGGTGATTAGTACCATTTCTTTCGCTTGTTTGTTTGCAATAACTTTTGAAATGTCTGGATAGATGTTTGAGAATTAATTGAAGTTCTTGAGATAATGGTTTGAGACTGCTGTTGGAGGCTCCGGTTATAAATCGGAATATAACGGGATTTTTGTGCATTTTAGGTATACCATAAACAGTTGGTATGTTGTATATTTTAGATAAAGGGATAGGAATTTTGAGTTCTTTAGTTAGTTCCAAGTGTTTATTAATCATGTTAAAGGTGTTTAAAGAAGGAATTGGTTGATAGGTTCTAGTATTTTCTGTGCTTGTATTCATCTCTTCGTTCATAAATAGAAGATATAATTTCTTGCAAGTAAATGCATAGTTGTTACTAGCTTTATCAATAGGGGTTATTGTGAAGTTTTTTCGTGTTTTAAAAATGCTTCTGTAGATTTGCTTGTAATTGGTGGTTTACACAACTTACTTCCTGAAAAGTTTGATTAGTGGTGGTTCAGTGGTAAGGTATATTGAGGTCAAGCCTCTTTGAAGTAAGGTGTAATGACTCGGAATCGATTGAACGATTTATTTTTGAACAAACAAACAAAAACAAGAAAGGACTTCAACTACTATAAAACCAACTTCGAAATTCCAACAATAAATTATTCCATAAATACTAAATTACGAACAATGAAATGTCTCCTAATATCCGAGTTAACAACATTGAGTTTGTTGTCACTCCCCCCACAAGAAAAAAAACATAAATTATTGCTAAAAAGCCGGAAGCATGAAATGCTTAATTTTAAAATAAGCGAGCATTTAAGAATGCTGTGCTAAATAAAGAAGATCAGAAACTTGAGAAAGTTTGAGATATATATACATATATATGGGCAAACTACATTTTAACTTGAGTCAAAATATTTAAGGTGGCGTGTGGCCATCACTGCAAAGAGACGCGTGATGACCGCCCTTGATCCCACAAAGGGGACAGAAAGCCATATTTACACAGTGATGATTATCATTGTTATGGGACAGACATTTATGGCACATGTTGAACTTCTCAATTATGACTCTACGATCCGGCAATGATAAGGGGCAAATAACTTCGTCATGTTGGTCTCTTCGGCAGATGCGGCAGACTTTTCTTTCTTCATCTCTTCTGACGGGCTGTGAGCGACCTCGGAAAGTTCCTCGTCCGTAGAATCCTCTTCTGTTGTCGCGGCGATGATCGTAAGACGGGGGAATCCTGTGCTCTCTTCTTCTATCCTCTTTCTTCCGCTCCAATTCTTCTTCCCAAGTTGACTTCTCGATCTGTTCTTCTCGCTGGTTATCTTCAAGTTTGTGGAGTTCATCAGACTCTTTATTCGGAGAAGAGAACTGAGTTCTCATTAGTTCAAATCTTTCTTCAGTCTTTTGTTCAAAGTCTGCTTGTTTTCTTTCGATTTCTCTAATGTCTTGAAGTAACTTGATGACCGTCCCTTGCAGCTGGCGAACGAGTGTGTCTGTTCTCTCACTGCTCTTCTTGTGCCTTTCCTTTTCCAGAGCCTTCGTATGGGTTTTCATGTCATCATTTGCCTCCTTGAGAAGCTGAGTTTCTGTGACGAAGTTGTCTTCGTCCATCTACAATGTAAGGGACATTTGGTTTCCATACTGGACAGGGGAAAATTGCTTTAATTTATTGATCTTGTTTAATGCTTTTAATAGTGTTGTATCAATTTTACAACTTCTTTCGCCGTGAATGACACGTTCCGTTTCATTTTCTTGAATGTAAATTATACAGGTTTATGATAGATTTAACATCAATGATTTTGTAACAGGAGAGAAGAAATTTTGTTGTCCTTATCAACCATTTTTCAATGGGAATCGGTAACTCAGACCTCTTTATCCTCTGAGTTTTCGGTCTGCGGGCCAGCGGCGTAGTCCACCAGCTTTTTGCAGGCTCGCGGTGGCTGAAATCTCAATTTGTTAAGATTTACATCATTTTCTTCGAGCGAATTATTAGTGTCGTAATTGCTGAACACTTCTAGTGGGATGATTTTGTTTAAGGGGCGAGATATGACTCTATGAGACGGCGAAAGCAATTTCGCGGCTCTCTCTGATACCTCCAGTATTTTGGCGATTTGCCAACTGCCTCTTGGCATAATTTCATCACTCAGCAGAACTATTTCACCGATTCGAGGAAATTTTCTGCTTCCTGAGCTTTCAATCATGTTTGATTCGCACCTGTCTCTCAACTGCACCAGATAAGTTTTTTTCCATTCCTTGTGGATTTTTTCGAGATACTGATTTGTATCTTTAATTTTTCTCCAGATTTCTCGCTTGGAATTCATTGACGCGTCGTTAGGAATATAGTCTTCGTCTTTCTCAATAGAGTTCTGAGAAAGATGCAGTCCTGATCGAATTTTTGGTTGCCAGAAATCCACTGGTCTGATGACTATGAATTCTTCTTCGTTCGGGACTTCCGTCAGAGGTCTGCTGTTTACAATTGCTTCAACTTCGGTTACAATTGTTTCAAATTCCTTTTCCATCAGAATTTTTCTACCAATTCCTTTTCTCATCGCGGTTTTAACGGAACCTATCAGCCGTTCATATATTCCGCCTTGCCACGGTGCATGTGCTGGGATGAATTTCCAGTTTATTCTGTGAGTTGCCATGTAGGTGTTTACCGTGTTGTCATTGCATTCGTCCTCGCTGCCTTGCAGTAGTGGGCTGACAGTTTTGAAACTGGGGGCATTATCTGATATTATTGATTCAGGCACTCCTCTTCTTGCACAAAACTTGCGGAATGCTTGAAGAAATGTTTTGGCGGAGATATCTTCCATAACTTCCAGATGTATTGCTCGCGTGAGGAGGCAGGTTAATAGCAGAATGTATCTTTTCACGTTAACCGAATTTTCTGTTTTAACGAAAAATGGTCCCGCTGTGTCAATCCCGACGTGACCAAAGGGATGTGAATAGTTGACTCTCTGTTCGGGTAGTGGAGGTAGAGGCGGGTATTTGAACGGTCTGCCATGCTCTTTTTTGCATTTGACGCATTTGCGTAGTATTTTAGAAATGAAATTTCTTGCTCTCGGTATCCAGTATTTCGCTCGAATTTCATTGAGTGTGTGTTGTGTCCCTGCATGCATCAGGGACTCATGGATATGCAAGATCAGTTTCGCCACCGTCGAATTCATTTCGCGATGAGGCACGAAAATCGGGAACTTGTTGTCGAATGATAGGCAGTCTGAGAAGTTCATTCGACCGTTTCCTGTTCTCCATAATCCTTCGTCGTCCAGGAACAACTTCAGGTTGGTGTTTCCAGGTGAAGTGATTTGTTCCATGTGTGCTCTTTGATGAGTTTTCCACAAAACTGTCTCAGCGGTGTGTAGTCCCTTTGAACTTAGTTTGCTATTGATCGTGATTGCCGGGCAGAAATCGGATAGTTTTTTCTGTAGAGATTTTGTTTTGACTTTGGTACTCAGTAAGGAAATGAATCTCAGGCAATGGAAGACAACTCTTATTTGTTTTTTCCACTGGGAAATTCTGTCGTTTTCAAACGCTGAAGACTCGATTTGTTCCAATACCCGCTCGGAATTCGTCTGAATGACGTTCTCATTTTCTATCACCTGTGGGAAGTAAGGTTGATTTTCCGAACCGATTTTCGAGCAGTAGTCATGTGTCATCCAATTGGGCCCGCCGAACCAACGTTCCTTGTTTTCCAGGAAATACTCGGGCTGAATTTTTCTCGTCGTCCAGTCGGCAATGTTCTCTTCACCTGGGACATGTATTGTCCGGATTGTGTGATTTTCGTTGCCCGCTTCTCCAGTTGCAAGACGATAAAGAATTTCTTTTGTTTTTCTTGCTCGGTTTTTGACATACACACTCGTTTGTTTGTCTGAGTGCAACCAACTCAGGGCGATGACAGAGTCTGAAAACAAGATGTAGTCTACTTCGGATACCATGAAACACTTGCTGATGGAATTAGAAACGTATTCCAACAGCTTAGCCGCTAGCAGAATTCCCGATAGCTCCAGTTTTGGTATGGTGTGTTGTATTCTGGATGGAGCTAGTTTTGATTTGCTCATGATGAGTATGGGAGGTTCTTTCATAGTGACTGCATAAACAGCGGCTCCCAGAGCGAGAGCGGATGCATCTGAAAAGGCGACGAGAAATATGTGACCTTTGAAAGGAGTGACGCGTGGAATGGACAAATCGATTTGATTCAGGTTCTTTTTGATTTGAATCCATTCCTTTATTTTGTTCTCCTGTATTGGGGCATCCCATCCATGTTTTTCTTTCCATATTTCTTGAATGAACAGTTTGTAAGGGAGCATAACAGGGACGAGAAGTCCTAGCGGGTCAAAGACACTGGAAAATTCGCTTAACATAGTTCTTTTGGTGGGGTTCGTGAAATTCTCCCCCAAATCGATGTTGAACTTTATTTTGTCTTCAACGTTGTCCCACTGTACTCCTAACAGTTTTTGGTCGCCAGTCTTTCCCCTGTCTTTCTCAGGTATGCGCTCTGTGAATGTGCTTGTACTGCATGTGAATTCTCGGGCATTCATTCCCATATCGGCAAAAACCTCTTTGATTGTGTTGTAGACTGTCCATAAATTCATTTCGCTGACGTCGATGATCAGATTGTCTACGTACGTGTTGGCTAACACGCGTTCAACTATGGTTTTGCGTTCCGGGGTGAGATTTGTCTGAAGTAGTTCCCGCTTCAAGTGGTAGTTGATTGTTGACATGAGTAAGTATGGGGACTGTGCCGCTCCAAATGGAACAGAAGTGAATCTGTAGGTGATGACATTTTCATTGGATACTGGCTTACCGATGTCTTTCAACCAGAGAAATCTCAGTAGATCCCGCTGATCTTGATGTATTCCCACTTGTAAGAATGCTGCTTGAATGTCCGCTGTCATCAATTTTTCTGCGGCTCTAGCTCGGATCAGTAGCCTTGGGATGTGTTCGATGAATGATCTCCCGGTTCCCATGCACTCGTTCAGAGACAGTCTACCTTTTTCTTTCGCTGAGGCGTCAAACACCACTCTGATTGGTTTATCTGGTTTGTCTAGGCGGAGGACTCCTTGGTGTGGCAAATACGATATATGAGAGCCGTCTATTTGACCAGGTTTCACCTCTTCTATTTGTTTCTCGTCTAGGTGGTTCCTAATCACCTTGTCATATTCCTGCAACATTTTTTGCTTCGACAATTTCAAGGTATTGGCTTTCAGTCTTTTCCATGAGACATTGTAGTTTTCACTTAGATTGGAGATATTTTCTTTCAAATAGTACCTGATAGTGTATCTGCCGTTTTCGAACAAAATGTTGTTTTCGAAATGCTTGTCTATTGCTTGAAGTTCTTTTGACTTCAATTCTTTTTCCGTTTCACCGCTTTCCATTTCATCAAGTCCCAGAAATCGTTCCATACCAAGTTCGAGGGAGGGAATTGTATTTTCAATGAAGAGGTATGCGATTTCTTTCCTTTTCTCAGAATCCTGCTGTCCAATCGCAATGTGGCCGAATTTTGTATTCATTAGTTTCAAACCACTTGGTAGAATTTTCATGGGTTTTTCCAACTGAAAGATTTTCCATAGCATATCCATCCCAATTATGATTTGGGGAACAACCTTCTTGTCGGTTTCGTAACTGTCGGCGAGGACAATGTTTTTGCGCCTTATGTAGGCTAGGTCCGAATCAGAAATGCTTGTGACGGATATTGGGCTTGTGATGGGTTCATCGTGAGCGAGCGCTATTCCCTCGATTGAAAAATTTTTTGAAACAAGGGTGATTTTGAATTCATCGTATAGCTTCGAACCATCGGATTTTCCTCCGAAACCGCTGACTTTGCACCTCCGTTTTCCAATCTTTGTGAGGTTGTGTTCGAGTGCCAATTGTTTTGATATTATGGTTATCGATGCTCCTGTGTCGATTAGAAAGGATGTCCTCACTTCTTGTCTGTTCGAGACCTGTATGTTGACATCTCCTATGAGTAGCCTCGCCGAACCAGACTTAGCCGTTGTAACGTTTTCTGAGTTTGTTTGGTGTGGTGGTTCCTCCTGGTCGGGCGAATTTTGTCGCTCTTCGTGGTAGAAATTTTCTCTCTCGCTCTCGTCTGATTCTAGAAGAGTGTTCACTGCTCTGACTCTCCCTGTTGGTTGACGAGGAGGTTTCAGTTGGTAACAGAGTACGATGTTGTGTGGGCCGCTACATATTGTGCAACACACCTCACAATTCTTTGCACCATGACCCTTTTGTAGACACCGAAGGCAACGGCCTTGTTTCAAAGCCAGGCTTGTTCTTTCTTTGCCTGTTTTGACTCTGAAACATAGTATCGATTTCGCATGTTTTCCGCAGAAAATACACGTCGATACTTCCGCTGAGTTTGACTTGGTTGGTAAGCTTTCGAAATTTTTTGCCGGTGTTAGCTTTTTGTCACGATTAGTTTTCCAACAGGATTCGTCTCTTTCTGGGGTGGTCGTAGGTCGAGTAACTTCTCCGTCGTGTCCTGTTCTCGGTCGTATAGTCTCTTTGTTTTGGGCGGTCTTCGGCATCACTACGTGGATATTCTGTTGTCGCTGTCTTTCAGGCTCATGTTTAAACCATCGTTTTCCTCCTGAATCTGGGAACGCAACCGCCGTGTACTCCTCCTTCGCTAAGAAATTTCCGATTTCATTGATGTAGTGCGACAATGGAATGTTGCGTAATTCACTTGTGTTTTTCATTGTGAATTCCCATTCTGCGATGTGTCGCTTTGTTCGACCAGGGAATTTTCCCACCAATGACCTCGCCATCGATATATCGTTCTCGATGGAAGACAGTTGGTTTATTCTGATTATGAGGCATCTCAGCTCGTTCAGTCCCTTGGTTTGAAAGGGGATACTTTCTCCTGGTAGACAATACTTCTCCCACTGGTCCAGTAGAAGTGGAAGCTCCGCATGTTTTCTGTCATAAACCACGTCAAGCATGCGTTTGGCTTCCTCGTAATACTCTCCGAGTGTTGGGAGAGATTGGATCAGTTCGAGAGCTTGTCCTTTCAGGCAGGATTTGAGGTGGAGCATTTTTTCCAGGTTCGAGATGTCCTGTCTTTTGTCCACCAAGAGTGCGAAATGCTCCACGAATGACCTGTAGCCCGCATGAACGCCGTGGAACTCTGGTAATCGGACTTCCACTTTGGGCAGGTTGTATTGCTGTGGTTGAAAATTCCGAGTTGTCCATGTCTGTGTTGGAGGTTGTCTTTGTTCGTGATGGAATCGGGGATTCATTCTGGAAAATTCGTTTGTTATCCCTTCCATAATAGGCTGGTTTCTCGTTCTCTCCGTTTCTCCTGATTCGTTGAGTCCATGTTGAGCATAGGGTGAATTTTGTGGGGACCTTGGATTATCCTCGAAGCTTATCGGTGAAGATGCCAAGATCTGATTTTCTTTTTGATTGATTTTTCGTTCAAGAGTCATGATTGCAGTTTCTAGGTTCCTCTGTGTCTTGCCCGCTTCTCTTTTGAGAAAGAGTGGGCATCGTGCGGACTCTTCTTCGCTGATCCATTGGTTCCTGTGCTGGATAACTTCTTCATAATCGTCGTTCCCTTTGATTTTGTTGCTTGCTGTGATAAAACTGTTTTCTGTTTTGGTCATTGCCAAGCAGTCTGTCTTTACAGCTTTCTCTTGATTCAGCAGCATTTGCTTCATATTTATCAGGGTTTCCTTATCAAAGGAATTCGAGTTTGAGCTGTTGAAGCTTTCCAGTGTTGCTTTCGCATCTTTCAGTGAAGTTGCGACAAAGTTCGTTTGTCGTTTGAGGTCACTCAGACCTTGCTGAGCTCTGGTGTAGTTTATGTCTGGTTTCCCAGTTCGCTCTGTGTCTTCCTTCTGTCTTGAGTGTTGTTTTGTTGAAATTGATTCCCTTTTTTCTTCCATGTTCCAGGAAGGGTTCTCCGGATTCGCAGTTTCTGGCACTCTTGCGGTGTCCATGCTCATTCTTGTTTTATCACTCTCTTTGAGGGCGATCTCAACTCTTACTCCTGAGTTGAGTTTTTTCACAAGCGTCGACTTTCAACAGAAAGGATTTATCGCAGAACAACGTCGACTCGTCTAGAGGACTGGTTGTTCTGTATGTCGACTTCAACGATAAGGGAATGACAGCACAATACCGTCGACTCTTCAAGAGAGGAATGGGGTATTGTGTGTGTCGACCTTACGTGAAGGAAATTTTTTAGCTGCTCTTCGGGTCTTAATAGTGCCGATGCACCATTTACACAACTTACTTCCTGAAAAGTTTGATTAGTGGTGGTTCAGTGGTAAGGTATATTGAGGTCAAGCCTCTTTGAAGTAAGGTGTAATGACTCGGAATCGATTGAACGATTTATTTTTGAACAAACAAACAAAAACAAGAAAGGACTTCAACTACTATAAAACCAACTTCGAAATTCCAACAATAAATTATTCCATAAATACTAAATTACGAACAATGAAATGTCTCCTAATATCCGAGTTAACAACATTGAGTTTGTTGTCAGGTGGAATCGAAATAGTGGAATCTGTTGAGATATCTAGAAATCAGTGGAAGGCAGTGTTTTTGGAGTATATTGTAAATAATAATACGATCATATTGATTAATTAAGATGGAATGTTTTGGTCATTTTCGTTACTGTCTGTTTAATGGATTGTTCCATTTCTGAAATAATTGTATCTTTATCAACATTTTCACAAATGCGATATTTCAGGATTTGACGTAGAGATGAGTCATGAGTGATATTAGTATTACCGCTGCATATGTGTCCAAAAGTATTGTTTATAAGCTCAGGGTATTTATAGCAATAACATTCGCTTTCTAAAATGTTTTTCTTATTGTCATTATTAAGTTCCTTAAGGAAATTGTTATAATTGAAAACTTTTTTACTAAATGGTTCAGTTAAACTATGGTCCGGGCGTGGCATAGTGGTAGTGTGATAGACCATTGTGCGAAGAGTCCCGAGTTCGACTCCCACCCGGACAGATCCACCCAAACCAAGGGGTTAAGAAATGTTGGTAGTGCTCATGCACGATTCTGACTCTCCCCACTGCTGCTGATCACACTAGCAGTGATCTAGCAGGCAGCCACTGGTTCTACCAGGGTCTCAGGGGAGCGCGTACCCTGTCGCGAGGCGGGAACAAGCGCGAGGAAGAAGAAGAAGGTTCAGTTAAACTATAGTGCGGAATGTAAATGGTCTTGGAATTATACTTTTCAATTTTAAACCATTGATAGAAGCTTTGTTAAAGATGCGGTTGAAGGGTATGTTATCCATATATTTACCATAGTAAGGTAGTTTGATGTTGATATAAGTAGTGTCTTTTGTATTGGGTTCCCTTTGTTTCCTCCAGAAGTAGTCACATATTGTACTGGTTATTCTTATTTTATCAGTGTTTTGGAGAGATAAGAATTCTTTAGTGAGAGTGTATTTTATGATATTATCCTTTTCTTTATTTTTAAGTTTTCTGTATTCTAGATATAATTCTCTGCCATTTTTGGTGTTTAAAATATCATGTATTAAGTTGGATAAGTCCCGTGCTAGATATGAAGGACGAGTTCTTCTACAATTTTTGTGTTTGGAAGTTTTGACTGGTATACTCAAAGGATTATTATGATATGGGTTTCTTACTTTTTCCATTGGATTTAAATTGTCAGAAATTAATCCATAGTTTTGTATTTGATCATTGAGACCATAGGGAAAAGCCGTTAGCATTAATCTAATCCAGTATGATTCTTTACTTCTTAATTCCGCTTTATTTGTTGCATGGTCTAGAATGTCTATTAGGATGTCATCTGGAGAATGATTGGGTTCTTTATAGTGTTGACAAAGGTATGTATTCAAAATGGTTTTTCCTAGATGGTATCTGTGTTGAGATATACGTTTTTTGAGTGTTTGGGTAGTTTCTCCTATATATTGAAGTTTACATTTCTTACATGTAATAAGATAAATTAAGTTCTTAGTAGTACATGTTAGCTGAGAGGGTTTATTTGTAAGAAAAAAATTTCCGGTTGTATAACTAGTAACATAACTTTTGTAATTGGTAATTTTGTATATGGTGCAACGGTTATTATTGCAATTGACACCTTCATTTTGTGTGTAGTTGGGTGGTTTGAAATAATGTTTTCCATCAACCTTATTGAAATATGTAGGATTGTTTAAATTAGATTTGAAGATATTTTGGTAATGGTTTTTGTTAGACAATTAGTACGATGAAGCTGGCTGCCTGACCAGATGTTCACCGAGCGCTACTCCGAATTAAAGAATCGGTTGTTGTCCTCTTGGACTCTTTCATTCGGCATGGCCCAATTTTCACACCCGGGTTAAGCGCTAGATTCCCGGGGGTGTGGTATATCATGCTTGTGATAGTAATATGAGTCTTATTAAAACTTCATCCGATTGAGTGTAATAGTTTTAAGTTATGAGTGTAAGAAATTCCTTTGATAGAAATAAATTTTGTGTTTTAGTGGTGCTGACTGAAAGGTGTTGGTTTAAAGTTAAACCTTTAGTGAAATATTTGTAATATAATATGTTTAAGGTTAGTTTTTTGATGCTGATTCGCATCTATAGGTTGTGGTGGATTTATGATTTGATTGTAAATGGCACCCTATATTGAGGATACGCTTAGGTCACAGAGAGGCGTATTGGAAATTTAGAGAATAGAACAAAATCGTAAATTTGTGTAACAGAATTTCAAACAGTTAAAGTCTTTGTCGAGCCAGTGAAGAGATGCGGTGTGGTTTCGTGCAAAGAGTTCGGACGTTTCGCTTTATTTAAAGCATCATCAGCGATATGCAAATTACCCTCAAACTTGGATTTTCATTTGGAATTTTTTTTTTAGAATTTCAAACGTTTAACCGTCGTTTTCTGACGTTTTTCCAAGTACTAATTATAAGCACTTGTCTGCAATGAAGGTGTCATATATATTATAAATTGTTCTCTATCTTGGTAAATAGTGTGTCGACGGGAAATGGATGATGAATTTGGAAAGAGATAATTGTGCCGTTTTGAGTTTTTGTTGTTCCTGGAACTGGTTATAACCCTACAATTATTGCATGCATAGCAGATGAAATGTACTTAATTTGGTCACAATGGTATTGGAATTAATTGTTCCACTTCTCACCGGTTTCAATTGTGAATATTTTATATAGTTGGTATTGGAATTAATTGTTCCACTTATCACCGGTTTCAATTGTGAATATTTTATATAGTTGTTAAAGGGTTGTTAATTGAAAAACTTAATTTTTCTATTACTGTTGCTTTTGCGTTTATGCTGTGAAATGTTTTTTTGTTGTTGACACTTAAGATGTACGAAGTTCATTTATTGGCTGAGGCCTTACTGTTGCTACGTCCGAATAAAGAGTCACCTGCCATGGCTGAGGCCTTACTGTTGCTACGTCCGAATAAAGAGTCACCTGCCTGACAAGGGGTCAAACATAAGTTATGGTGTACGACGAAGGAGAGAAACGACGTAGGAGGGAACCATAACTGAAGATACAAGCTTTGCTTTCTTTGCCGAATTTCCTAAAATGAAATGTTCATGATTGTTCTTGTCATATTTAGATCTCACTTTCCATCACCTTCACTGAATTCACTTTTTTTTGTGACAGTGTCATCTGTTTCGTCACTCAACATGATGTTTTGTTTCAAGCGGAATAAAGAATTGAAATTGATATACAGCATTCAAAGCCAATTGTAATTCATGACAGCGTTCAACGAAGTTTTCTTTCTTATACGAAACATAAATCTTAACATCGTCAGCGTATGCTTGGTAACACACGTTCGGAAATGGTTCAAGAACGGAATTTAGATCAGATATGTAAAGAATAAAGAGAACGGGACCAAGAACCGATCCTTGCGGAACGCCTGATATGACTGGACGGGGAGTGGACATCTTGTCTCCCATACGGACAGAAAAAGTACAATTAGTGAGAAAAGATTCTAACCAAGAGAGTAAGGGATCGGATATGCCGTAATGAGAACATTTGTAGAGAAGTTTGAATATGCTGACAGTGTCGAACGCACGTGAAAAATCTAAATAGATAACATCGACAGTAGAGCCCTCACTAAGCGAACGACTCCAATCATCTTCACAAGCAAGCAAATTGCTAACTACAGAGGCATTCTTTCTAAAACCATGTTGATTCACAGGCTCAAAGTGCTCAAAAATAGTTGATCTAACTAATCTTTCCATCGTTTTAGAAGCAGGTGAGAGAATAGCAATAGGTCTATATGAAGAGGGTATAGATGCATTCTTGCCTTGTTTCGGAATGGCTGTCACTAAAGAATGTTTCCAGATAGTGGGAGTCGAACCAGTGTCCATACAAATATTATAATTGTGAGCCAAAGGAAGAGCAATAGAAGAAGCACATTTCTTGAATATAAGTTGAGGAATATCATCTGCCCCATGGCTGCCAGAATATTTCAGTTTAGAAAGAAAACGTTCAACTGTGGAAGGGAGAAACAATGAAGGACACATCTTAGGAGTGATGCAATACATAGGGGGAGGCAACTGATTATCATGAGTGAAAGAAGATGCGAATTCGGATGCAAAAATTTCACATTTCTTACTAGAATCTACTGATATGTGACCAGATTGGTCAATGAGTAGGAGCGGAGGGGAAGGTTTAGGTCTTGTCAGAGAGGCGATATGCTGATAGAGATTCTGTGATCGAGATAATTTGGCCTTCTGGCAATATCTATTCCACTTGTTGATTTGTTTAAATAGATCACAACTTCCTTTGTTATAGAGTAAACGAACAGCAGGAATACGTATGTTACGAAAGAGAGCATCGCGATAGGTGATAAGCCTACATATATGGGGAGGAAAAACAAAATTAGAAGTGCGAGAAAAACGACTAGGAACATGTATAGAGATGGCTTCTTTGAGGATGGAAAGGAAACGTGAAAAAAGATCATCTATTGAATGGAAAAGATCGGAAGAAGCTTCCCAATTAATAGCGGAAAGATGTGCATTAAGAGCATCAAAATCAGTTCTGCTATAGTCAGGCACAAGGGTCGGAGAATGAAGCATAGCAGATGAATTAATTGAACATTCAAGTCCTGAGTGGTCACAAGACGGAAACGAAGGGATTACCCGACAATTAGAGAAAAGAGACGTCTGAGAAGTAATAAGCCAGTCAATACATCGATTAATTCGGGTTGGTTGTCGACAGAAGAAAGACAAATCTAGTGAAGTAACCATATCATTTAAAACATGATCTGAGGGAGTATTGGGGGGGAGAGAACATACGGGTAATTAGTGGAAGAGAAAGTATCCGACAAGAGATCACAAAAGGAACGGGTTTGCTCGGTTGTAAAATGAGGTGGCCGATAACAAACAACTTAACGGAAGAAGGTATTTGAGAGTAAAATTTCAATTGTGGAAATTTCATCCCGAGAAGTGGTGAAAGAAGCTTTTGTGAAAGTAATATAGTCTCTGATGACAATAGCGACACCACCGCCTCGAGAGTCGCGGTCTTTACGAATGATGTTATATGGTAAGGATCCAATTATTTCACTGTCAGCTATTCTAGAACTCAGCCACGTCTCAGATAGAGCTACAATATCTGGCTGTCTATTTTCTAAAAATAGGCGAAGTACGTCTAGCTTATTATGAACGGAACGCATATTGTAATAGAAAAACTTGAGAGAAGAAATAGGACCTGGAAATTTTATCAGTTTGACCGGAGGGGGGCTGTGGCTGTAGATGACCGAGTTGATCGTGTGGACGCAGGTCCAGCCGTAGTACGGGTCCGACGAGAAACTCGTAGGGCATCCGGTTCCGCTCGTGACATCAGGCTTCCATCGAAGATGACAACATCTTTTCCTTCAGCGATCAGTTTTCTTTTCTCTTGTCGAAGCAAGTACTCTTGCTCTTTCATCTCTCGAGAGTCAGACTTGGCCGTATGTAGATGGATTTGAAACGAGGGTTGTGACGTAGCGAAGTCGTCTGGCTGAGGAAGTGTCTCTGGTGGGTTTTCGTCGGGAAGATCACTTTGAGAAGTCTTGGATAGGTATGATCGTTTCTTCTGATGCCCATGCGGAAGTGAGCGATCCCTGATACAGCAACTCCTGCCGCGTCCAGTAGAGAGCTTATAAGGGCGTCGTCGTGGGCAACACGGACTGAGGGTAAAAAAGAAGGATTCGAGTGTTCTGGGGCACGTTCAATAACAACGGAGCGGAGACGTTTGTCTTCATCTATTTCATGACGAATAGTCTCAACAGTGACTTTCTGTTGAGACTTACTCTCTGTCAAGAATTTGACCATCACTGTAGAGCATGTCTTCAGGAGCAGAAGATTATGGGACGGTAAAGAGGGCTTGTCCAGATCTTCTTCAGCTCGAATGCAAGATCATCCAATTCTCGAAGCGTCTATTACATGAACAGTCAACCTCTAGTAGTTGGTAGAGTTGCCAAAGATCTTGGTGTAATCATATGTGATCGTTTCTCTTATCGTAATCATGTTGAAGACAAATGTAAAAAAGGCTCTGCTCTTGTTAACATGATGTTAAAAGCCTTCAAGTCACCATGTCCGCCTCTTTTAACTTCAGCTTTTAAAATTTATTGCAGACCTGTTCTTTAATACGCTAGTGAGTTGTGGAATCCCTCATCCCCCGGCTTAGTAAAATCTATTGAAAAAGTTCAGCGGTCGTTTTCTCGATTCTCCCTAGGCGCATGAATTGAGCGGTAGAGGTTTCGGGAAATCCGAGCTCTTGTGAGAGTGAACGCAAGAACTGCCGGTCCACTGCCTTCGTGGCCGCCTCTGTTTCTTCTTCTGGAAGGCCGACGACGACCAAATTCTCCGCTTTTTCCTTCAGTATGACGCGGTCATCTGTTAGAGCTTTCCTAGCCGCTTCATACGCTAGCATTTGGGGAGGTAGATTTTGACAAAGAAGGGATTGAAGTTTATTAGGATGGGCAGTTGCGATTGATTGAGTGGAAGACATTAACTGAGCTAAAGTCTTCTCAATTCTCTCGAGGCTTCCCTCCAACTTGGTCATTCTTTCCATTAAATTAGTCACATCTGCACTCTTCTGCTGAGACTCACCTTGGAGGACCGGAATGCTCATCCTTCCGAATTTTTCCACGGCGGCCTCCAGTTTTTCCATCTTTTCAACCAGACTTCTCATTTCTTCATTTTTCTTCAGGCAATCGAAACATCCGGCTGTTTTCTTGACTGTGCGCTTTGGAGTGGGCATAATAGCGGGATATCGATTGGCTCAGAGAGCTTTTTGCAGATGAAGAGTTTTACTGGGAGACAAGGAGAGTTGATTACAATCACACCAAACAATTATAACATCGAGTGCAAGTTGTAATTCTTGACTTCGCTCTGGAAAGGTATCTTTGTTATAAGACACATACACTTTAAAATCATCGGCAAATGTTTGGAAATGCACATTAGGGAATTGAGCTAGTACATTGTTCAAATCAGTTATGTATAAGATGAATAGCAGGGGTCCAAGGACAGAACCCTGAGGGACCCCTGATGTCACATTAAATTGAGGAGAACGAGTCCTACCAATGCGAACTGAAAAAGTGCGATCTGTCAAGAAGGATTCCAGAAATAAAAACAATTGAGATGGTATACCATAATGTCTACACTTGCAGAGAAGCTCCGGAATACTAATTGTATCGAAAGCTCGAGAAAAATCGAGGTATATGACATCGGTGGAAAGTCCACTCCCTAGCGCTCTCGTCCAGTCTTCCTCACACATCAATAAGTTGGTGACAACAGAAGCCTTCTCTCGAAAACCGTGCCGATAATAAGACAACACATCGAATCTTTCTAGATGCTCTATAATAGTCTTACGAAGTAGGCGCTCTAATGTCTTCGATGCAGGGGACAATATCGATATGGGCCTATGGGGAGAAGGAGACGAGGGTTCTTTGCCTTGTTTAGGAATCGCCGTCACAAAAGAATGCTTCCAAATAGCAGGAGTCGAAGATGTGATAAGACAGAAGTTGTATATGTGGGATAGAGGAACCGAAAGCGAAGAATGACACATTTTGAACACAAGCTGAGGAATTCCATCGGCACCGGTACTACACGTGTATTTCAATTTATACAGAGCACGTGAAACAGTAGACGGAAGAAAGATACTTATGGAGTGTTAGAATTCAACTTTTCACTTTGCTAAGTGATTTTCTGCTCGGCATTTTTTTTGAACGCTCCAATGTCTCACCACGAATTACCTTGAGAAGAAAAATAGACTACGGTATTACTTTTATAATAACCTTAACTGTTGGACGTAATCCAAGAATTTTCCTGCAGGATTTTGCTCCTGTTCTTTCTTATTTTCCTCTCTTTCTAATCCCTCTCCATTATTTTTACATTAAATTACGCTTAGGCTTAGTAATAGTTTACGCTAACAAGACCGTATTAAAAAATTAGTCATAAATCCGTGACTCCGCCCCCCGAAGGAGAAAATTAGTGGAGTATACGTCGATCTGGACAAGTACCGAATTGTCTATATATAAATATATAAACGCTACGGTTTCGAGAAATTTTTTCTTAGCTGATCATTTTGAGCATTCTTGAAAAAAAATTTTTTGTTGTAAAATTAGTAAAAATATTATTTTTAAGTTAAAAAAATATTTTTACATCAAAAAACTACGAGTTAAGTTTGTGTAGTTTGAAATTACGAGTTAAGTTTGTAATTCAAAAACTTATCATCCCTATATAACCCTTCGCGAGCGACGTTAAACCTTCGAAAGCAAGAGAAATGACAGATAGAAAAACGAAAATATGCATTCTAAGATAAAGCAACGATTTTTTCTGTTAAATTCTTGGATTACGTCCAACAGTTAAGGTTATTATAAAAGTAATACCGTAGTCCATTTTTCTACTCAAGGTAATTCGTGGTGAGACATAGGAGCGTTCAAAAAAATGCCGAGCAGAAAATCACTTAGCAAAGTGAAAAGTTGAATTCTAACACTCCATTAGATTGGCTTGTGGAAGAATGGGTTCTCCAGCGGGGCGGGGTAACAAACCGTCATCATGGGTAAAGGAAGAGGTAAACTCAGCTGCTAGTAAGTCACGTTTACTTTCAGAGTCGGTCAAAACAGAACCATTTCGATCAATGAGAAAACGAGGAGAATTGGGTTTGGGACGTGTGAGAGAAGAGATATGCCGGTACAAATTACGAGAGGATGTGAGCCTTTTCTTGAGGCAGTGCTTATTCCACTTGTTGATTTGTTTAAGTAGATCACAACTAGCTTTTTCATACAGTTTTCGAACAAGTGGGTAACGAATATTTTTTTTTTTTTTTGCTCTTCCTTACTCATTGCTTTCCCTTACTCATTGCTCTCCCTTACTCATTGCTCTCCCTTACTCATTGCTCTCCCTTACTCATTGCTCTCCCTTACTCATTGCTCTCCCTTACTCATTGCTCTCCCTTACTCATTGCTCTCCCTTACTCATTGCTCTCCCTTACTTGCCAGAGTGCGGTGACTCGGTACTCTCTTGCTCTCTTGCAATTTACTCATTTCGCGTTTTCTTCTTTGGTTGCTGTCTTAATACTCTCATTTTGGATAAGGGGGATTCTTGCCTCATTTCAGAGGACGATCCTTGTCCAGTGTGAGGCTTCTGTCGTTTACTAAAGGACGGGAGTGACAATAGCAACTATTGAAACGAACGCTTTAAACAACTAAATTTGCAGTAAGGAGAGTATTGTACAATCAAAGCAGAGTCAGTGTTTTATCTTTTCTGTCTCTTTTATCTTTTCTGTCTCTCATTCCGAGACACTCTCTAATTCATACTCTGCGTCTCATTCTAATACATCGAGTTTGATCAGAAACTCAACTCTCGCGCGAGGCCTTTTGCTGCGCTCTACGCAAGCTCTCGCTCGCTTGCTCGATTTACAACATTCTATCAACTACTCTCTCTTCAATACGCACTGTCTATTCTTTGTAGCATGTCTACCTCTGTAGATCTTTCCGGAGAAAGTCTCATCATTATGAATAGACTTACTTCTATGATTGAAAAAATGCAGGAGGCAAATCTCAATGCTATCAGTTCATTAAGAGAAGTTGTCAATCAGCAAGCAACGATCTCGAACAATCTGATAGCTACAGTCTCGAGCCTTGTTTCTTCGGTGAACAAACTGATGTCTGCTCACTCAAACCATCCCATTCCCGTCTCCAGTTCGTCTTTAGGCCCTATGTCATACGCTGCAGTCGCTTCCGCAGTCACTCGTTCTCTTGCGAGTGACAGCGAAGCACAAGAGAAAGCTACTCGAGCAGTTCTCATCAACATCAGCGAAGGTGACTCCGAACAGATAACCGCAGCCGAAGACGACACTCTTCTCGCATCCATAATCAAGTTAGCTACTGATCCTCACCTTCGGCTTCTTGTGAATTCCGATGGGAAACTCAACAAAAATCTAGTCACTATACATAGACATTCGGGTCCTAGCTACGTTGCCGATAGAGTGAACTCTCGACCTAGACCGGCTAAAGTTCAGTTTGTAGACAAAAAGACCCGTGACTCGTTTTTACTTCATACGCGTAGCTCTAGATGCGTTCCTAGGTGTAGCAATAACGTTCACGCATACGCGCGTCCAGATTACATGAAGCATCAGCTTCGGTTCGACGCTGAACTTCGCAGAGAATGCGGACGGAGAAATGAATTAGAAGGTAAGCTATTACACATCGTGAGAGATATCGGAAACGGGCCGGAAGTGTTTCAACTTCGTTACCCTCGTGAGCTGAATAGGAGACTCAGTAACGCGCAAATTACGATGGCTGAGACTGCTCCTACTAGCTCTAATTATGAATCTCTTCCTGAAACAAATGCTCAGATCCCATTACCCTCTCCTCTTCCCATTCCGAAGCGTGGTCGTGGTCGTGGAAGGAGCGTTGCAGTTGGCAGAGCTCGCGGAGTCGGCAGAGCCTCTACGAGAAAAACTCGCAATCAAACAAGCACTCAGGAATCAATCGTGAGCGTAGGAGACGTAGCACAAGTCGACAGAGGTATTGAAGAACTTCCTCTCTTGACGGGAGGACAGCGAGTTTCATCTCAGACTTCTCCATAGGTAGTTCCCTTTCGTGAAACAAAATATTCTTCTAATTCAATACCTCAACGATCTTTGAAATGCTTCTTAAGTAATATTCGAAGCATTAACAGCTTAGCGAAAATCGCGGAAGTTTTTGATTTGATTGAACTGGAAAATGTAGATGTTTGCTTTTTAACAGAAAGCTGGCTAAATGACAACACGCCTGATTCTTTTTTTCAAAACTCCAAGTATTCGATTATTCGTCTCGACAGAAGAAGTAATCAGCGTGGTGGCGGGTTATTAGTCATCTATCGAAACTCATTGAGAATCTCCCGTGTAGAACTCGATATTTCTATAGATGACGGCATAGAACTATTAGCTCTTGATATATGCAATGGGAAGTCTAGAATGGTTAGATGCTTTCTTGTGTATCGGCCTCCTTCTCTATCTCTTTCCACTTTCGAGTCGCTGATCTCAATCATCAGTTGTCATTTAATGCCCACTCACAATATTGTTCTTGGTGACTTAAATGCGCCCGACATTGACTGGGATCATATTTATTTGTCTAGGGCCCCACTCGGAAAACTGCTGTCTAATTTTGTTTCAACGTATCTACTCAACCAGATGGTCTTTTTTCCTACAAGACATGACGGTAATCACGATGCTTCTCTTCTCGATGTAATACTGACTGACAGAACCTCTTCCATCACTGATGTATCAGAGCATCCACCATTGTTGAATTCTGATCACGTTACTATATCATTCAGAATAAACTCATTACTAAGTGTACCTGTTGATAGAGGGTCTTGTGGTAATCGTGATTCAGATGTCTACATAGATTTTCGTAATGGTGACTACGAGTCCATGAACATCTTCCTAGCAAACATTCCCTGGCGGAATTGTTTTGATTCTTTTTCTGATATACAGAACAAGTACAGTTTTCTTCTGTCAACGATTCATGATGCCATATATCTCTTCTGTCCCACCAAACCTTGTCGCTCTAGGACCAATTACCGTCCTTCCAAGGCCATGGCGAAACTTCTAAAACAAAAGAAACTTCTTTGGCGCTCAAGACAATCGAATTCTAATTTTCGTTCAGAGTATAAAGAAGTGAAGAAGTCCATATTGAAGGAGAAATCAGACTATTTGAGAAGCCGAGAACTTGAAGCATTGCAAGTACCTAATGGGATACATCATTGGATTAGGACTATTCTGAAGCCTCATTCCGACATTCCCGTGATCAAAAAAGACTGTCAGTTCATTTTCGATTCTAAAGAGAAAGCTACAGTTTTTGCCGAAGAGTTTGCTATGAATTACTCTAGTAGGGATCCCACTGTATGCTCTATGCCTAGCACTTCGTTAGTCTGTGATGTCGATTTCTCTCCTCATCTTCTGTTCAATGTTCTACAGAAGCTTCCTAATAAATTTTCCGTCTATTCTGAAAATATCAACCATTTCTTAGTCAAAAATTGCGCCTTATCTCTTGCGCTACCTCTTTCTATGCTCTTCTCCTATTCCCTGCTTACTAGCGAAATTCCTATTGAATGGAAACGCGGTGAAGTGGTTCCTGTTTACAAAAGATCGGGTGACAAATCTCAAGCCGCGAATTATCGACCCATAACTATAACCTCTGTGTTCTGCCGCATCTTCGAAGGAATCTTATGTAACCATCTAAAGAATGGTTTTCGCAACATTCTCTGTAAGTCTCAGTATGGATTTATCTCTAGACGTAGCTGCGAGCTCCAACTACTTAAAACCATTTGTGAGTGGGAAGTCGACTTGAGAAACAAAAAGGATGTCGACGTAGTTTACTTCGATTTTTCGCGTGCTTTTGATAAGGTCCCTCATGGTAAACTAACTGGAAAGACTCAATTTTCCGATAGACATTGTGAGATGGATAGCAAACTTCCTGACGAATCGGACCTATAAAGTGCGCGTAGACGGGGAATACTCCGATTCATTCCCTGTGCTAAGCGGCGTTCCGCAAGGTACAGTCATCGGACCTCTTCTATTTCTGTTTTTTATTAATGACATCGAAATTTGCATCCCTCCTGATGTCAAATTCTCTCTTTATGCAGATGACCTCAAAGTATATAGTTCGAACGCTCAATCTCTCCAGCAATGTGTAGTCAATATACATAACTGGTCTATAGAATGGTCTCTTCCACTTGCCAAGCATAAAATTAACGTACTACACCTTGGCCAAAACAATGTGAACTCTCTTTACTTTATCGGTGATGAGGTTCTTAGTTCCAAAAGTGTAATAAGAGATCTTGGTGTGTTAATCGATTCAACCCTGAAATTTGACCGGCATATAGAGATGATAAGAGCTAGAGCTTTGAGCAAGATTTCTCAGATTTTTAAAGTCTTTAGATTCCTCGATTTTGAAGGCTACAAACGCGTCTATCTGTCTTACATCCGACCCCTTTTAGAATACGCCACTGTAGTATTCTCACCTAAATCGTGTAGCGAGCTAGCTAGAAGACTAGAATACCCTCAAAGAATTTTTTCGAAAAAGGTACTGAGGCGATGCTTAATACCTTCTAGCAATTACCCTGACAGATTGAATAAGTTTGCTATCGAGCCTTTAATAACAAGGCGCGCTAAATACGATCTATTATTTCTGTTCAGGCTACTTTATGGAACTTTAGAGTGCCAGGTCTGCAGATCTCATGTGAAATACAGGGCGAACAGTGATCTGAGAACTTCATCTAGAACAAATCCTCTTCGATTGCTGCAAGAAAGAAATTATCACAACGGCAACTTCTTTTTTCTCGAGCCATTACCCTCTGGAACAAACTCTGCGATCGGTTCCCCGACGTCGTTACGATCGAAGAATTCATTAATATTGTTGAGAATTGTTCTTTAGTCCCGTTCATGACTTTACCTGGATATCTACTCTAGGATACTTTGATTTTCTTTGATACCCACTAGATTGCGTTTTTCTTCTTCTTTCTATTCCTAGTCAGAGCCTGTTGTGTCCCCTTTTTTTAAATTTTAATCTTAATTTTTTTTTTCTTTTCGTTTTTTTTGTTGTTTAATGTCTACCTTATAAGTGTATGCGACAACAAGCATACCTTTGGCGAATAAAGTGAATTGAATTGAATTGAATATTGCGAAATAGTGCATCTCGATAAGAGATCAAGCTACGAATAAGGGGTGGATAGGCAGAGAAAAACGAGCGAGGGAAACATACAAGGACACAGCGTGGTGGAGGAATAGTAGGAAGCGAGAGTAAAGGTCATCTACACAAAAGAACGTATCGAAAGCAGCTTCCCAATCTATAGAGGACAAGTAATCATTCAAAGCAGGAAAATCAGTTCGAGAATAGTCTGGAACATGTTCAACGTCGATACGGTCCAAGGATATATGTATATTGGTATCGAATCCTAAATGATCACAAGACGGAAATGAGGGAATAACACGGGAATCGGAGAAAAGAGAAGGATGAGATGTAACGAACCAGTCAAGTGATCGGTTTTGGCGCGTTGGTAGGCGGCACAGAAACGAGAGGTTGAAGGAGGAAATCAGAGAATGAATTATATTATCGGAAAGACTAACAGGAGGACTCAGGGAATCAGAATTGAAATCTCCCACCAGGAAGAAGGAATGATTAGATGTTGAGAAAAGGTTGGATAGAAAATCACAGAAAACTCTTGTCTGATCGGAACTATAACTGGGTGGACGGTAACACACAACAACTCGTAGAAAACCAACTGAAACGAGAACATCGATGGGTATGACTTCTGTGCGAGAAAAATCTATTGCTGGCTTAGTAAAAGAGTATACATCACGAATAACAATGCAAGCACCACCCCCTCTAGAGTCACGGTCCGTTCTCACAACATTATAAGGGAGATCTCCAACAATTTTACAATCCTGAATCCTACCATGGAGCCAAGTTTCGGACAACGCTACAATATCTGGCTGCTCAGCTTCGATAAAAATTTGGAAGGCTGCTAGTTTATTACATATAGAGCGCATGTTAAAATAGAAGAACTTGAGAGAATTTTTACCCGGACATGATCTTAGTTTGACGGGAAAGAAGATGAAGGTCTTACAGTTTGCAGTCTCGAACGACGAATAGCATCGGCTTCTGCTTTTGTCATCACTTCTCCGTTGTAGACAACGACGTCTTTCCCCTCGGACACTAGTCTTCTTCTCTCTTGCCGAAGCAAGAACTCCTTCTCTCGCATTTCTTTGGTCAGACTTGGCCGAATGAAAATGTTTTTGAAGCAGTTGTCATTCCGAAGTAAAGAGGCACGTTCGAGGAGTTGCCGCTGGTGTCAACAAATTGTTGAGAACAATTGTGTTGTTTATTATAAAGAGGTCTGAACCTCAGCCCGCGTTTTTGCTTTTAGTAATTATCCACGCACGTGGCACACTATAAGATTTTTTTGGGCTAAATATTGCTTTTTTTGATTTCACTGGGACTTCTGGCCTTTGCTGTTTTGTTTTTACTTCTGTGTTAGTTGTTGCATTACATTCTTGAGTAACTGAGTTTATTGTCGATAAAGTTCTCTTTTTATCACAATCCTGAGTCAAAACATAGTCACTTACTGAGAAGAAATTTTCTTCATAAATTGTACCTTGAGCTACAATTCTGAGTTGCAGTTTTTTCTCAGAAGTTACAGGACTAGTTTACATGGTGCATCGGCCGGGAAGAAACATTTTCAGAGTTTTTACAACAAACAATTTGAAAATTTGAACTCAGACTCGGTGCTGCTTAATCGTTTTGAATCGTGTTCTCAACTTTCCCGCCAATTTTTTTGAGTCTCTCAACCGTGTCCCTTTTCAGTGAACTTCACTTCGGGGGGAAAGGTATATAGATATCAGAGAAGGTGACTTGAACAGATATAGAATGGTAGAACGTTGAAGCAACTCAAGTAAAGATACTCTACGAATAGAGTCAGAATTACGGACGAACCGACAACTTTTGTTGTCTTAAATCAGACTCGGTGCTGCCTGGTCGTTCTTGACCGTGTTCTGTACTTTCACACGTCAAACCTCGAATTTTTCAACCGTGTCCCTTTCCGTGAACTTCACTTTGGGAGAAAGGTGTAAAGAATTTTGAGGAATTGAGTAGAACTCACAGGGAGTGGTCAATAGACCGAAGAGGTAACACAAGTAAAAATACTCTATGAATAGAGTCAGAGATACGGAAAGGAAGAAGGATGGAGTCACGGACGACAAAGTGTCGTAAAACAGACTTGAAATATTCCTCACTCAAATTTTCTCACCTTCTATATTTTCTGTACCGTGTCCCGAATCTTTCGACCGTGTCTCTTAACCGTGTCCCTTTGCAGTGAAACTCGCTGCGGGAGAAGGGTTTCAACAGAGAACAACAGTCTTAAGAAGGGAGAAGGGTGAACAGAAAGAGAAGCGCAAGAAAAAATTGATACGGAAAAGAAGAAGAATGAAGTCTCGGACGACAAGCTTTTCTGTAAGTACTGTTCTCGGAGAGGACACCATCACTCTGGATTGTGTGTGGATAATCCGCTTTTCAAGTAGTCATATCTTCTCTTACATAATTTTCAAGTCGTTTTACTGGTTTTTCGGTCTCAGACACTCTTGAGGAGATATCTGTTCTCCTTTCTTACCAGACCTTCACTTCCTTCGGTCGACTGATGATCGTTGCGTTGGAGTTCATCAGGACTTGCCTGGTGCTTCACGGGGGTCAGAGGTTGTCGGAGGGGAGTTGGGGAGGAAAGGTTTTGAAAGGGTTTAGACTTCTCCATTCGGGTGTAGACTCACTCTTCTCCTTTAACTTATCTATCAAGTTTTCGTTCTGTGCATTTTTTTCTCGTTCTTAATCTGTGCTTTAATTGTTAGTTGATTTTTTTTGAGGAGGCGGAGTGTCAACAAATTGTTGAGAACAATTGTGTTGTTTATTATAAAGAGGTCTGAACCTCAGCCCGCGTTTTTGCTTTTAGTAATTATCCACGCACGTGGCACACTATAAGATTTTTTTGTGCTAAATATTGATTTTTTTGATTTCACTGGGACTTCTGGCCTTTGCTGTTTTGTTTTTCACTTCTGTGTTAGTTGTTGCATTACATTCTTGAGTAACTGAGTTTATTGTCGATAAAGTTCTCTTTTTATCACAATCCTGAGTCAAAACATAGTCACTTACTGAGAAGAAATTTTCTTCATAAATTGTACCTTGAGCTACAATTCTGAGTTGCAGTTTTTTCTCAGAAGTTACAGGACTTGTTTACATGGTGCATCGGCCGGGAAGAAACATTTTCAGAGTTTTTACAACAAAAAATTTGAAAATTTGAACTCAGACTCGGTGCTGCTTAATCGTTTTGAATCGTGTTCTCAACTTTCCCGCCATTTTTTTTGAGTCTCTCAACCGTGTCCCTTTTCAGTGAACTTCACTTCGGGGGGAAAGGTATAGAGATATCAGAGAAGGTGACTTGAACAGATATAGAATGGTAGAACGTTGAAGCAACTCAAGTAAAGATACTCTACGAATAGAGTCAGAATTACGGACGAACCGACAACTTTTGTTGTCTTAAATCAGACTCGGTGCTGCCTGGTCGTTCTTGACCGTGTTCTGTACTTTCACACGTCAAACCTCGAATTTTTCAACCGTGTCCCTTTCCGTGAACTTCACTTTGGGAGAAAGGTGTAAAGAATTTTGAGGAATTGAGTAGAACTCACAGGGAGTGGTCAATAGACCGAAGAGGTAACACAAGTAAAAATACTCTATGAATAGAGTCAGAGATACGGAAAGGAAGAAGGATGGAGTCACGGACGACAAAGTGTCGTAAAACAGACTTGAAATATTCCTCACTCAAATTTTCTCACCTTCTATATTTTCTGTACCGTGTCCCGAATCTTTCGACCGTGTCTCTTAACCGTGTCCCTTTGCAGTGAAACTCGCTGCGGGAGAAGGGTTTCGACAGAGAACAACAGTCTTAAGAAGGAAGAAGGGTGAACAGAAAGAGAAGCGCAAGAAAAAACACTATAAGATTTTTTTGTGCTGAATATTGTTTTTTTTTTGATTTCACTGGGACTTCTGGCCTTTGCTGTTTTGTTTTTACTTCTGTGTTAGTTGTTGCATTACATTCTTGAGTAACTGAGTTTATTGTCGATAAAGTTCTCTTTTTATCACAATCCTGAGTCAAAACATGGTCACTTACTGAGAAGAAATTTTCTTCATAAATTGTACCTTGAGCTACAATTCTGAGTTGCAGTTTTTTCTCAGAAGTTACAGGACTAGTTTACAGCTGGAGTGACTCCGTCGGAAGAATGACTTTCAGCGGTCTGGAGGCCGGTCGCTCATTAGAGTTGTGATACCCATCCGAGAATGGGCCAGTCCGTGAACAGCTACGCCAGCTGCGTCGAGTAGCGAGAGAACCAGAGCGTTGTCATGAGCTGTTTGTGAAGAAGGGAGAGCAGTAGGATCCAGATGTTCTGGAGCTTTTTCGATGACAATAGATCGGAGTCTTTTGTCCTCTTCAATTTCGTGCTGGATTAAGTCGACGGTGGGGGACTGAGTGGAATGTCTATTTGATAGTTTCTTGATGACAACAGCGCACGTCTTCAGGAGTAGCAAGACGTGAGGAGGCAGGGGAGGCTTCTTTGCTTCTGATTTGGCAGAAATGCAGCTTTCGAGTGCTGAAGTCAGAGTAGGATTCAGTAACTCCAGTAGGATCACAATCGTTGGAAGAAGTTTCATCAGCAACTCCAGTAGGATCACAATCGTTGGAAGAAGTTTCATCGGCTCGTCTTTTGGGAGGCATTTTGGGCAGTAAGCTGGGGCACGGACGAAATCGATACTCAGAGCACTATGGACACTCACCGCTTGTTAGAGAGAACTGAGACGAGAACTGTTGATGTTGTTGACACGCTATGTGTCGTCTGTTGACGGTGGCTCCGGTTGATGCCGGGTCGGGAGACCTAGGAACTCCGTGGCCTCGATGGGTTTGTGCCAGAGGGCGGAAACATCGAGGGATTTTGGAGACACCGAACAATCGAGCAGATGACATGTGTCGTGGCCAGGCGTTCCGTAGTCTGGGCACTTGTCTTCATTCATTCATTCATTCTTTATTCCAAGCATGTAGGTATTTAAGACAAAAGCAAATTACATATAAACAAAGGTATGCATGGACTACATTACACATAAAGCTTAGTGGTGGTGTGTAAAGGGGAAAAAAAGGGGGCTGTGATACTGATGAAAAATCACAAGTCTTAATTAAGTATCAGAAACAAGACTAACTGGCACAATCACATTCACAGGCAACGAAAGAAGTTGCTTTCTAAATTTAAGGCTACTAGCTTCGTTGATAACATCAAATGGAAGAGAGTTCCAAACAGACATTTGACGGGAAACACATGTCGACAAAGAGGTCTTATTGATGCGGTGAGGAGGAATAAGTCTTAGAGGATGCGAATGCCGAGTGAAACGCTGAACAGCCGAGATTTCGTATAAATGATCAGTGTCTATGTCTAAGCTGTTATGTAAACATTTATGAATAAAAAGTAGATCAGAGATAGCGCGACGGTACTCGAGGCTCTGAAGGCCTAGCATTGAAAGCCTCTGGGAAAACGGAAGCTTAGGGTGACGGACTCTTCCTAGTACTCTCCTCGTGAAAGAGCGTTGGACTTTCTCAACCAACTTAACAAGGCCCGAGGAAGATGGATTCCACAACTCACTTGCGTATTCGATAATGAGTCGGACATAGATTTTAAAAGCAGATGTCAACAGAGAAATGGAAGGGGATTTAAAAGCTCGCAAGGGCTTTGAGGGCATTAACACGGGATGCGGCCTTCTTCTTGGTTGCGGCGGCTCAGTGTTTGGTCTATGGTCACACCCAGGATCTTAACCGATTGGACTGTCGGGATGAGGTCGGTTCCCTACTTGATGCCCAGAGTGGCCTTGAATTCAGCGAGATCATTAGTCAAGATGATGGAACTGGATTTGGCCGAGGATACGGGAAGTTACTTCTCGTTCAGTGCCGTCTTCAATTTGACAATATACTCGTTGACTAATAGAGCCGCAGTGTCTGGCATTCGGTGGGATGCCCAGATGGTGATGTCATCTGCGTAGCAGACCATCTTCACGCGTTGGGTAGGGGTGGGGAGGTCGCTGACGTAGTGGGCGAAGAGAAGAGTGTAAGAGGACCGATCCTTGAGGAACTCCGGCCGTGAGGGTCCTGGCACTGGAAAGGGCGTCTTGATGGTAGACACGAATTTTTCTCTTCTCCAGAAACGCAGAAATCTGACGAATGGTGTTGTTGGATAGGCGGATATATTTTCTCACTTTGTGTCATCATGCGTAAGAGAGTCGAGGTGTGGACTCTGTCGAAGGCTGAGTTCATGTCCATAGCCGTCAACACTGGACTAGCACGGTGACCGTAGGAGAGGAGAGTCGGAATGTTCATTCAGCTCATTCAGCTTTCACTAGTCTCCAGTTCTGCCAGTCTTCCCTTTCAGCGTGTGCATGGTGAGGAGTGTAAACCATTGAGCGTAATCTTCAAGATTAGCTGAATGCAGTAACTGAAATATACAGAAGAGAAAAGGTTTATTAAGACTGATCTAACAGGAGAACTCTAATATATATAAGAAACATAAATCTTGAGATCGTCTGCGTATGCTTGATGACGAATATTAGGAAAGTTCTCTAGTACCTCATTTATGTCGGATATATACAGAGTAAAAAGACTGGGAAAGCAGAACGTCTCTCTCTCTCATGCACATCATCCATCGCAATCTACTCCCTCCTGCACTCTACAAGCAGTTTCCAGAGGACATAAATGAACACTGGAAGCTTCTTGAAGACAGCATCAGAGCACCCGCCGCAAGCATCCTCGGAAAGACGAAACCCGGAAAGCCAAGAAACGAGAAAGACACCTGGTTTTTCACCTCCGAAGTTCAGGATGCGATCAAGGCGAAAAAGAATGCCTGCAAGAGATGGAGGACGTCAAATGAGGCTGACGACCGCGCTGCATACAGCTCAGCCAAGAAAGCCGCCAAAAGAGCTGTCGCAGTTTCAAAAGCCTCCTACTTCCGCGATCTCTATGAGAAGATGAACCAACCAGGAGGCGATAAAGCCATCTATCGGCTTGCCAAGGCTCGACACCGTAACACCTTGGACATCCAGAGAGCAGCCACGATAAGGGACAAACAAGGAAAGCTCGTCACTGACCCTTTAAAAGTCAGAAACAGGTGGCGCGAACATTTCGAAGAAATGAGCGGCCAAGAGTTTGAGCACCCTCCCATCCCCACTTCCCACGCCAAACAAGGACCCGTGCCAACCATCACGGCCGAGGAAGTAAAGAAGGCACTCTCAAAGCTGAAGACTGGGAAAGCGGCTGGGCCGGACGACATAGCCACCGAAGCCTGGAAACTTGCGGGTGATGTTGGACTAGCACATCTCGTGCACCTGTTCAACACCATCGTAAAGCAAGGCCAAATCCCACATAACTGGCGCTACTCCATGACCGTTCCAGTCTTCAAAGGAAAAGGCGATACCAGAGTGTGCAGCAACTACCGTCCAATACGTCTTCTCAACCACACTATGAAGAAATTTGAGAGGATACTGGATTCACGCATACGAGATATCGTCGATATTCCAGCTCAGCAATGCGGGTTCGTGAACGGAAGAGGCACAACAGATGCAATATTTGCACTCCGTTTACTCGTCGAGAAGCACGCAGAGAAAAGATCACCTCTCCATCTGACCTACCTCGATTTGGAAAAGGCGTTCGACAGAGTCCCCCATGATCTTATTTTATATGCATTGCGCGATCATCAGGTTCCTGAAGAGTACATTCGATGGACAATGGCGATGTACTATGATTCAAAGAGTACTGTCAGAACTCCGGTCGGCATCACAGAGCCATTCGCAGTAAACGTTGGAGTGCACCAAGGGAGTGCTTTGTCTCCCCTTCTCTTCATTTTGGTTATGGATACCGTCACGCGTCCTCTACTGACTCCGGCTCCGTCAACCATCGCATACGCCGACGACATTCTCCTTGCTGCTCCTACACGTGCCGAAATCGAGAAACGCACCCAAGAATGGAATGACGCTCTTAGTAGGCATTGCTTACGCCTCAACATCAAGAAGACCGAGTACCAGGAAATAGGAGTGCAAACGACGGGAACTGTTCACATCAGCGGTGAACCGCTCCCGAAGACCTCCGAATTCAAGTACCTTGGTTCTGTCATCTCCTCAGACACGTCAACAAATGCAGCGGCACGCCAAAGAGTAAATGCAGCTTGGATGAAATGGAGAGAAGCTACAGGTGTCCTCTGTGATAGGAATATCACAGCTGGCATACGCGGAAAGATGTATAAAACAGCAATCCGTCCCGTGCTTCTCTATTCGACGGAGACCTGGCCTACAACGCGTATAACCGAGAACATTATCCACACGAATGAGATGAAAATGTTACGCTGGACACTAGGACTTACTCGCCTAGATTGTGGGCGTAACACGATTGTGAGAGGGAGACTCGGCGTTGCCCCAATACAAGACAAGATGCGAGAAGGGAGAGTTAGATGGTATGGACACGTGATGCGAAGAGACGCGACCAACATCGCAAGACACGCCCTTGACATGGAAGTACCAGGCAAACGCCCGCGAGGCAAACCGAAGACAAGATATATGGATACGCTCAACCAAGACCTGCGCCTTGCAAGACTCCACTCGGAAGACGCAACGGACAGATGTTTCTGGAGAGCTAGAAGCCGTACAGCGGACCCTACTCCGACCTCGGCCGGCACGGGACAACGCTATGAAGAAGAAGAAGATATACAGAGTAAAAAGAAGTGGCTCCAGGACAGACCCTTGGGGCACACCTGATGTGGCATTCATTGGATCAAAAGTGACTTTACCCATACGCACAGAGAAAGACCTATTAGTTAAAAAAGACTCAAGCCAAGAATGGAGTGCGTCAGTAATTCTATAATTTATGCATTTCGACAAAGCTTACTTATACTAATGATGTCAAATGCACGAGAGAAATCAAGGTAGATGACATCCGTTGAAAGAACTTTGGCTAACGAAGAGGTCCAATCGTCTTCACATATTAATAAATTGGTTACTGTGGACGCTCCACGCCTAAACCCATGTTGATTGATAGGTATAATAGAGTGCTCGGATAGATGATTGATTATGAAAGCTCTAACAAGTCGCTCCATCGTTTTAGAACAGGGAGAAAGGATGGAAATCGGACGATAGGAGGACACCAAGTGAGGTTCCTTGCCTGGTTTCAGAATAGTAGTCTGTGTGAGGTGGATACGTCTGTAACCTAAAATAATAGTGTGTATATCGAGAGAATTTTTCTCTGACCGCAAAGAATCACTCCAGCTGATCTTTATCTCTCTCTCTTTCTCTCTCTCTTCTCTCTCTTTCTCTTTCTCTCTCTTTTCTCTCTCTTTCTTTATCTCTCTCTCTTTATACTCTTTCAGGTATTTTTTCTCTGAACCTCTTAAAAAAACATAACCATCCACGATGCTTTTATCTGCGTCTCTCAATATTACAAGCTATTTTCTTTTACGCTCTCTAGCGTTTTTCTCTTACAGTGCAGTCTTTCTCAGAAAGACACACTTTTTTTATACACTCTCTCCGATGTGTATTTTTGAATCTTTAATTAGACAATTTTTATCACGTGTTTCCAGTAATCACTGTTATCATACACGCATAATCTATGGATACGATCTTGGAAAGAAGCCATCTCCTACTCTCGCAACTTGCACTCTTTGCGGTTAAGAATACGTCACGTATTCTTCCGCCTTTGTAGAACAAAGAACACAAAGATTAGCAACAACATTTTATCATCTCAAAGACAAAACTAAACAAACAGAAAATGAACTAAATAGCTTAGTATTCCAATAATCACTGTTTTCATACACGCATAATCTATGGATACGATCTTGGAAGGAAGCCGTCTCCTACTCTCGCAACTTGTACTCTTTGCGGTAAAGAATACGTCACGTATTCTTCCGCCTTTGTAGAACAAAGAACACAAAGATTAGCAACAACATTTTATCATCTCAAAGACAAAACAAAAAAGAGGCATATATGAATCGGTGCGGCACAGAGGAAGACACAACTGAAAGAGCGACCCATAGTGAAACGAATTTTTCATTGTAGTGTATTCTTTTGGATTTGTAGGATAGAGAACACAAATAATAACTGTGATTTTTTATAAATTAAGGCTTTATATATCATAACTATTCGTATTTTCCACATACAATCCCCCTTCCTTGTTAGTGCGTTTGTTTGCTGTGAAATCTCGTTTTTTGAACTTTGGGGGTGACTGAAACTGCAGTTGAGCCAAACATTTTTTTTCAAAAGTTTTTTCTTTTGTAAAAATAATGAGAAAAAAATGGAAGGAAAAAAAATTTGTCTTTTGTAAAAATAATGAGAAAAATTTTTCTTTTGTAAAAATAATGAGAAAAAAAAGGGGGAAAAATTTGCAAGAACTAGAGTCCCTGATGCTCAAAATGAACATCTATGAAAAAAAATTGAAACCGAAGCGTTTAAAGCCCACGAGCGCCTTAAAAAAAAGTAAAAAAGTGCCTGAAAATTGAATACGACTTTGTTCTCTTTTTCAATGTTGAAGACTTTCTGAATCGGCTTCTCCTTCTCGATACTTTCTTTAGATTCGTTAACCTTGCTACAACAAAAATATCCCTTAAGTATCACATACTACTAAAGTACCACCTACTTCATTTTTATTATTAAAGAAATTGAAAGTTATTGTAATGTAGCTCCACTTCCTGTGGAGCCTGGTTTGCGTTCCACACAACAACAGAGCAACGTTTTATCCAGAAAAATCTAGTCCAATAGGTTCCGCAATCTCCACACGAGAAAAACAATATATATCACACACAAAACAATCCTAGAGGCTGATCAGGCCTCCCTAGCGCGCGAGAGTTCCTAGTCATTTACTTAACATGAGTGAGAGAGTACATAACAAGGAAGAATACATAACGATGAAGAAACATCACATACTCTATAACCCAAGGAGCATTAAACAAACATAATAAGATAGCATCAATAAATAGTAGAGGGGCTAAATGCGGCAATCTTCTTACATGCCCCCCCTGAAGCCTCGTCGTCCCCGACGAGGATAAGGTTGGTGGCGCTGTTCGTGATATCTCTGGG
The DNA here is from genome assembly GCA_964056735.1 of Allodiplogaster pararmata. NCBI lineage: Eukaryota > Metazoa > Nematoda > Chromadorea > Rhabditida > Diplogasteridae > Allodiplogaster > Allodiplogaster pararmata. The sequence continues at coordinate 42,373,537 of OZ057408.1, read as the reverse complement.
GAAACATAACGTTTTTTCTTTTCATGAGTCTGCATAGTCTCAAAACCGCACCACGAGAAGTCATAATCGCCGACTTCTCCTAACACCAAGAGATAGCGCCTTATTGCCATGGTTGTGGGGAACGTGGATTGGGGCAAATATCCGATGGTGTACATCACACTATGCACTCCTTTCTTGTGAATTACCGACACTTTGTACCGCGTCACTTTGTATACGACACTTTGTACCCGACACTTTGTACCCCGTCACTTTGTACCGCGACACTTTGTACCGCGACACTTTGTACCGCGTACGGCCTCGTTAGCTAAGCAGTACGGCCTCGTTAGCTAAGCCGTACGGCCTCGTTATCGTAAACTTTTACTAAGCCTAAGCGTTTTTTAATGTAAAAATATGTTTTAATGTAAAAATAAAACGCTCGGCCTCACTCAAGTCGCGGTACAAAGTGTCGCGGTACAAAGTGTCGCGGTACAAAGTGACGGGGTACAAAGTGTCGGGTACAAAGTGTCGTATACAAAGTGACGCGGTACAAAGTGTCGTGATACGCTTTCTTGTCTATCGGAGAGATGACCTGCATTTGACTGGCCTCTATATTTCTCTTCAAATCTCTAAACATATCAATGGTTGTATCTAGTTCCTCTCCGGACAGTTCGTTAGTGGGTGGAGCAGGGCCAATAATCAAAGTACATGGTAGGGGGGCTAATTTTTCAGTTAGCTTCATCAGGGCCGTCTGCAACGGATGCATCCATTCCTTCGCAGATTTCGGACTCCAGTACCCGATCAGAATGAAGATCACATCTTGGTTTGTGTCTGCTCGCTCCACCGCTGTTATCAGCTCTGCTTTCGTCTCGTATGCAGCCGCCTTCACGAACTTGATTCCTTTGAGATTGGTCGTCACTCTCGCCGGTGCTATGATTGGTGCTCTGCAACATTTGTAGCATAACTTTCTGCTTTCTCTTCTTGACCGTTTCAAAATTCTCATTCGCCATCTCTTTCTTTACCATTTTCAACTGATCGAAAGGTATAGTCAACATCCGTTTGTTTTGTATCCCAACTACTTTCGCCGAATTCTCGCTCACCGTAACTACTCTGTAAGGCCCGTCCCATTCACTGGTTAGTTTCGGAAACTCACTGTTCCCTTTCTCGCTTGGTACTCTTACGAAAACTCTATCGCCAGCTCTGGGGTATACTTTATTTTCCACATGATGTCTCTTATCATATTCTCTTTTCATCGACTCCCTTTCTCCTTTTGATTTTTCTTTCACTGTTTCCCAAATCAGTCTCAGTCCCTCAAACAAGTCTGTTTTGTTCTCTTCTATCTCGCAGTACTTCCCTTTTTTTCTTTTCGCCCAATCTATCACCGAATGGTTTGGGATCTCTTCCGAAAATAATGAAATGTGGGCTTTCTCCTGTTGTCAAGTGTGGAGTGATGGTGTATGCGCACACTACAAACGGTATTAGTTCGTCCCATTTGTCGGAATCTTTCACTTTTTTCTGTAGCAGTGCGATGAGAGTTCTATTGAACCTCTCCGTTAGTCCGTTCTCCCTCGGATTATATCCTTTTGTAAATGTGTGATTGATCTCTAACGCTCCAGTGATTTCGCTTATGACTTTATTCGTAAATTCTGTTCCTTGGTCGGACAATATTGCCTCGGGCATTCGTCCCATCTCTACAATCCATCTAGTAACCAGCATTTTTGCTACCGTATTGGCACTCTTGTCTTCAATGGGATATGCCGCTCCGTACTTGCTAAATGCATCAATCACTGTCATCAGATATCTATTACCTGAGACGGCTTGACCGATTTCCAGAATGTCTATCCCCACTATTTCGAAGGGTTCTTGAGATTCTACCGGCTTCAGGGGAGGAGTCATGATCTCTGCTGGGTTGAACAGGGCACATTTCGTGCAACTGTCGATACTCTCTTTTATATCTTTTCTCATGCCTTCCCAATAAATACTCTTTCATTCTCTTTAACGTCTTTTCTAATCCCCAATGTCCTCCAAGCACTCCATCGTGGGTTTCTTTGAACAAGTCTTCTCTCAACTCTTTTGACACGTAATATTTTTTCCTCCCTTAGCTCCTTCTACCTGTAACATTCCATCGGGTGTAACACTCCATCTCAATCCCTTTTCACGCAACGTTCCTCCCTGTACACTTCTCAGTCTTGCTAGCCATAATTTTCCTTTCTCGTCCTCTTCAGTTAACTTTCTCCACTGTTCCTTCACACCTTTGAAAGTGATTCTATTTAAGACTCTTTCGAGTTCTGTTTTTTCTTCCATTATTTCCTTTTCCTTCTTTTCGACTATTTCGCTTCTACTCAATGCGTCCGCCACTTTGTTGACACTCCCTTTCACGTACTCTTCTATACTTACATCGTAGCTCTGTAATTCTAACGCCCATCGCATGATACGTGCTGACGAATTCATTTGCTTAAACAGTGCTCCCAGTGGCTGATGATCCGTGCTGACGAATTCATTTGCTTAAACAGTGCTCCCAGTGGCTGATGATCCGTGCGCACAATCGTTCTGGTTCCAAGTATAAAAAACTTGAATTTTCTGAGAGCGAACATCACGGCCAATGCTTCAGAGTCCGTAACATGATAGTTTCTCTCCGCTGGTGAACATACTTTCGAGGCGAAATATATTGGGTTCATGTGACCGTCTTTACCCTCTTGACAAAGTACTGCCCCTATTGCTATCTTGCTGGCATCTGTATATATGACGAAGGGTTTGACTCCTTCTCGTGCCCCTTCTATATCTGGCTGACCCAGTACCGGTGTACTTGTAAGTTTATTTTTCATCTCCTCAAATGCATTTTCTACCGTTTCCGTCCATTCCCATTTCACTTTCTCTGATGTCAATCTCGTCAATGGCGATACTTTCTCTGCAAATCTGTGTACAAATTTCCTATAATACGAGCACATTCCAAAAAATCTTCTCAGCTCATGCACGTCTTTAGGCGATTTCTGTGCCAGTATGTTCTCAATTTTTGCCCTGTCTACCTGAATTCCCTTCCTTGTCACCATATGTCCAAGATATTCAACTTCTTCTTGGGCCAGCGCACATTTTTGAGATTTCAATTTCAGATTGTGTTTCCTGAATGCACGAAGAACTCGCATCAGCTCCCTTGCATGCGTTTCTTCGTCTTCCGTAGCTATCATGATGTCGTCTAAATAAACCTTGACGTTCTCTCCCAGGATTCCATCGAGAACTTTTGTCATGAGTCTTTGAAAGACTGCTGGTGATGCAGAAAGTCCAAATGGCAATACATTGAATTCGTAAAGTCCATTGAGTGTGGCGAAGGCAGATTTTTCTCGAGACCCTTCTGCGAGTGGTACTTGCCAGTACCCTGCGATCATGTCTAGCGTGGAGAAAAACTTCTTTCCTTTTAACGCTTGTAGAGTAAGGTCTATCGACGGTAACGGAAAAGCGTCCTTTTTCGTTATTTCATTGAGCTTCCTGTAGTCGACGCACAACCTCATGCTGTTATCTTTTTTCTGGGCGATCACTAACGGTGAGACCCATGGGGATGCACTTTCCGAAATAATACCCTGGCTCAACATATCCTGCAACTTTTCTTTAACCTGTTTTTGTAGCCCCAAAGGCACAGGACGTGGATTCTGACGTATAGGTGCGTGGTCTCCTGTATCTATTTCATGTTCCACCAGGTCGGTTCTTCCCATTTCCTCGTCTTTTGTTTCGAAAACGTCTAGAAACTCGAGGACTACTTGCTTGCACAGTTCACTTTTGATCTCTGCTTTGCTCTCTATAGCCTCCAGTACTTCTTTTCTGCTGTCTTGCTTCCCTTTCACCGTTGTTTCTGTGTTCTCTATCAACTGTACATCGAGCCATATTGTTTCTTCCCCTCCCCCTATTACTTCGTCTTTCTGCAATATCATGGGCATTTCTGTGAAGTTGTTCACTTTCACTCTCCACTTGCCTTTGTCCTCTTCTATTACGCCTGACCCTATTCCTTTCTTGTCTGTCCAGAGCATCATCTTTCCCGAGCTGTTAGGCACATTAACTGTGACGTCTCTTTCCTCTCCGGGTATTGCACCTTTGATTCTCACCAAACTCGGAAGAATTTCTCGAACTCATACCTGTGATTTGGTGGACGTCCTGCTGATCTCGACCATTGAGTTCCTCTGAGTTCTGCAATTGCACGTATGACTCTCTTTTTTTCGAGTTTTCCACTCTTCTTATCACCTGTTCAACTTCAAGTCTTTCTCCATGTTTCTCGTACTGACCTTTTATTTCTTTGAGCTGCTCCTCGGTCCTTTTCTTGTATGCTTCGAGTTTGGCCTCTAGCGCTCTCACGGTAGTCTGAGAATGATCCTGCAGCATTTTGTCTTCTTTCAACTTCCACTGCATGTTCTTCTCCCAGTTGTCACAACTTTTTCCCCAGTCTTTACACTCTTCACATAATTGAGTCGTCATCTCCGCCATTTTTCTTTTACTTATCTTTGTATCTGTTGCCGCTTCTTCAATTTCTTCTATTCGTCCCTCTATTTTCTTCATAAATTCTTCAATTTTACTCAATTGGCTCACCTCTCTTTCCTTCGGTTTTTCGTCCTTCGTGAGACCGAGCGGGTCCTTTTCCGAGAAAATGTTGTCCTCCCGCGCAATGTCCTCATTCCACATAGACGACCAGAGACATGAAATAACTTCGTCATTTGAAAAGGCAGACGCTTTCTCCCATTATTTTTCTTCTGTTTTTTCTAAGCCCTTGCAAGGTCCCTTACCATCCTCAAAAATTGTTCCCATGTTCTAGCTGAGCCTTTATCCTATATTTTTAACTTTTCTTTGATTTTAGGATCGATTCCTGATATCTGGAAAGAAGGAATAGTTGTCCCTACAAACAAGATTGCCTCTCCCAGTCTTCCCGAACACTTTCGCCCAATAACAATTACTCCAGTTGCTTCTAAGGTATTAGAACGTTGCTTTAAACCAACTTTAATCCACTGGTGCAATGTCTTTAATCTGATACCGAATTGTCAGCATGGATTCCGCTCTCGTAAGTCAGTGGAGACAAATCTTCTAGAGTGTACTCAATTATGGCAGCGAGCTGTAGACTCTGATGATGCTGTTGATGTATTGTACTATGATCTGGCGAAAGCCTTCGATACCGTATCTCATGAAAAACTGATACTTTTAATAGAATCCATTGGATTAAATCATAGCTTGTTGAGATGGTTCCAAACTTTCCTTATAGGTCGTTATTCGCGTGTTCGTGTAGGTAATACTTTATCGGACAGATTCGCCATTACATCTGGAGTTCCACAAGGCTCTGTTTTAGGTCCGATTCTTTTTTCTCTTTATATCGCTGGCTTAACATCGACATTCACCCATCTAAATCGTGTGTCTGTACATTTATTCGCGGATGACATCAAGATGTTTGTGACTTTCTCCCCCGATAACCCTTTTTCTGCTCACTCCCAACTCACGGCCGCTGCTCTGGCTCTACAATCTTTCTGCGAAGAATGGCAACTGACGGTGGCGAGCAGCAAATGCAGTGTACTTCATCTGGGAAAGAGAAATCCACGTTTACCCTACTTCGTCAAAACCTGTGATGGCAGAAGTTTCCCATTCGAAGTAGCAATATCACCGGTCCGTGACCTAGGGGTTTACATTGATTGCGATATGTCTTATGGATATCATATAGAACAGATAACGAGACGTGCGCTGAGAATGATATACGCTTTGTTCCGTTCATTGTGTATTAGGAATACCCATCCATATATTCGGTGCTACAAGACCTTCATTATTCCATTGCTAGAGTTTTCTTCTCCTATTTTGTCTACTTACAAAATCAACTTGATTAGGAAGATTGAAAATTTTCAGCACATCTTCACAAGGTTGCTATAATTCAATTCTTCATTCCAGTCAAACATTTACAAAGAAGTATGCATGACAAGGATACTGCCACGGATGTGAGTTCAGTGTTTAGATAGATAAGTTGAGTATTCACAGAAGAAACAAAAAAAAACTATTCAAGGAGAAAGATAAGTCTAAATACGTAGACGTGTTTTAGGGACTATGATATCAACTGTTAAATTCTGTATAGATTTCTTGAAAGCAATGGAGGATTTTAATGTTACTACATTTTCAGGCAAATTATTCCAGATATCAATAACACGAGAGGCACAAGTGTTATTCGAGTGTGAGTTTCTGAAGGGAAGTACTAATCGTAGTGAGTGCGATGACCTATTAGGATAAGGTGAGGGTAAGATCGTAAATAGAGAAGAGTAATCCATCACAAAGTTGCCATGAATACATTTGTGCACGAAACAAAGATCAGCAATAGTTCTTCTGTATTCAAGGGTGTTGAGGTTAAGTAAATGAATACGAGAACTGTAACTCAAATTAGTTTGGCCAGTTCTATATAGTATTCTACGTGTGAAGGTTCTCTGAACCCTTTCCAGATCATTAACTAGGCCAATAGACACAGGGGACCAGATTTCCGTCCCATACTCGAGTATAGGCAGAATATAGGACTTGTATGCTCGTATTAAGACCGAAATAGAAGATGTTTTAAAAGCCCTTAAGATTAGATTTATGCACTTGAGAGCCTTATTTACGGTTACATTAATATGGTTAGTAAAACTGAGCTTCTCATTGAAAAGTATGCCCAGGTCTTTGATTGTACTAGATGAAGGTAGTATATTGCCGTTAATGAAGTATATTGACTTTGGATTACGAGTGCCACAGTTGGTAACGAAGCATTTAGGTATGGAGATGGTAAGGCTCCAATTAAGAGCGTAGTCAACAATCGAGTTAATAGCTTGCATTAAAATTGGGCATTCAGAAAAAAGTTTTAAGTCATCAGCATACAAAAAACAATGTACACCATGAGGTATAACATCGACAATATCATTAATAAAGATTGAGAAGAATAATGGCCCCAAGGAACTGCCTTGGGGTACACCATTAGGATAAGTTCTACTGTTAGATAGTGAGGAAGCGATTAGAACTCGAGAACTACGGTTAGTGAGAAACGATTCAATTAGTCTGAGAAAGGAAGAATTAATTCCTAGTGATGCTATTTTGTGAATTAGTAGTCTATGGTTAATTGAATCAAAAGCCTTAGAAAAGTCTATAAGACAAATATCAAAGGACTTATTCTGTGCAATGAGAGAGAGATAAAGGGAATGCGAATGAACTAAAGAAGTAACAGTTGAACGTTTGTGTCTGAAGCCAAATTGACAGGGATTCAAAAGACTATTCGATTCGAGATGATTGTAAACAGTGTCATGTATGAACTTTTCAAACAACTTCGAAAGCGAACAAACGAGTGTTATTGGTCGAAAATTGTTAATATCAGAATTACTGCCTTTTTTGTGAATTGGAATGATGATGCCTTCTTTCCATTTGGAAGGGTAATATCCTGCGTTGATACTATTAGAGAAAATGATTGATAGTGGAATTGTTAACGAATGGTGACAATTCTTGACTAACAAATTAGGAACAGAGTCAGGTGAGCTGTTAATTCTAGGGCGAATCTTGCTAATTAATTTATTTATGTCAAACGGTGAAACAGGATGAGTACACTCGAGAACATGCAAAGGGCGAGATTTTGGAAGGGGAAAATGAGTAGTTACAGAATCGAGTGAATTGAAAAAATCAGAGAAAGCATTTGCTACTTCCAGAGGATCCGTCAAAGTTTGATTTTGTACTTTGAGAGCGGATGGGCTAGTTTTAGTTTTGATACGGTTAGATAGAGAACGAAAGAATAGCTTATAATTCTTAGGCATCGCTAGAGATTCTTCTCTCTTGCACTCAAATTTGAAAATTTCTCTATGCAACTTGTTACAATAGCGTTTGGTTAAGGACGATTGTGATGAACGCTTTTTTGATCTCTGAAGAAAACTATATATCTGACGGATTTTACGCGGGTATCGGAAATGGGGTTTTAGAGGCTTTTTGTGAGGAACGTGGAGCAAGATAAGGTTAGTGATAGTATCAGTGAGTGCTTCAACACATTCATCAACAGTGAGACATGAAAACATGAGCGTCCAATCAATGCTCGAGATATGAAAATTAATGGCCGCCCAATTGGCCTTACTCCAGACAGGTCTAGTTAGTGGAGGTTTGCATGCTTTCATATTACATTTGGATACAGAGAAGGATATTGATGCGTGATCACTATTTGCAAAAGGATGTTGTATGGGCCTTAAAATGTGCATTTATCATGTGTGCGTGTGTAGCTCAGTGGGGAGAGCATTCGCCCGGAACGCGAAAGGTCACGGGTTCGGTTCCCGTCACACCACACGATTTTTGCACAAGTTTCTGCGAACAATCCGCTCCTCTGCTCGGTATAAAAATCCGTTGCTTGAGAACAACGAGGAGTAGGGAATACTCTAATTGACATGGGGGCCGAACCGGGATGAGAAGAGAGGATAAAAAGAGAAAAAGAAAAGAAAAAAAAAAAGAGAAAAAGAAGAAAACCCGAGCATGAGCTAGTTCGCAGAAACAAAGGCGCTTAGACCTCTGACCCTAGACCTCGAGAGACCTCGGTGTTGAGAGGGGGGCATGTTGTATGGGCCTTAAAATGTGCATTTATCATGTGTGCGTGTGTAGCTCAGTGGGGAGAGCATTCGCCCGGAACGCGAAAGGTCACGGGTTCGGTTCCCGTCACACCACACGATTTTTGCACAAGTTTCTGCGAACAATCCGCTCCTCTGCTCGGTATAAAAATCCGTTGCTTGAGATCAACGAGGAGTAGGGAATACTCTAATTGACAAGGAGGTATGGTCTTGCAATCAATGATGATATCTGTATTACAAAGTACATAGTCGAGTATATTGTGAGCACGTGTCGCGGAAACTACATGCTGGGTGAAATGATTATCACATGTTAATTGTAAAAAAGATTGAGAGATAAAACAGTTAGTGGGTGCTGATAGAGAGGGCCAGTGAATATGAGGGAGATTGAGATCTCCACATAGTAAAGTAGGATATGACAAAGAGCAGTGATGAGAGATATAGGATATGAAACTATCGACAGAATTTCGAGAAGTGTTAGGTGAACGATAGGACGAAATAAGCCTTATGGCAGGGAAAGAGAGATGAAGAGAAGAGTTAGGATATATATCAACGATTACGCATTCAATACAGTTATGTGAGTAATGGTCAATCAAAACGGAAGAAATGGAGTTATGCACTAATATTGCAGTGCCTCCACCGCGATCTTGGTTCCGATCGCTTCTAAATACATTAAAGGGAAGATTGTCAGTGAGAATAGAGTTAGGATCTGAGTTAGAGAGCCAGGTTTCCGATAAAAACAAAATGAAAGCACCAGATTGACGAAGTAAATGATACAAATCATACAGCTTGTTCTTAACGGATCTACAGTTAAATGCTAGACAATGTAAATGCTTCGATGAACTCACACCCTTCCCGGCCTATGGTGAAAAACACTTGGGTGTGTATACTATGGTGAAAAACGCTATACTTACGCTGCTCCCGATTAAACTGTTCAGTGCTACGACCATCTTATAATAGAAGGCTTGAGATGTTCAATCTAGCCACATTGTTGTCTCGTAGAACTACAGCTGACGTAGTGTTTTCATATAAGATTCTGAATGGTCTGATTGATATACCGGTTAGCAAAATGTACACTTTCAAAATCTGCAATGGCCGAAAGTCTAGATATGCTTTCCATATTCCACGCACCCGTAGAAAGCCACTCTTTCATTCCTTTGCTTTCCGTTCAGCTAGGTTCTATAGTAAACTTCCTGAAAATGTTGTTACCGCCCCAAATGTTAGCGTTCTGAAAAGTCGATTAAGCTCTCTTGATCTCATAAACTTGCTTGAGTTACAGGTGTGCAGTCTATGAACTATGACTACCCGAAAATGTATGTGTTTATTACACTCCGAGTGTTGTCACATTTGATAAATGTATTCAATAAATAAATAAATAAAAATATCCAACCTATCCTAAATGAACAATTTAGTCTTGACTGTATAACTGAGGAGATGGTTTTACACGGTCTGTCTTCTCTTGAATCTAAATGTAACACTTCCCCCGATGGTATTCCTAACATTTTATTGAAGAAATGTCGTTTTGCTCTTGTAAAGCCGTTATGTATAATATTCAATAACAGTCTTCTCTCAGGCATTGTGCCGACTATATGGAGAAGTTCTATAGTTAAACCAGTACATAAGGCTGGCTCACGTAATTCTGTATGTAACTATAGACCAATTTCTCTATGTTGCTCTTTGTCTAAAGTCATGGAAAAAATTGTTTTTAGTGAAGTCTCTTCATATTTAGAAAATGAACAATTGTTGTCCCCTCACCAAGCAGGTTTTAGAGCAAAAAGATCGACTACCACATCTTTGGTAGAATCTCATGCTTTCATTGTTGACTCTTTTGCTCAATGTTTCTCCGTTGATCTTGTTTTTCTAGATATAAGCAAAGCTTTCGACTCAGTTGACCACAAACTGCTTTTGCACACAGTTCATTGTTATGGTTTTCCGTCTATTATTGTTAGATGGCTTAGTAGTTACCTGAATCAACGTACCCAGTCAGTGAACATCGATAAAGTGTTTTCCAACCCTATTTCCGTTATATCAGGAGTCCCTCAAGGCTCCTCGCTAGGTCCACTTTTATTTTTAATGTACATTGACTCTGTTAAACATGTATTTTCTCCCAATATTCAGTTCTCCTTATATGCTGACGACATTAAAATAATGGGACGCGTCCCTCTTTCTGTAAATGAGATACAGATCGCTCTCAACTGTGTTTCAGCATGGTGCTCAGAGTGGAACTTGTGTTTATCGCTATCTAAATGTAGTGTTTTACACCTTGGTTCATCTAATTCTCGTAATGTTTATCATATGAACAATATACCCATTCTAGCTAGTGAATCAGCCAAAGACCTTGGAGTAATAATATCCGATGGTTTTTCTTACCGTAAACATATAAATGAGAAATTTAAAAAGGCCTCTTCTGTTTTGAATATGTTTTTAAAATCATTCAAATCGCCATCCCTTCCTCTTCTGACTTCTGCCTTTAAAATCTATGTACGACCATTATTAGAATATGCTAGCGAGCTCTGGAACCCTACGTCCTCGGGACTAGTGAAACTTATCGAGAAAGTACAACGCTCGTTTACGAGACGAATTCTAGCTAGAGCCGGTCATCCTATACTTCCGTACTCAGAGCGGCTATTATTGTTAGAACTTCAAACTCTTGAATACCGTCGAGCCCTTGCTGACCTTACTTTCATTCACAAATGTATCCATGAGAAATGTGACATAGATACTATTCTTCTTCTTCTTAGCGTTGTCCCGCGCCGGCCGAGGTCGGAGTAGGGTCCGCTGTACGGCTTCTAGCTCTCCAGAAAAATTTGTCCGTTGCGTCTTCCGAGTGGAGTCTTGTAAGGCGCAGGTCTTGGTTGAGCGTATCCATATATCTTGTCTTCGGTTTGCCTCGAGGGCGTTTGCCTGGTACTTCCATGTCAAGGGCGTGTCTTGCGATGTTGGTCGCGTCTCTTCGCATCACGTGTCCATACCATCTAACTCTCCCTTCTCGCATCTTGTCTTGTATTGGGGCAACGCCGAGTCTCCCTCTCACAATCGTGTTACGCACACAATCTAGGCGAGTCAGTCCTAGTGTCCAGCGTAACATTTTCATCTCATTCGTGTGGATAATGTTCTCGGTTATACGCGTTGTAGGCCAGGTCTCCGTCGAATAGAGAAGCACGGGACGGATTGCTGTTTTATACATCTTTCCGCGTATGCCAGCTGTGATATTCCTATCACAGAGGACACCTGCAGCTTCTCTCCATTTCATCCAAGCTGCATTTACTCTTTGGCGTGCCGCTGCATTTGTTGACGTGTCTGAGGAGATGACAGAACCAAGGTACTTGAATTCGGAGGTCTTCGGGAGCGGTTCACCGCTGATGTGAACAGTTCCCGTCGTTTGCACTCCGATTTCCTGGTACTCGGTCTTCTTGATGTTGAGGCGTAAACCATGCCTACTAAGAGCGTCATTCCATTCTTGGGTGCGTTTCTCGATTTCGGCACGTGTAGGAGCAGCAAGGAGAATGTCGTCGGCGTATGCGATGGTTGACGGAGCCGGAGTCAGTAGAGGACGCGTGACGGTATCCATAACCAAAATGAAGAGAAGGGGAGACAAAGCACTCCCTTGGTGCACTCCAACGTTTACTGCGAATGGCTCTGTGATGCCGACCGGAGTTCTGACAGTACTCTTTGAATCATCGTACATCACCATTGTCCATCGAATGTACTCTTCAGGAACCTGATGATCGCGCAATGCATATGAAATAAGATCATGGGGGACTCTGTCGAACGCCTTTTCCAAATCGAGGTAGGTCAGATGGAGAGGTGATCTTTTCTCTGCGTGCTTCTCGACGAGTAAACGGAGTGCAAATATTGCATCTGTTGTGCCTCTTCCGTTCACAAACCCGCATTGCTGAGCTGGAATATCGACGATATCTCGTATGCGTGAATCCAGTATCCTCTCAAATATCTTCATAGTGTGGTTGAGAAGGCGTATTGGACGGTAGTTGCTGCACACTCTGGCATCGCCTTTTCCTTTGAAGACTGGAACGGTCGTGGAGTAGCGCCAGATATGTGGAATTTGGCCTTGCTTTACGATGGTGTTGAACAGGTGCACGAGATGTGCTAGTCCAACATCACCCGCAAGTTTCCAGGCTTCGGTGGCTATGTCGTCCGGTCCAGCCGCTTTCCCAGTCTTCATCTTAGAGAGTGCCTTCTTCACTTCCTCGGCCGTGATGGTTGGCACGGGTCCTTGTATGGCGTGGGAAGTAGGGATGGGAGGGTGCTCAAACTCTTGTCGCTCATTTCTTCGAAATGTTCGCGCCACCTGTTTCTGACTTTTAAAGGGTCAGTGACGAGCTTCCCTTGTTTGTCCCTTATCGTGGCTGCTCTCTGGATGTCCAAGGTGTTGCGGTGTCGAGCCTTGGCAAGCCGATAGATGGCTTTATCGCCACCTGGTTGGTTCATCTTCTCATAGAGATCGCGGAAGTAGGAGGCTTTTGAAACTGCGACAGCTCTTTTGGCGGCTTTCTTGGCTGAGCTGTATGCAGCGCGGTCGTCAGCCTCATTTGACGTCCTCCATCTCTTGTAGGCATTCTTTTTCGCCTTGATCGCATCCTGAACTTCGGAGGTGAAAAACCAGGTGTCTTTCTCGATTCTTGGCTTTCCGGGTTTCGTCTTTCCGAGGATGCTTGCGGCGGGTGCTCTGATGCTGTCTTCAAGAAGCTTCCAATGTTCATTTATGTCCTCTGGAAACTGCTTGTAGAGTGCAGGAGGGAGTAGATTGCGATGGATGATGTGCATGAGAGAGAGACGTTCTGCTTTCCCAGTCGAGCGCCACCATTTGACACGTGTGCATTCAGGATTACGAGAAGGCTGTTTCTTCGACTTCAATACGCTGTAGTCCATAAAGAGAGGGTGGTGCTGAGATGCAACATGGTCTGATGGAATGACCTTTGCATCTTTCGCGTTCCGCAGCTTTGCTCTCAGGATTAACCAAAAGTCAATTTGACTCTGATTTCTTCCGCTCTCGTATGTGAGTCCGTGAGATCGTCTCTTTTTGAAAAAGGAGTTCACGACTGCTAGATCGCATCGAGCACAGAAGTCAAGTAGCCGTTGACCCTCAGCATTGATCGTTCCGATTCCATGTCCTCCATGTTCTCTCTCACGACCTTGTCGATCTGAACCGATGTTAGCGTTAAAATCTCCGCCGATTAAGATGTCTTCATGAGACTCTCGGAGTTTGATAACTTACTCTAGAGAGTCGTAGAAGTCCTCCTTATCAGCGTCGCTACATCCTTGTTGAGATGCATATGCTGAGACGACAAGAAAGTGATTGTTGGACGAAGAAATTCGGACGGCCATGACTCGATCTGTAGAGCGAATGACTTCGGTTACATCATCAGCAATTTTCGAGGAGAGGATAATGCCAACACCATTTCTTTTTGATGACGTGCCATGGTATATCAGCTTGTATCCGTCTCCTATCGGCTTCGACTTGCTTCCTCTCCATTTCGTTTCCTGTACAGCAGCAATGTCAACCCTTCTTGCTTCTAGCATTGCGGCCAGCTCTCTACTGCGTCCCGTCAGTGTTCCAACATTCAATGTGACGAGGCGAATTTGGGCTGTACGCCGCGCAGACATACCCCGCCCATGGGTAGCTGCCTGTCCTCGCATATTTGACGGTCCTAGCGGACAAGGTAAGACCGCGTCGCTTCCGGGGGACGCCCTAGCTTTGGTGATATATCTTGAAGAACTTGAAGCCATGGTTTACAACAAGGGTATTCATGCGATCGGCCTGTTGAGTGGATGGTCAATCCAGCCTGGCATCGCGGAACGTGTTTGTCGGGAGTTCCTGCTAATCCTTGACCGTAGAAAAGCAGAAGATTAATCGAAAAGACGCCTCGACTCGTGTGGCCTGGACTAACCCCTCTCCGCCTGGCCAACTGGCGGATAGAACCACTGCCGGAAGTGGACTCGTCCAAAGGGGGCCCAATTTTAGCCTCACTCAGAATGTCGTGATTCCGGCAATCACGGTAGTAGGGCTGAGTGAGTTTACACCTTCCCACCGACTTTGAGGTATTGGGGCTAGGGAAGGATACTATTCATTTATATAAAATATCAGCTGTTGAACGTTTTTCTCGCCATTCTCATTCCTTGCGTCTTTTTCCGCCCAATAATATTAGTCAGTCTTTCATATCAACATGTGTTTCTCGTCAGTTATCAGTATGGAATTCATTAGATTTTGAAATCGTAAATGATCCTAATTGCAAGGTATTTAAGAACAATTTACTCAAGTTGCCTGTCAACCTAGTTTTACCAAGTACTTTTGTTTCTGATAACTAAAGGCTCGTTTCTTTGTTAATAGCATTTTTCTCCCTGGTTAAGCAGCCTTTTGCTTACACACACCGCCACTAGAAAGACAGTCCATGCATTTCCGCTATTGTTATTGTTCATTGTGAACCGAAGTTGAATATAATCTGTGCAAGGAATAAAGAATGAATGAATGAATGAATGTTCAGTTTTCACACAAACTTTCTTAAATCGTCAATACGGCGAGCAATGCGCATGCAACTACGGCGCGAACACGAGCAATGATCGAACAACCGAAGGATGCTTCAATCGTCTCTTTTCGTCCTTTCCAAAGCTCTACCAGCTTGACTTCAACCTCTCGCTCGAACGCAACGCTCGACCGCGTCGCTCTCTCAAGAGAGCACTTCCACAACAACTGAGCACACAAGCTTTGAGCTCACTTTCGAAATGTCGAAAGTCACGGCCCACTTTCGAAATGTCGAAAGTCTCGGCTCACTTTCGAACTGTCGAAAGTCACAAGAGCCTCTTTTTCGAAAATCATGAAATTTCGAACAATCACGAAAATCACGAATAAATGCGTCTCTAAGAAAAACTTATCCTCAAAGTTCGACTGGTTCGGCCCCCATGTAATGTAGCTCCACCTCCTGTGGAGCCTGGTTTGCGTTCCACACAACAACAGAGCAACGTTTTATCCAGAAAAATCTAGTCCAATAGGTTCCGCAATCTCCACACAAGAAAAACAATATATATCACACACAAAACAATCCTAGAGGCTGATCAGGCTTCCCTAGCGCGCGAGAGTTCCTAGTCATTTACTTAACATGAGTGAGAGAGTACATAACAAGGAAGAATACATAACAAGGAAGAAACATCACATACTCTATAACCCAAGGAGCATTAAACAAACATAATAAGATAACATCAATAAATAGTAGAGGGGCTAAATGCGGCAATCTTCTTACATTATGCGTTTCGATCATTTTTATACAATTTCACGCAGTAAGACAATCCTTTGACGCATTTGACACCGGTTTCTTCCATTTTCGGCGATAAAAATGAAGTGCGAGAATTAAGTCGACCACTCTCAGC
Organism: Allodiplogaster pararmata; assembly: GCA_964056735.1. NCBI lineage: Eukaryota > Metazoa > Nematoda > Chromadorea > Rhabditida > Diplogasteridae > Allodiplogaster > Allodiplogaster pararmata. The sequence goes on along the minus strand of OZ057408.1, from coordinate 42,357,614 downwards.
CATGGCGAATTGAAAAAAAGTAGTAATACTACAAAATAAAACCACAAGCATTTTATATGTTTTGAAACACCGTTTCGATACATATGTTCTACCTGTTCCCTTAAGTATCACATGCATATTTTCGACCCCATCTTGAATTTGCCTCTTGTCTATGGAATCCAATATACCGGAAAGATTCTGATCTCCTAGAAAAGGTTTTGAGATCTTTTTCCAGAATTCTCTTTTATCGATGTTTCCCTCAGGCAGATTACCCTCTCAGCCTTCCACGTTATAGAGATCGTCTGAATCTAATTGGCATGAGTACTTTAGCTGAAAGAAGGGTGATTGCAGACCCAATGATAAGTCTATTATTGAAAAATCACGCATTTTCAAGCGCACCTCCCCCACTCAATTCAATTCAATTCTTTATTCCTTGCATATGTATATGATAATACATACATTGGAGATCTGTCGCGGGTGCGAATTCAGTATAAAGCGCATATAATTTACAAATTGGCAAAAAGAGACATATTACTAAAATCCAAAAAATCAAAGTCTAAGTTTTGAGTAAGGCACAATTGTGGAAGATGGTAACTGTTGGAGAGCTTTTTTAAACGAAGCTGGGGATGATATTCTTACAAGAGTAGATGAAAGAGAATTCCAAGTTACAGCGAGAAGAACAGGTACTATGAGAACTGAGAATCTTGAATGGCAGAACGATTCTCAAAGAGTGAGAGATACGATTGTTATGGGTCGAAGGTAAAACTCGGAAAAGTGATGAGTAGTCTAACAGAACATGATGGTGAACAGCTTTATGAAGGAAACATAGATCACTTTTGGCACGTCGGTGTTCTAAAGTTCGAAGGTTTAAAAACTGCAATCTCGACAGATAATCGGTTTTCGGAAGACGAGCTCTAGCAAATATCCTTCTCGAGAAAGACCTTTGAACACGCTCTATATCATTTTCTCGAGAAACACCTTTGAACACGCTCTATATCACTCGTACAAATATTAATGGTATTGCAATAGAATGTACTTCTTCCATTTCTAGATTCTATTGTTTTGGTTTACAGGTTTCAAGAATGTTTCACGGAATCTCGAGTGAAATATTGAATTCAGGTACAGTAGAGCAGTCAATAAGTCGTCTCCGTAACGAGAATGTGCTAAGTGAACTAGAGAATAATCAGTAGCATTTAGAAATTTGCCTTACCTGTTGCCACACTATGTATGTATCATTTACAATGTGTCTCACCATAACCTTGCATTGTAAAATGTCGATAAAAAAGAATATAATACATAGTATAATATATCAAAATTCACACAACTCAAAATAAAAACACAAACTCAACAAGGAATTATTTTTCATGTAACTGGATAAGAGAGATAGAGAGTAAAACAAGATTCTACCCAATAACACTACTCGAATTTACTTTATTCAGAATTTTTTTTTGGTTTTCAGGACGTTCTTATTCGAAAAGTGTTGTAGGAGCTCTTCATTAATTCATTCTTTATTCCAGGTTGTATACAATTATGTCGCATGAATGGATATACAAAGCGGATCACTTTCACGTAAGTGAGCTCAGTTTTGGTGATACAGACTAACACCGAATGTCCAAGGGAAGTAAAAACAACGAAACGATGACATGTTCACAAGAGGAAAAGTCAATTAACAGAATCGGAGAGTTGGAAAAGAAATCTTTTGAAAGCACTAGGTTACTCTTCTGATTGTACAAATATGCATAGGAACCCGTTATTTTGCTACTCTATCTTCCTTGTTCTCAGAACAGTAATTTTAGAATAAAAAATAAACAAAGAGAGAATTTTCTTGTCACAAATTGTAGTAAAGAAAAATGTTCCATATAACTTGTACTCACTAACATCAGGAAATTGAAATTTATGCGTTTCAATCTTTTTTATACAACTTCTCAGAGTAAGACAAACCTTTGACGCATGAGGAAAAACAAAAGACAAGTCCTGAAAGCCAAGTTTTTACGATACCCCTTCAAACACTTAGCTTTACTTGATTTTTTGTTGATTTCATTGTAAAAATCCAAAAGAAATGATAAATTACTAGAAAAAAACAGCACAGACGCAACACGTTTACCTTGTGAGAAAAATATTGCGTATTTGTTAGGTGTTCCGTGTAATACCGTTTGCCCCTTGCTTTCTCTCCCAGCAATTGAATATCTACCGTAGCTACAAGTCTAAACTATACAATGTTATTACCTTGTATGATAATGTGATTAACTGAGACTGACAACACAGGTTGTAAAGACGTAGGACTTGAATGGATAATAAAGCGGGTAACTTGATGAGGAATCTAAACATTTATCATGCGATGAACGGAGACTGGAGCTGTTACACACTGGCAAAGATCTCAGCGAGTCGAATCATATTCATGGCATCGATTAGTTTCCGAGTAGCACGACCGAACTAGAATGTGGTTCATAAGACTGGCAGGTAAATCGGGTAGATGTTCATTTATTTGGCTCTTGTAACTCGAATTGAATCCGGATTGAATCATATCAGTGTCGTTCATTCGATGTATCCGTTATCCGATGTAAGCTGTGCAGAAAAACAATTGGATGAATGAATGAGTTAACATTTCTTCAGTTATCAGAAAAAAGTCTTACGGTATAATTATTATTTTGGAAAGAAAACACTATTTCGGAAAAAAATTCGATTCCAAATCGAAACCTGTATTATATGGCTGTTTTTTATTGTAGCAAAATGATGGGGGAAAAAAGAGAAAAAAGGTATGTTACTCATGACAGCACCATAAAACACTTTTTGAACTTGCCAACTTGCTTTTTGAACAGTGCTGGGCTTTTTTGGTTTTCGGTTTTTTTTACTATTTTCAAAAAAATAAGTCTCAAAAAATCAACAAAAAAGTCGACCAAAACCAAAAAAGTCAAAATTTTCACCAAAATTGTTAGTGTGTTTGTAACCAATTTTGGTTACTTTTCATCCTAAATAACTAGAAAATCACACAATTCATTTGTTTCTTAAATATTCAATATTTAAACGACAATATTCATAACTTTTCAAAGTTTCTTTTCTTGAATCAGAACTCACAACTCATCGGCCTAGAAAAATAAGAATTTTCGAATATGAATGTTGTGATAAGTTCATAATAAAAAAGAAAGCTCTACTTAACTAAATGAAGTTTTTCTCCATTTTTAGTACAGAAAAATTAAAATCACTATGATATTTTTCATTTTCTTTTTCTATTCCTAAAAAGGTGTTGACTTGAAATTTCTAAAATTTACTCTTGGAGTAATGAAAACTTCGATTCTGAATAAAACTCGAATTTATTGGTTTTATGAGAACTTGTTAAAATGGTAATAAATTTTGTTTATAAAGAGAACGGTGCTTTTCAATTCCTCTTTCAGCACTTAAACATTCTTGAAAATTACAAACAACGTTTTTTCTAACAATACCAGACCGTTGAAATGATCAATAATGTTGTTGACATTGTTGAAATTAAATTAAATGATTCTGTAGAAAATATGATACACTCATTTCTATTAAAAGACGCGTATCTTCACATTAATGTTATTGATTTACTAAAATTTCATTCTTCTTATTAACATTCTTCTCTCCTCCCTCCTTCATGAACGGCTGCTACCGAAACTTCTTTAAATAAATGCTCATCATTCTTCTGCTACCCTTTACTTCGGAACTTCTGCTTTGAAACAGCTCCCAATTATCATGCTTGCCCCACCATTTTTTCTTAGAAGACAATTCAACCCCGTCACAATTACTCTCTTCCTCTATACCTTCCCATTCACCATATCATCCATCCAATGTGATGATAAAAATATAATAATAATAATAATAATAATAATAATAATAGTAATAAACGTGCCTACTGTTGGATCTCTTGAGTTTTTCAGGGTTAATTTCCGGTTTTTTGAGATTATACTTGCTGTTATTTCATCAAAACTCACTTTTCTTCTAAAAATGTCAATAAACATTTTTTTTCCAGGTTTCATCAGATAAAACATAAGAAAATGGATCGAAAAAAAGGTGGTAAAATTTTGTTTGAAGAAAACAACTTTTTTTTATATATATTTTTTGATTTTTTTGAGTTTTTAGCTCAAAAAACTAAATTTTTTTGATTTTTTGACTTTTTTTTGCCCAGCCCTGGTCGTGAGATGGTGATTTGAAGGATTTTTTTCTCGAAAGCTTATAAATGATTTTTCGCGGAGGCTTTCCTGCTAAGCTCATATTGAATTTTAGCAGTGCTGAACATTATTACAGACGTTTTAAAGTTTTCTAAACCGCTTCTTTTGACGCTCAGTAAGCATCTTAAGAATTTTATTGATCCTGAAACGTGCTGAGCTAGCATCTAGCACTTTTGATTGAATTGAATATGTGAACTACGAATTTCTATATTAGTTTAGGTCATAATAATTTTCAAGTACGCATTCAGAAAAATTTGAAAAATAGACTTAATTCTACCAAAATATGATGAGAGTCACGCACACCGACAATGGTTAATTTTATAAAAACCTTATCAATTCATAAAGATTTCAAGAGGTCATTTTCAATAAAAATGCCCATAATTCATGACTTCAACGTTCCTAACCAGTGAATATTTTTATTCTAGTGAACAAACAAACCCACATGTATGGTCGAATCAACATTGCGAACTTATGAAAGATTATTCAGTTAATAGTCGATTTAATGCTCAACAATGACTACTGATATTGCCTTTGCTAAGGCAAAGGTAGCTCAGATCTGTTTTAACGACTCAAAAATCCAATGAACTAATCACAAGTCAAAACTAATACGCCCAAGTGTATTTGTTTGACAATGTCATCGGTAATATTTGAAGGTCAGCTTATTTTATCTGCTTTCGCTGAATAAATCATTGCCCAACAATAGTTTCTAAGCCAATACACATTCGACATTCATCAGAGACCACTGGCCGGTAGGCTTGCAGATAACGTGGTCGATTCCGTGCATTCTGTGGCTAAACAGCATAGGATCAGAAAACAAACACTTTTACAGGAATTCGCTCATCAACTACGTTGAAATACTCATGAAAAATTGTGAACACGTAAAGTTTTAAATCTCAACTTATCTCCCCTTAACCAGCGATGTCTTAAAATTGAGATTCCTCAACGGTGTAAATAATCAACAATCAACATCCGAACTCAAGTCTAGAACAAAAATATCTAAAAATACTCAGCAAATCTGCTTCTGAGAGGCTACTCTTTGCATCAAATAGTGCTTACTTGTCTAGGCAGCCATATCGGACGACCTCGTTGGATGTATAGCTCGCCTTAGGTTCGCCCTTCATATACCCATTCGAAGGCATCGGGGGCTCTCCACAGCGCGGCTCTACAGCGGCGCAAATTGCGGCGATGGAGAGGACGTGGCCGCTCCAGACGCCATCCGCTGTGCAGTGTATGGTGGCCTGTTCCGGGTGCAGGGCGACTCTTGACTTACAAGTGAACGTCGCAGTTCCTCCAAACAGATACGAGGTCACTGCTACAGAGGTAAAGACGCGCGAGTCATACGAGAGAGCGGGGCAAGACGTCGCTGAATGTTTTTTTTTTCTTCATTTTAATGTTTCGCAAAAATTGCACGTAATTTTTATTTGCTGCAGTTTTTTATTCAAACATGAATGGTAATTGAGAACATGAAACATGGAAAATAAGCTCAAAAAAGTAAGAAATATGTATAGTTCAGGTGCGTCTGTGAAACCTATAGCCATATAGTTTTGCCACTAGTTTTAGTTGCAAAATCCACCTTAATTTCAAATTTTCTTCTCTTTTTTTCATTCGTACATACATTCGTACATATACGAGGAAGACATTTACCTCTAAGTTCACCTCAGATCTATACATTGGGCTTCTGTTCAGATCGCTGCTCTCTTTATCGACTAAAGCTTGCATTGCCGAACAAGCTGATTAGAGTTTGAAAAAACTATTGAATTTTTTTAAATCAATCATTGGAATATTTTTTCTAAAAATTTCCTCTATTATAAAAAAAATTGGAATAGTTTCTAAGTTAAATTAAGTTAGGATTTTGAGCCATCCTAACTTAACTTTTTTCTAGCTTTCTTTTTCTCGTAGCTTTCTCGTCACAGAGGAATCAGCATTCTTGAAGGGATTCATATCGAAAAGATTCAATGAGATGTTGGATGACAAGTATATAAAACGAACGTAGACAAGTAGGTGGAGCACGGCTCCATTCTCCTGTGTCTGTGCATAAAGCGGACGACGGGCCTGCAAAAGTAGAATGTTTCTATTGATATTGACTAGAAAACATTTTATGAGGTTCATGCATACCAATCATATTTTTTTCTCAAAAACGTCTTCTACGAAGAAAAAATAGACTTCAAAAACAGAACAAAACGACCGCTCATGTGAGAGTGTAAATCAGAGTAGTGAAAGAAACAAGCGCTAAAAAAGATCACAGAAATGAAAGAGTTTGGACAATTTAAGAAGACAATTAATGGTCCCCCATTAAAAAAAAGTGTCACCAAATAAAATAGTAACGTACACCAAATAAAATGGTACCATCCACCAAATAAAATGCTACCATCCACCAAATAAAATGCTTACCTCCAGCAAATAAAATGCTTACTTCCACCAATTTTTGTGGGCACGTCCATCAATTTTTTTTCTTGTGAACTTCACCACGGCATTTTTTGTCTCACCTGACACCAACCTGTATGACTTTTTTCCACCAAATTTAAAATCCACCAAATTTTTATCGTAAAATTCACCACGGCATTTTTTTTCGAAAAAAAACTCCACTACAAAAAACATCAAAAACAACTCACTCGAAGAGCCGAAAAAGTAACCTTTGGTGTCAGGTGAAAAAGTTTGGTAAAGTTCACGAAAAAAAAATTGGTGGACTTTAAAGTTGGTGGAAAAAACCATACAGGTTGGTGTCAGTTGAAAAAAAATGCCGTGGTGAAGTTCACAAGAAAAAAAAATTTGGTGGACGTGCCCACAAAATTTGGTGGAGGTAAGCATTTCATTTGGTGGAGGTAAGCATTTTATTTGGTGGAGGTAAGCATTTTATTTGGTGGATGGTAGCAGTTTGTTTGGTGGATGTTACCATTCTATTTGGTTTACGTTACTATTTTATTTGGTGACACTTCTTTTTCAATGGTGGACCAATAATTTTTCCCCACCAAAATAAAAGAATTCGCTTGTTTCTCATCCTTCTTGCCTCCATACCCCCCCCCTCCCCATCCCCCTCCCATTGTGCCGAAGAGGGGTCAGTTTTCGATGTTTTAGGAACTGCAAATGGGCTATTCAAATGTATTGATCTTCGTCAATGTCTTTCAATGAAAATAATTAATGTAGCAAGGACTTCGCATGTTAGCTAGTTATATTATAGAAGCATGTATATATGAAACTGCATTATAATGCAGACAGGACCATCCTGTCACAGAACCCCGCGACAGATACGTACATAAATGCGAAGGATTCATTTTGAAATGATAAATATGTTTGCAATCAATAAAAAAATGATTGAATTTTTTTTTGAAAAAGTCAAGATAATAAGTCATCATCTACGAGCTACTCTATTTAGTTAGAAAAATCCGGTTCGTTCAGTCAGATTTAGATATCTCTCACGACCACGTGATTGTAGTGATTCGAAAAAATTCGGAATGCTCTTCAAGCGCAGATTTTAAAGAGAAAAATAAAAAGAGATAGAGTAACAAAGAAAAAAGGAAAAGAGAGAGAAGAGAGAGGGAAATAAAGAGGGAAACAGAGAGGAAGAGGAGAAGGAAAAGGAGTTAGGAGAAGTGAAAGAGACAGTGAAATAAAAAGAGAAAGAGCGAGAGAAAGAGATAGAGGATCAAAAGAGAAAGATAAAAATTCAGAGAAAAAAAAGAAAAAAACTCAAAACTAGCGATCTAAACTCGTTTTTTTCGAGTTTTTTGGGCATAAAGTGACCTAAGTAAACGACGTAAGCACACAGTTTTTTTCCAAAAAAAAAACTTTCACAGTTTTTTGAAGTTCTTTTCCAAAAAGTTACTCCGAAAGCATGTTATCTGTACTCCGAAAGCATGTTATCTGAATGAAAACTCCGAAAGCATGTTATCCGAATTTACTCCGAAAGTACTCCGAAAGCATGTTATCTGAATGAAAACCACTAACCCGACGCCCATGGGTCAAAAAAGAACTTTAGGATCAACCTGAAAACAGTTTTCGAAACGATTGAATCTCAGTTTTGCCTTCGAATTTGGTAATAGGTTAGGTAGAGCAATTAGGGTTCAATGGAGCGCATTTTAAAGAAAAAAACGGTCTCCTTAGCGTAACTTTTTACCTAAGCCTAAGCTTTTTTAAATGTAAAAGTATTTTTTAATATAAAAAAATAAGATGGTCTAATTGTGCACTGTACCTCGCAGAGAAAAAGCAATCATCAATCACGCAGGCAGGCGGCGAGAAATTCTAATCGTGATACAGTAACATGGCAAGAGAGAGAGAGAGGTAGAGGGATGAGAAGGGAAAATGAGAGATACTCCCTCTCCCCTCTCCGTTCAATGGTCCGTTTCTCCACGCAAGAGAAGTAAAAAGGTGCCGTTTTTTGTACTTTTCTGTTTTAGAGCGTTGAAAGGCTCGTTATTGAAAAAACTGAGCATAGCTGAGAAGAACAAAAACCTTCAAAGTTTTTAACGCTCGCTGAGATGTTACGAAAAAAATAGTTGGTATACAAAGAAATCGCTGTTACTACTTTTTTTTACTCACTAATTCCAACTTAAGATAAACAAAGACAAGTTTACGATATCTCTGGGAATTTTGGTCTTGGCGAGTTTTCTGAAAAGCGTTGGGATGCGAACTAGATCTTACGCTGAGGTCATATCCAAAGCAATAATTATCGTTCTTTTCGGAGGAGGTTTTTGGTTGAATCCTTCTGTGATCTGGCCAGTTATTTTCAGAAGCGGTGAGGTTAGATTTCCCTTTTGTAGATCCATGTTGCCGTTTTGCCACTTCGATTCCATCTTCGATGAAAGGGAATAGGCTTGTTTTGAAAAGTTTGGCAATGGGAGATAAAATTGAGATCGGCCGATATCCTTTAATCGTCGATGAGTCCTTCCCTGTTTTCGGCAGAATTATCATTCGGGCAGTTTCCCAAGCATGTGGTCTGATTCCGGATTGCAGTGTGCTATTGTAGAGGATAGCCAAGCATCTTTTGAATGTGGTTCCTGCGTTTTTAATCATGAGTGGGCAGATTCCTTCGCTATCAGTTGCGTCCCTCTAGTTTCGACCTTCTAGTTGCTTTGCACGCTTTTTCAACGTAATCAATCGAAAATACGGGAACGTCCTCTCTGGAAAAGCTTTTTATCCATCTTAGTGTGCTGCGGTTTGTGTGGTTTGATGTTTTTGGGGCTTGTTTGGCCAGGTTGTTGGCAAAGGCGTTCGCGGCTACCAGAGAGGTTAGTTCTTTTCCGTTATGTATGATGACATTGTACGATCGTTTGAAACCTCTTCCATCAATTGCTTTGAACGCTTTCCACAGGCGGTTGGTTGGTTCGATGTGCCGTTTATGTACGAATCCAGTGACGTATTGCTTCAAAACTTTTTGCTTATCCCCGAGAATCTGAGTTGTGATTTCTGCCATGATTGTTGGGAGTTCGAGATTCAGTGGGTCATGGGTCCTCATGTGGTCTCTTGGTTTGTTCAGTGCTTTCGCTCTTTCGCTGAGAATGGGAGTGTAGGTGAGCTTTCTGCCTTCCGGGATATTTTTCTTCGACGTGGATTGAACAACTCGTACCAGAAAGTCGAGTGGATTTCGTTGGTTTTTCCTCTGAAAGGAAAGTCCGCAAATCTTCTATTGATCTCTATCTCGAACCCGCTCCAGTTTGCTTTGTTGTAGTTCATGAAGCACTTGACATTCGATATGTTAGAGGGTTGAAGATCAACTTAGACGATGATGGCGATATGGTCTGAGTTGAGTCTGTTGATAGTTGTCCATCTGCATGATGTTGATACAACAGATGAGATTAGTGTGAAGTCTGGTGAGGCGTATTTTCTTGTGTGCTGGCGGGCATTGTTTAGGCAGACCGGGTTTCTCTCTTCCAGTGCCTCGCAAAGATCGTTTCCTCTCCTATATTCAGTTCCTTCACTCCTGAGGGTGTTGTGTGCGTTGAAATCCCGGAAATGATACATGGAACATGTCTATCTAGTAATCGCTCGAAGTTAGTGTTCAAGCCGGATGAGCATGAAGACCGAGCAGTATGTATACAATGGTGATAGAGAAACTACCTTGCTTGGTGGGAACATTTATACACATTGTTTCTGTTGCAATTTTTTGCAACACCATTGTCCTAAGAGCCATCAATCATAGCTGCACTTCGCAGCAACCAGGGCTCTTTTCTCTCTCCCTCGCTCTTTTCTCTTTCTTTATATCTTTCTCTTGCTTCCCTTTTTTCTTTCCCTCTTTTCTCTCCTTCTTTTTCTCACCTTCTAGAAGGAGGGGCGGAGCCCAAACCTTCTTGATCGTCCTTCCCTGTATGTTTCTTGTCGCCTTTAATCTTTGAATGTCTGTTCTATTATATATCGTTTAGTAAGGCATAGATGCTTTTCTAATCACTTCTCCTTGCTAACAGTGTTCGAATAAAGTTGCTTTCGAGACACTGTGTTGCTTGAGCAAGTCAGGGTCGGGACACAAACTGCTTTTAAGGCGAGCAAATTCTTCACAAAAAAAATCCACATTTGGTGCATCGGCCGAATTGGAGGAAGTCCGCGTGGCAAGCAGTCTTGGTAAGAAGGATCTCTGAATCCTAGAAAAAAGGGTCTCTGAACCCAGGGTCTCTGAACCCACGGAAAGAAAAAAGGGTCTCTGAACCCAAGGGTCTCTGAACCCAGGGTCTCTGAACCCGCGGAAGAAAAGGGTCTCTGAACCCGCGGAAGAAAAGGGTCTCTGAACCCGTGGAAGAAAAGGGTCTCTGAACCCGCGGAAGAAATAAGGGTCTCTGAACCCGCGGAAAGAAACAAGGAGAGGGTCTCCGTACCCAGAGAGAAGAGAAAAAGGTCTCCGCACCTGAAGACAAAGATCTCTAAACTCAAAAGGGGCTCTCTACCCTTAGTCGAGACACAATCTCAGCATAGTGAAGCTGCGATTGCGAAATCTTCGACAAAAATACTCTTGCACATCATGACTAGGTCAGCACATATTGCAAGAAAATATGTACTGAAGCTGGATAACCAGCAAGAAAACGCCATCGCTCTCGACAAAAAGATCAGTCACGAGTTGAAAGAATTGGTAGAAAATGAGCTTGCGGTATATAAATACCCAGCCGATCTACTCAGACAAATGCGTACAAGCCTCAAAAGAAGACTTTTGGAGGCGAAAACAATTCAGGACAAGATGATGCAATCATCAGAGCAGTGGAACAATTCTATTGAATCACTGGAAGATGAAGAAGAACAAGAGAATGCAGTCTAAGAAAAACTCTCTTACACCCAGAATGAAAAACATCTGAAAGTTCTCGAATTCATTGCATCATTCATAGAGAAAGGACACTTTTCCGTCGAAACCATCACTGATCGCATCAATGAAATCAGTGATGAAGAAATAGCATCTGAGCGTAGAGATGCTCTCAAAAGAATCTCAGACGAAAGCGACATGAGTAATCCCTGTGCCACTTTGGAAAGTATAAACAAAGGGCAGTCTGCACTCTCCCATTCAAAAGAAAGTGTCCGGGGAAAAGAAATAGTGCAGGAAGAGAAAAACAGAAAATCTGATGAAGAGATCAAACATGATGGTACAAAGATTACCATCACTCCAGAGGGAGACACGAGAGGAATAAAACATGCCCACTCTGAAAGAGAAACAGAGAAAATTCCTGCCACCTATCAAAGGCCACCAGAAGAAAGATCATACGGAACACACGAAGGCGATCATACGAAAGTACCGCAACTGACGATTCCGATCTCTAAGGGAGAATTGCTAGAATATCAAGTATTCCGGTCGCACTTCAAACTAGCGATAGATTCAAGCAGGAATCTGAGCCAAGAAGGCAAATTTCTTCACCTACGCTCCTACCTCACCGGCGAGCCGCTGGACATGATCAAACACCTGCAACCGACTGCGAGTAATTATGAACTCGCATTGCAAATGCTTGAGAGAGCCTATGGAAATCCAGAACTACAGATGGAGCAGATCAGAAACAAACTGATAAAATTTCAGTTTGAAAAAACTTCCTCAAAAGCACAGCTACAGGCAACCAGAGAAATGCTGAGTTTAGTTGAGGTACTAGAAACGAAAGATGAAAGTGCGGATGCAAACACATTCTTGGCGAAAGAATTGATAATGAAATTCCCCGAGAACACCAGAACAGAAGCAACTAAATGGAGGCTCTACATGAAGCCATTTAGTGTCAAAGCTCTGTTGCTCAAGATTGAAGAGAAGCTCACAATGAATACTCTCGTGGAAGACTACACGAGACCTGTTGAAAGAGACGCCGCTGGCAAAGACCAGAGAGAAAGGTGCAAGCAAGTGCACGTGGTACAAGTGGACATAGAAAAGTCGAAGAAATGCCTCTTCTGCGAAAAACACTCATTCGCTACATCACAGAGCTGTAGAACGGTGCCAGTAGAGCAACGTAAGCAGATCTTCGTTCAGAAAGGATGGTGCTTTAGGTGTGCCAAACAAGGACACGGTGCAACCAACTGTTCTGAAAAATGCGCAAAATGCGGCAAGCAACACCACGTAACATTGTGTTCGCATTACAAAAGTTTCGGAAGTTCGAATACTGTCCAAAGTGGGCAGGCACACAATTTTCCGCAACGCTTGGAAAGGTCATTCAAGCCTTACCATAATGAGAGAGGTAGAAGCCAGTATAATGTTTCAAGGGGACAAATGCAAACTGCATCGTCTCATCCGGAACAAGTCTACGGTCCTGGTAACGGAGCAAGACAGACAAGCTTCGGTTATACGCAGCCTCCTCCGTTCCTTCCTTTGCAAAATCAGAATCCCTCATCATTAACCGTGGGAGCAGCCCATGAGTTCACCGAAAAGGGAGTGCGCATGAGTCGCTCGAGACTGATGCTGATGGACGTGCAAATCAAGCCAATGGGTTCAGAGGAATGGCACACGGTGCAAGCAATGCTCGATGACGGAGCATGCGCAAGCCTCATAAGCGAGACTCTGGTGGAAAAGCTAAAAATGAGAACAACAGCGATTTCTCCGATCACAGTCATGGGGGTGGGAGGAAGCTCCTCCGGAGCCCGAATCTCGAAAGAATCGAGATTTGAAATCAGAGCAGGAGAAAAGATCCTCAAAGTCAAGGCTTACCCGCATCCGGAGCCATTGATAATGGAGCAAAATAATCTTGAACTGAGTACGAAAGACAAGAAGTTCATAAAGAAGAATAACTTGAAGTTGGCAAGTTATGAAGAAGGCAAGCAGCCACAGTTGTTCATTGGAGGAAATCTGAGCATCGAGTTGCTGCAGATAAATACCAAAAGGTTGCCAAGCGGACTACTGCTGGTCCCATCAAGGACGGGGTACGTTCCGTATGGACAACAATACAACCAAGAAGGTTGGGCCGCGAAACAAAGTGTCGTGATGTTCTCTCTGAAAGAAGAATCAGAATTGAAAGAAGACACTCCTGAGCAATACACACTGAGTGTACAAGCAGAGTTTCAGCGGACGGAAGAAGAAATTGACCATGGAGAGCTCGGAAGGGCAGTCAAAAACTTCTTAGCCATTGAAGAAGAGCAAGAAAACACGGAAGAAGCACTGTCAGAAAACGAGAAAGTCGAGACAAAGTTCATGAAAACTTCAATGAAGAATGAAGACGGAACTTGGATGGTTGAATGGCCCATCAAGCAAGAAGTTGCATACCAACTGGGCTCGAACTTCTACGTAGCACTGGAGAATCTTGCGCGTAGCAAGTATCTGAAAGATGAAGAGACTTACTACAAAGCAGAAAACATCTTTCAAGAGCAGCTGAGGCTAGGGCACATCGAAGAAGTGCAAGCTGATGAAACAAGTGTGGGCTTGGTGTACTATAGTCCGCATTTGCCAGTGATAAAGGAGGAAAAGCAATCCACGAAAGTGAGGATAGTTTACAATGCCTCGAGCAGACAAAAGTGCATGTTGAGTGCCAATGACATCATGCACGCAGGTCCTAACTTGTTACAAACCATTCCGTGCTTGATGATGAGAGCAAGAGAACGACCATTCCTACTCTCGGGAGATGTTGAGAAAGCATTTCATCAAATAAAACTGTACAAGAAGGACAGAGACTTGACACGATTCCTGTTCTACAAAGACAGAGACAAAGCATTGAAGAATCCCAAGGATCAGTCCAACATGATTCATTACCGTTTCAAGGTAGTGCCCTTTGGATTCAAAGCCAGCCCGTTTCTTTTGAATGCGACAATCAAGCTGGACATGCAGCTGAGAGCACTCTGTCATGGTGAAGAGGACCCAGTTCTGAAAAGAGTGGCAAAAGACGTGCAGGAGAACACATATGTGGATAACATATTTCTCGGTACAGCAGAGGAGAAAGACATGATTGAGAGCATGTCGAAGAGTAAGACACTCTTCAAGGATATGGGAATGAAACTCAGACAGTTCGCTTCCAATTCTCAAGAGCTCATGAGACTGATTCCAAAGGAAGAAAGTGGTCTTGATGAAGACAACCGAATCAAGTTGTTAGGGATACCGTGGCAAGCTCAAAAAGATGTCCTGTTGATGGAATCAAAAACGTTGATCAAATTCAAACCAGATCAAGATGAGATAACGCTGAGCAAGGTTCTATCGGTAATCGCTTCAGCGTATGACCCATTGGGGCTGGCATCACCCCTACTCGTCAAATTGCGATTGTTCCTGCAAGAAATATTGCTCTCAAGAAGATAGAAGAAAAAAGCGAAATGGAAAGATCCCCTTTCCGAAGAAGAAGGAAAGGAGTTCTTGAGGCTGGTAAGTCTCACAGAAGGATTCACAAAGGAACTGCCGAGATACACTGGCCACGGAGTTCCGGACCATACAGGAAAATTTGTGAACGTGAGTCAACATGACATCGTCACATTCGCAGATGCATCGGAAAAGGCCTATGGGTCTGTGGTGTACAGCGTGAACAGAGACGAAGGTGAAGAAAGTGTCAAGCTCATCGAAGCAAGATCGAAAGTGGCTCCTGGTAGACAGAAGCTAACCATTCCTAAACTGGAATTGAAAGCCATCGTACTGGCGCTGCAGAGATTGAAGTCAGTGCTGAAGGCGAGGGGCGAACCGGATGACAAGAGCGATGTGCTGATATACACAGAATCAATGATTGCACTCCACTGGATACAATCCAGAAGAAACGGAGTAGTGCACAAACCGTATGTGGAGAATCGCTTGAAAGATATCAAACGGCTAGAAAAAGAAATCATGGATCTTCCATGGAAGGAAAGAGAAGACAAAGAAGCGAAAGGAAGAATAACCTTCCACTACGTGAAAACAAAAGAGAACCCTGCCTCACACGCGGACTCTCGGGAAAGTCGTTGAATGATGCCGACTTGTGGTGGAGTGGTCCTAAATGGTTGAATGAAGGAAGGTCAAACTGGCCGCGGTGTGAGCTTGGCTTGCATGAAGATCAGCAAGCTGAAGTGGATAAAGAGTTGCTGAAAGACAAGAAGGTCGTGGCAGTATCTGCCTTCGCCAAGCTGGGCAGACTACCTGGCTCCATACCATGGGGTAGGTGCCAAAGAATGTGTGACTTGGTCGAAGAAACACAAGGACATCTAAGAACCTTGACCAATTCGAATGAGCTACTACAAAAGTACATCAAAGAAGAAGGCATTCTTCCTACTGAATGGGAAAAAGGGTTCGAAAACGACAGAGATCAAGTCAGAGAAAGAGAAGACGCAAAAGAAGTTCTCATTAGATGGCACCAGAAATTATTCTGGAATGACTTGATGGGCGTAATACCCAATGAGTCGAAGAAGAGTTCAGTCAATGGAACTACCCTGGGAAAGTATGAAAAGGGTATTCTCAGAATTCATTTTAAGCGGCTGAGAAATGCTGATTTGCCATTCAGTGTGACAAGACCAATTTTGCTCTGGCCGTACAGTCATTTCACTGAATTGACAATTCACGAAGCGCACCTAGAGACGCTTCACATGGGATGTTATGGCACTCTGACTCAAGTGAGGCAACAATACTGGTTCCCGAAGGAAAAGTTGTGGTCAAAGCAGTTCTCAAGATCTGTCTCAACTGTCAAAGATTCAATAACAGAGCTTACCCGTATCCAAAGCCTCCTCCACTACCGGTGGAAAGAGTCAGTCGACATGCCCCATTCGAAAATGTTGGCATGGATTACCTCGGCCCCATGTACTACAAAATCGAAGGAATGAGTTCGAATCAAGCAAAAGCATACGTGCTACTGTTCACTTGTATGGCTACGAGAGCAGTTCACTTGGAAGTAGTCCAAGATCTGTCGCTCAAGGGATTCTTGAACGCGATGAGAAGGTACATGAGTACTAGAGGAGTCCCCAGGATGATTAGATCCGACAACGCTTCTACTTTCACATCAGGTGAAAGGGTCCTGAGAAAATTGTGGAACTCCTACAGGAGGAATGAAGATGTTCTGAAAGAAATCTCTATGAGAGGTATTCAGTGGAGGTTCAACGTTCCCGCTGCTCCGTGGCAAGGAGGATTTTACGAAAGGCTCGTTGGATCAGTCAAGAGAGCATTCTTTAAAACGGTGGAAAACAAGTTGATGTCATGGGATGACTTGGTAACCACTATCAAAGCGGTGGAGGGCGCATTGAATATGCGACCGCTGACTCAAGTGAAAGACCGAATCTCAGAATCTCTAGAGTCTCCTGTCATCAGACCGATAGATTTTCTGTTACCAAAGGGTAACATCGGTTTCGAATGGGAAGGCAAGTCCAGGGAAGAAAAGGAAGATCCTACCTATGGAATGGAGAAATTGGAGTTGAAAACTCAAGCGCAAGCGGAAAAGTTACTCGAATCCGCGATGAAGATGCAGAACGAATTTTGGAGAAGATGGAAAAGAGAGTACTTGTTGGCGCTCATGGATCGAGAACTGAATTGCAATATCGAAGTGAGGCCAAAGGAGATGAAGACGTTCATCAACAAGAGAAAAACACCAGAAATCGGTGAAATTGTTCTGATAATGAATGACAACGAGTCAAGGAGCAAGTGGCCCCTGCCCAAAGTCGTTGCTATCGACTCAGGAAGGTCAGTCCAATTGCAGAAATTGGACGGGTCAATAACGAGCCGTAAGTTGAACAGAATCGTACATCTGGAAATGACAACGCGAGACAAAGAAGACTATGGCTTCGAGCCAGAAGTCACACAAAGCGAAAGTCGCGGGAATGCGGAGTCATCCAGACCAGGCTTGAGAATGAAAAGAAGAATAGATTACGCCAAGTTGGCTGGAGAAAAGGAAACTGAAAGGGATGAAGCTAGGAACAGTTCATTCAATATGTTCACTTCACTCCCACCTCATCAGCCGATCGGAGTGAGAAGTTTCAAAAAAGGTGTGCTCCCCCTGAAGCTTCTCCTCTGTCTGATTTTCATAATACAAAAAAAGGGCGATTCTATTCTTTTGTGAATAATAAACTTAAACCATCATCTTCTGTTGGACCTATAAAAGACCCATTGAATGGAATGATAGTTGAGACAGACCTCGAAAATGCCGAAGTACTCGCTAGAATGTTCTCATCCTCTTTCACCGAGAAACCGCATAGGGAAGTGAACAGTCCCATCTCCTACACCGAAGCCACTATTGATTATATAGAGATAACTCCATCGATTGTTTATCATGTCTTGTCTAAGCTCAAAAATGTCAATTCTATGTCCCCTGACCATCTTCCGTACTCATTTTTGAAAGGATCGGCCCAAGCTATAGCTACACCTCTTTCAATTCTCTTCAATAGTTTTCTTCTTCATGGAAATTGTCCTGATATTTGGCGGCAGGCTTTCGTGAAACCGTTGTATAAACGTAAGGGTTCCATACAGGATGCAGCTAACTATAGACCTATTTCGTTGACTTGTTGCTGCAGCAAAGTATTTGAGAGAATATTGAGCACGTCACTGCACACTTACCTCGAGGCCAATAGTCTCTTAAGTCCTCACCAACATGGTTTCCGTTCTAGAAAGTCCTGCTCTTCCGCTCTTTTGACTTCCTTGTCTGTTTGGTACAATGAACTCGATGTAACTTCTTCTGCCTATGTTTCTTGTGTTTTTATCGACTATAGCAAAGCGTTTGATACAGTACCTTTGAACCGTCTAATGCAGAAGTTGTCAGCCTATGGTATATCTGGTTGTCTTTATAAATTCATTTTTTCTTCTAACAGGAGTCAGTGTGTAGTTGTTAACGATTCATTCTCTAGTAGTTATTCAGTTAGATGTGGGGTCCCGCAGGGATCTGTGTTGGGTCCATTGCTTTTCTTACTTTATATAAATGATTTACCCAGTGCTTTACCGAAAGATGTTTATTGCACGTTGTATGCTGACGACGCTAAGCTTTTCACACTTAACAATTCCGGTCTACTGCAGACAGCTTTGGATTCAGTATCTCAGTGGTCTGATGAATGGGGACTTACTATATCGAGCAGTAAGACAATTGCTATGCAAATAGGAAGGGATCATCCAGATGTCAACTTTAATCTCAATTCCTCTCCGATTTCGTTCACTTCATCATTTCGTGATTTAGGAGTAACTATCTCCAACGATCTCTATTTTAAGGAACATGTTAACGTAAGTTTTTCTCTGTTTGCCGATGACTTGAAAGTGTATAGTGAAGATGAAACTGCTCTCCAGGCGTGTATTAATTCAGTTTCAGACTGGTCTTCCAAATGTGAGCTTCCACTTGCAAAAAACAAAATCTTCTGCCTACAATTAGGTAGAAAATCTGTCAGAAGTATATATTCCATAGATAATGTAGCAATAAAGGTAGAAAATTTAGTGAGAGATCTAGGTGTTTTCATAGATTCTGGTTTGAAATTTGATAAACACATAGAGATCATAAGATCAAGAGCCCTTAATAAGATTTCTCAAGTGTTCAAAGCATTTCGACACCTGGACATGAAGGGATATCGTATTGTCTACCTCACCTACATACGTCCGCTCCTTGAATATGCAACGACGGTTTTCGCACCAAAAATCATAAGTAACTTATCTAAACGACTAGAATTTCCCCAGAGACTCTATACCACCAGAGCACTCAGCCGATGTGGCTACTCTAAGCTAAGTTATCCTCGACGACTAGAGATCTTTGAGTTAGATTCATTAATTTTAAGAAGAATTCGACTAGATCTTCTTTTCTTGCTCAGAATACTCAACGGAAGATTCGATTGTATAACATGCAGAAGTCTAGTTGTGTACAGAAGTAACCTCAACTTACGAACCTCACTAAGAACATCTCGTTTGAGACTCTCCTCGGTTAAAAAGTACAAGCACTCAAATTTCTTCTTTTTGAGGTCGAAAACTTTATGGAATAAGGTCACGGAGAATCATCCTAATGTTACGACTATTGAGGAATTTTCATATATTTTACAGAGCATAGACCTGCAAACCATCGTCGACTTGCCACGTTTTCTGACTATGAATTGAGAGTTGCCCATTTACCCCTCCCCAATTTTTCATTTTTCTTTTTTTTGTGTCCCCATTTCCCTTCCATTCAGTATTCGATTCGTTTTTTTGTTGTTGTTGCTTGCTTTTGATTGTAAAGCTCTATTGTCATACCACGTAAGTGATGACCTCAACAAGTCATCCTGTGGAGATAAAGACATATACATGTTTATCATATCTGTAATAAGGCTTTTTCTATTTCTTATCTCATTCTGAGATCTTTTCGTACAAAAAATATTGCAATTCTCATGAAGCTATTTTGTACTTACGTTAGACCTATCCTGGAGTACTCCAGTGAAGTCTGGAATACTATTGACTCAACGCTAAGTAAGAAAGTAGAGTCTGTCCAAAGAAGATTTACTAAGCGTATTTTTAATAGAGCAGGAATTAGTTTATCTTACGAAGGAAGACTGAATTGGCTTGGCTGTGAAAGTCTTCAAAGACGCAGACTTATTAACGATGTGTTCACTTTGCATAGAATAGTGTTTAAAAGATTAGATATCACCTGCCCAGATTTCTTACCAATGTCTCACTGCACTAGGACTAGAGGACATCATTGGAAGCTTTTGTTGCCTTTGTGCCGCACAAACCGATACAAGAAATTCTTCACAAATATAGTTGTGAATGATTGGAATTCTCTTCCTTCTTATTTTTTCAATATGAATGCATTGTCAGCTAAGAAGTTTCTATTCCAGTACTTAAATTAGAATCCTGATCATTTATTGGCTGTTGTTCATTTTAAAATATTGATTACCATGTTGTAATCTCTCACCATCCGTTGTATGTCTGAACCATTACAACTGGAATAAAGAATAAAAAAAAATA
The DNA here is from genome assembly GCA_964056735.1 of Allodiplogaster pararmata. Lineage (NCBI taxonomy): Eukaryota > Metazoa > Nematoda > Chromadorea > Rhabditida > Diplogasteridae > Allodiplogaster > Allodiplogaster pararmata. The sequence goes on along the minus strand of OZ057408.1, from coordinate 42,337,238 downwards.
AAAATACTCAGCTGTAACGCCAGGAGCTACTGCAGCTCAACAGCTGATCGTTCGGTGCATAAAAGAAGGAGCATCAGTTGTGACTAGGCCATGGCAGCCGGTTCAAGTGTGCACAAAAGGTAAATGCTACCTCATGAACAATCCATCCGAAGAACAGAGAGTTTTCTTCGAGCCAGAAGCAGTGATCCACCCTCACTTGGTTTCAGCCAAGGTGGTTGAAGAGAGAGAAGTGCACTACACAAATGTCTCTTGTCCTGCAACCCCGTACTGTGAAGCATTGAAAGATTACTTCACGCTTCAGCACTTATACTCCCCAGAATGCTGGTCAGTGACGGCCGCAGCTCTCATTAGAGTGATCTCTTACTCCATCTTCCTGACTCTGTGCATATTGGTGTACATGATCTGCAACACACCATTCAGATTGAGCACCCCCGTGACAAAGACGTGTCAAATCAACAAAATTTGTCTGAAACTTCTCACGCGTATTATACTCTGTCCATTCCGACTTTTTCGGTGGGTGGCAGTGGCTGTATGGCAAAAATGCTACAGCCCGAACAGAGAAACGCAAGTGAACAGGAAGAAATGGAAAAGAGAGCAGATAGCTTACAGACTAATGGTCATCATGTTACTATGCTACATGACAGGTAGTGCAAACTGTTGCCAAGAAGTTGTTCTAATAGCAAGCGAGTATGAAAGATGTCAAAACCAGGCATGCTCCAACGAAAGCCATGTTATAATGACAATCAACCCAATCACCAAAGAAGCATGCATCGCTGTCAAGAACGCTGACGAAGAAATAATTGGTCAGATTAAGATAACAATGATGGCAGTCACAGAGAAGTGCCAACGAAAAGCTTTAGGCTACCATCGCGAAGTCGATGTCAATGTAGCGAGCTCAAAAAGGTGTTATTGGGGAGGAAGCTGCACGGCGGATAAGTGTGCGAGTATTCTCCCGTCAGATTCAATTCCAGAACTGTCACATGTGAAGCACTACCCAGGTCACACATATTGCTCCGAAAGTTGTGGAGGATACCAGTGCTTCTGTCTCCTATCCAGAAATGGTTGCATGTTCTACAAGACCTATGCAATACCTGTTTCAGAGAAGGTATATGAGACATTCGAATACTCAGGATGGACCCCAGACCTCTTGCTATCAATTGAAGTGACTCGAGGCAACCATACTGCAGTGAAGGAGATTCATCTTAGACAAAGCTGGAAGAAAACAGTAGAAGGACACACAGTCGAACTACTCTCACTGAATGAACCTTACATTCGCACGAGAAACAATTTCTTCATCTCGGACGGAAAGAGAACAGCTACTTCTGAGAAGCCCATCTCTCCAATACTGAACTGTGCATCAGTAGAGGCAGCACGCGACTTGAACTGTACAGTCAGAGAAGTCTGCAATTGTAGAGCGGCTATTGAGAGACCAAATTGTGACTGTGAAGATTACAAGTTGGAAGCCCTCTATCAGACGGAAACAACTCTTCCGGTTCACTTTCTAACGTATTCAGTTTTTGGAGACAGGGAGATTTACATGAATGTGGAAAGTGAGACAACTGTTCAAATCGCCCTGAAACTCGATAAAGGGAGATTCAGTCATATTCAGGAAGTCAACAGTCCGTGCCAAGTGAAGGTGAACTCTGTTGAGGGGTGCTATAATTGCGCCATGGGAGCAGTTACAAAATTCACATGCACAGCGAAGAGCAGTCAAGTAGTAGTAGTGACCTGCGAAGAAAATGCATTCTCTATTCCATGTGGACCAGAAGGAATAAACTCGGAAAGAATCCTTGCTTTCAGTACCAAAAGAGTTCAAGAGAATTGCAATGTGTCATGCAGTGAATCTGTTCTCATACAAGGAACGTTATACAATGACGGACCTTCATTGGAAGACATATACCGAGCAGTTATGTCCGGAGAAACTGGCGAACTTGATGTTCCTGACTTCTATCACTTCATTGAAGTCATCTCAAGTAAATGGAGAACAATGCTGACCCTAATCGCAGTTTTCCTTGTGTTGGCACTAACCACATCAGCATTTGTATATGTGGCTCCAATCTGCCGGATGCTACTCAGATCAAAGAGGAACTCTACTAAGAAACATATGTGAATCGAGAGCAGCTTGCTCATCACGTCTCTGAGGACGAAGATGAGAGGGAGAGACAGGAAATCATCAAATCATGTTATGTTCGAATTGTATTCGATTTTTGTGTTTGTTTTTCAGAGGCTAGACATTCTTTCGATGTACTCAATTTTACTTATCGCCTAAGGTTACATTTTTTGTTTGTCATCAGAAGATTTCTCTTTTAATATTTCTATTTACCTTCCATTCCTATTAATTTTGATTTGAATGTTTATCTTTGAATTTAGTTCTCATTGGATAAAATTTTGATGTTCTCTTTAAATCATTTATTTCTATTTTCTATTTCTTAATGCTCTAATCAATTATTTCCATTTTTCATGCCTTCTTCTTGCTTGGGAGTGGCAGAATGTTGCAATTTTTTGCAACACCATTGTCCTAAGAGCCATCAATCATAGCTGCACTTCGCAGCAACCAGGGCTCTTTTCTCTCTCCCTCGCTCTTTTCTCTTTCTTTATATCTTTCTCTTGCTTCCCTTTTTTCTTTCCCTCTTTTCTCTCCTTCTTTTTCTCACCTTCTAGAAGGAGGGGCGGAGCCCAAACCTTCTTGATCGTCCTTCCCTGTATGTTTCTTGTCGCCTTTAATCTTTGAATGTCTGTTCTATTATATATCGTTTAGTAAGGCATAGATGCTTTTCTAATCACTTCTCCTTGCTAACAGTGTTCGAATAAAGTTGCTTTCGAGACACTGTGTTGCTTGAGCAAGTCAGGGTCGGGACACAAACTGCTTTTAAGGCGAGCAAATTCTTCACAAAAAATCCACATTTCCGCGATTTTATCCGTTGAGGGTAGGACTATGTTTGTATAGTGAGTATCTTCTCTTATCAGTATGGCTAATACACACCCTGAATTGGTACGGTCTTTTCATGGTAGGGTGTAACCGGGAATACTCAGTCTGGCATATCCTTCCAATTTGGATTCTTGTATCAGAGCTATGTGTATGCCCAGTTCATGTATTTAACCCTCAAGTTCTGCTGAACTTGCCCTGAGGCCGTTCGCATTCCATCGAAGAATTTAAAAATTATCTGTGGGTTGGGGTTTTCAAAAAAATAGATAGAATACAAATTGCAACTTTCCGATTGCTACATTTTATCACGATTGGATCATCCGATCAATTACTCGTGGCCTTTCTAATGAATTATATCAGATCATAAAAGTTAAGGATAACATTACTTCTCACTTGATTCGTACATATGCAACAATGAACAATATGAATGATTATAAGCATGTCTTCTGATTCTTTCTGTAACTTTTCAAATAAGATCGTTCCCACCCAGTCCAAATCATTCTAATAATTTTCTTATGTAGATTTCTTAAAGTTTTTAGTCATGAGATAAAGATGAATGAATGATACAATCATTTTGCGCTGTTCCAAGTCTTCTACGAGTTTGAGTAGGAAGCGGTTGATCTGATCTTCACAAAGTTCAACAGTTCATAGGCTGTCATCTGTGTGTTTCCTGTTGGTTGCGAAAGATTAAATACATATATGTCGAGATTGAACAAGAGGGGCTGAGTACCGCTCCTTGGAGGGACTCCAGATCTGCATGTAAATATCATTTTTTACTTGTGTAAATCACTGAAAAGAATGGAGAGAAGTTCAGTTACAATTGAGAGTTTAACAAAGACATCCCAAAAAAATTAGCCACTCAGCCAAAATATATTTATCAATACAGTCCATGTTCTCGAACCTATCCCCCTCAACCTTCCTCCGAAGCAATTCAAAGTTACATGGAACAAATGAAATGAATTGAAATGAAATGTACCTTTCCCTTGGAATTTCACATTAATTGTGTGGCCTCTTAACTAGCTGGTCAACCACCAGACGATGGCTTTAGGCATCGATTTGATTTAAGGCAACAAATGAACCATAGTTGATGAATGGCAACAGGGCGAGCGATATATGTAGACAAAATGCAATTGACGAGAAAATGAACTAGGGTTAAGTAAGACGAAAGAAACCGCCTCGATGCCTTCATCAGAGAATGGAGAAACAAGAAGAGATTGAAGAGTAGAAGAGACAAAGGCAGCAACTCTGCCGCCTTTGTTAGGGTCATTGAACAAACGATCACAAAAGTAAAACGTAAATTTATTATCTCTCAACAACTCGCGATCAGAATCCAAGGACGTGAGCAATGTTTATATTACGAAAATCATTTCAAATGTATTCGAACTCACCAGGAAATGGAGGTCTGCTAACTGAGATTGAACAAACACGACTTAGCAGAAGAAAATCAAAAGAACTACTAACACTGCCACTGACCAAGCGAGAATCCCTCTTAGTTACATTGGCGTACGATCTTCTCTGCTCTTCTTGAACGGCCTCGGCTTCATGAGTCTGAATAGCTGAGTTCCTCCCACCGTCCATTCAACCTGTACTGCTTGGAGGTCCCGTTATATGGCGACCTGTCTGCACTGTTTTTCTAGTTCAAGGCCTGTTCTAGGGAGGTCTTCTCTGACGAAGGCACGGGGATTGAATTTTATGACTGAAAGACTGGGTCTTGCATTCCTTCCTTCCCTCAAGTTAAAGAGTGGTCGCCTGTCGTCTCGCTCTTCATTTTCCCCATCCATGGAATAGGAATCCGGCCTCTCGAGGTTCGTAATTGTAAAAGGACGTCAGGCTGAAATATCCTTATGGAATTTCTCGCGATAAGCCGGTCTGTGAAGAAAACCGTCGTATCCCAAAAGAGGCACTACCATCCAACCCCCACCGAAAGTGGGCTTTCGAGGAATCATCGGCCGCGTCCTCGATACAAGAATATAGCAGCGCCAACGACTCTCAGGCTAGCAACGCTAAATGTCGGTAGCCTCACTGGTATATCTATGGAACTCTGTGACATGTTTACGAAGAAAAAAGTTTTAATCGCCTGTCTGCAGGAAACTAGATAGAGAGGTTCAAAGGCTCGACTTCTTCTTCTTCTTAGCGTTGACCCGCTCCGGCCGAGGTCGGAGTAGGGTCCACTGTACGGCTTCTAGCTCTCCAGAAACATCTGTCCGTTGCGTCTTCCGAGTGGAGTCTTGCAAGGCGCAGGTCTTGGTTGAGCGTATCCATATATCTTGTCGTCGGTTTGCCTCGCGGGCGTTTGCCTGGTACTTCCATAAAAAGGGCGTGTCTTGCGATGTTGGTCGCGTCTCTTCGTTCAAAGTCTCGACTCCTGAGTGATAATTACAAATTATGGTACTCCGGAAGCAACTCCTCCACGCGCAACGGCGTAGGCATCGTAGCTGACACCATGCTTCTTTCATCGGTTACGGAAGTCTGTCATATTTCAGATCGATTGATATTCTTATCACTCGACTGGAAAGGCAGAGTTTTTAAAGTGATCCGTCCCTATACCCAGCAAGCAGGATGTTGTGAGTCTGAAAAGGAAGAATTCTGGGACGCTCTCGATGACATCACAAGGCAGTTTTCATCAGAGGAAACCATACTTATTGGAGGTGACTTGAACGGACACGTGGAAAAAACCGCGGATCAGCATAAGAGAGCTCACGGAGGAAAAGGATATGGCAAAGTCAACGAGGACGGGACGAAAATTATTCACTTCTTTCAATCTGCAACACATTATTTCAGAAACGGGATTCCCATCTCGTCACGTACTGCAGTGGTGGAAGATCATCTCAAATTGATTACTGGCTCACACAGAGGAACAACCTGAAGCTTTTTGTCAACTGCAAAGTGATTCCTAGCGATAAAGTCACCTCCCAGCACCTACCGGTTGTCATCGACCTCCGTTACTCTCATAAGCCGTGCAAAGTCGATCCTATAAACGATATTTCCAGGATAAAGTGGTGAAAATTCAACGACAATGAACTGCGCTTCATGCAAAAAGTCCACTCTAAATTTCTCCCTCACACTCTCGAAAGAACATACACAGAGTCTACTGAAATGCACTGAAAGTTCCTACGAGACAATATAAAAGAGATCGGAGAAGCAACCTTGGGGAGGACGAAGTCAGGTTGCAAACGCATTGTCGACAAAGAAACCGGGTGGTGGAATGGAAGCTTTCAAGCTGCGGTAAAGTTAAAAAAATCAGCTCTTAAGCAAAGGAAAATTTCCAGATCGGAGGATGATCGAGCCAAATATATCTTTGCAAAAAAAGATGCAAAGAGAAGCGTAGCTAAAGCTCGATCTATCACTACTATGGAGATATATAACAAGCTTGACACGCCTCAAGAAGAGAAAGAATTCTTCCGAAATGGCAAAGCCAGAGCTACAGCAGCGAAGGACATCACCCACGTCAGACTCATAAGGGACCAGAACGGAAAACTTCTGCGCTCGAATAGCGACATATGTCAGCGTTGGAAAGAATATTTCGAACACATATCCAACATTGAGTTCAATCATCCACCAATTCCTTCATCTCTCCCAACAGAAGGACCAGTTCCCATGATTACGGTAGAAGAGGTGAGAAAAGCGCTGAAAAGAATGAAGCCAGGAAAAGCCTGTGGACCAGACGATGTTTCATCAGTTGCATGGAAACTAGCAGGAGACTGTGGAGTTTACCACCTCGTCGAGCTATTCCAGAAAGCTACGATTCGTCAGGAGTATCCTGAAGATTGGAGCATGTCAACCACTATTTTAATCTACAAAGGCAAGGGAGATGCTCCCGACTGCGCCAACTACCGTCCCATCAGACTTACGCCTCACACAACTATACTCCTGGAAAAGATCATCGAAGCACGCTTACGTGAGATCACCAACACAGATGCTCCATGTAATGGAAATGAAGATGTTGAGATGGAGCCTCGGAGTTACCCGGAAAGACATGATTCGCAACGAAACGGTAAGTGCTCGTTTAGGAGTTGCCCCATTATCCGAAAAACTCAGAGAGTTCAGGCTTAGGTGGTACGGACACATGCGATGCGTAGTGATCTACCGTTCCCCTTCCTGTACATCAGCAACGATGGTCAGATTGTTGTCCTACATTAAATCGATTACTCTTCCCAATATACCTATGGTGGTAGTAGGAGATCTCAATCTTCCATTTATTGACTGGAATAGCCTATACACTTCTTACAATGAGAATCATTCCTTGTTCTTAGATTTTTGCTGCGATGAGCATTTTTTTCAATTCGTCTCCCAACCAACACGTGGTACGAACATATTAGATATTGTGCTGTCTAATAGTCTAGTTGTTTCCGACTGTATTGTGATTGCGCCTTTTTCATCAAGTGACCATGCCACCGTAGAATTTCAAGTGTCTTTCTCAGCTTTTCCTGCTGCTTCGGCTCCTTCTATAAGAAATTTCGCGCGTGCGAATTGGGCTATGATGGAATGGCTGATTGCATCTCATGACTGGACACTTTCTCTAGCTCTTTTCGACTCTGACGCTGCTAATAACTACTTTGTTGACTTCCTTGTCCACCTTATCGACCGTTTCGTCCCATTGTTCTCCGATTTCTCTGATATCGACCTCTATCCACCTAGGCTCCGAACAATGTATTACAAGCTTCAACGAGCTACACTTCATTCTCCTAATTCTGTTTACAGCCACAATCTTTCTGCTGAATTTTCTAAACAGTTACATTTGCACCAGATTGAGAAAGAAAGCAAACTAGTTAGTAAAGGAAACCTGAAATTGTTTTATTCCGAATGTCGCAGTCGCTCTAAGGGCCGTAATTCAGCAATGCCCACAATAGTTGATCAATCTAATCGAACTTTGGTTACTTCATTATCTAAAGCCAAAGCATTCTCAGATTTGTTCTCTTCGGTGTACTCGACCCCTCGTTCTATTGTTCCTGAGATCTATCCGACGACTCCCTCGAAATTGTACTTTGATTTCATAACTCATGATATGATATTGAATGGTATAAGAAAGTCGAGCAATAAGTGAAATACTTCTCCTGACACCATACCAAATATTGTTTTCAAGAAACTGCGTTTTGTGCTTCTGAAACCGTTATCTATTATTTTTAACAATTCTTTACTTTCCCCCGGAAGCGACGCGGTCTTACCTTGTCCGCTAGGACCGTCAAAGCAGTTTCCAGAGGACATAAATGCTTCTTGAAGACAGCATCAGAGCACCCGCCGCAAGCATCCTCGGAAAGACGAAACCCGGAAAGCCAAGAATCGAGAAAGACACCTGGTTTTTCACCTCCGAAGTTCAGGATGCGATCAAGGCGAAAAAGAATGCCTACAAGAGATGGAGGACGTCAAATGAGGCTGACGACCGCGCTGCATACAGCTCAGCCAAGAAAGCCGCCAAAAGAGCTGTCGCAGTTTCAAAAGCCTCCTACTTCCGCGATCTCTATGAGAAGATGAACCAACCAGGAGGCGATAAAGCCATCTATCGGCTTGCCAAGGCTCGACACCGCAACACCTTGGACATCCAGAGAGCAGCCAAGATAAGGGACAAACAAGGGAAGCTCGTCACTGACCCTTTAAAAGTCAGAAACAGGTGGCGCGAACATTTCGAAGAAATGAGCGGCCAAGAGTTTGAGCACCCTCCCATCCCTACTTCCCACGCCATACAAGGACCCGTTCCAACCATCACGGCCGAGGAAGTGAAGAAGGCACTCTCTAAGATGAAGACTGGGAAAGCGGCTGGACCGGACGACATAGCCACCGAAGCCTGGAAACTTGCGGGTGATGTTGGACTAGCACATCTCGTGCAGCTGTTCAACACCATCGTAAAGCAAGGCCAAATTCCACATATCTGGCGCTACTCCACGACCGTTCCAGTCTTCAAAGGAAAAGGCGATGCCAGAGTGTGCAGCAACTACCGTCCAATACGCCTTCTCAACCACACTATGAAGATATTTGAGAGGATACTGGATTCACGCATACGAGATATCGTCGATATTCCAGCTCAGCAATGCGGGTTTGTGAACGGAAGAGGCACAACAGATGCAATATTTGCACTCCGTTTACTCGTCGAGAAGCACGCAGAGAAAAGATCACCTCTCCATCTGACCTAACTCGATTTGGAAAAGGCGTTCGACAGAGTCCCCCATGATCTTATTTCATATGCATTGCGCGATCATCAGGTTCCTGAAGAGTACATTCGATGGACAATGGCGATGTACGATGATTCAAAGAGTACTGTCAGAACTCCGGTCGGCATCACAGAGCCATTCGCAATAAACGTTGGAGTGCACCAAGGGAGTGCTTTGTCTCCCCTTCTCTTCATTTTGGTTATGGATACCGTCACGCGTCCTCTACTGACTCCGGCTCCGTCAACCATCGCATACGCCGACGACATTCTCCTTGCTGCTCCTACACGTGCCGAAATCGAGAAACGCACCCAAGAATGGAATGACGCTCTTAGTAGGCATGGCTTACGCCTCAACATCAAGAAGACCGAGTACCAGGAAACCGGAGTGCAAACGACAGGAACTGTTCACATCAGCGGTGAACCGCTCCCGAAGACCTCCGAATTCAAGTACCTTGGTTCTGTCATCTCCTCAGACACGTCAACAAATGCAGCGGCACGCCAAAGAGTAAATGCAGCTTGGATGAAATGGAGAGAAGCTGCAGGTGTCCTCTGTGATAGGAATATCACAGCTGGCATACGCGGAAAGATGTATAAAACAGCAATCCGTCCCGTGCTTCTCTATTCGACGGAGACCTGGCCTACAACGCGTATAACCGAGAACATTATCCACACGAATGAGATGAAAATGTTACGCTGGACACTAGGACTGACTCGCCTAGATTGTGTGCGTAACACGATTGTGAGAGGGAGACTCGGCGTTGCCCCAATACAAGACAAGATGCGAGAAGGGAGAGTTAGATGGTATGGACACGTGATGCGAAGAGACGCGACCAACATCGCAAGACACGCCCTTGACATGGAAGTACCAGGCAAACGCCCTCGAGGCAAACCGAAGACAAGATATATGGATACGCTCAACCAAGACCTGCGCCTTGCAAGACTCCACTCGGAAGACGCAACGGACAGATGTTTCTGGAGAGCTAGAAGCCGTACAGCGGACCCTACTCCGACCTCGGCCGGCGCGGGACAACGCTAAGAAGAAGAAGAAGAAGAACTTTCTGGAAATGCACCCTCTCTCTGGAAAATGACGATAGTTAAACCCATCCCTAAACCCAAATCTGCGGCAGATCAACTTTCAAGTTATCGTCCTATTTCGTTGACTTGTTCAATCTCTAAAGTTATGGAAAACGTTTTGATTAGTCAAATTGATGCTTACTTGGAGAACAATTCTATTCTATCTCCTCATCAATTCGGTTTTAGAAGCAAAAGTTCCACAGTAACTTCACTAGTACAATCACATTGTTACCTTGCGGATTTACTGTCTCATGGAAAGGCTGTCGATGTTGTTCTCCTTGACATATCTAAGGCCTTTGACACAGTAGACCATAATCTTTTAGTACGCAAACTTGAAAATATAGGAATTTGTAATCCTGCCCTTGGATGGATTCGTGATTATTTGACTGAGAGAATGCAGACTATTTGTGTTGACAACGAGTTTTCAAGCACTTCCTCTGTAATTAGTGGTGTGCCCCAAGGATCAACAATCGGCCCTAAATTATTCTTATTATTTATCGATGACATAAAGGAAGTTTTTCCTTCGACTGTGCAATATTCGATATATGCCGACGACGTGAAACTGTTTACTGAAGTACCACTTTTCTCTACCGATCTCCAAATAGCCATTGATAACATCTCTAACTGGTGTCAACATTCCAATCTTGAGCTATCTGCTAAAAAATGCGTTGTTTCACACTTCGGTTCCAATGCCATGATGAATTACTATCTTAACGGAGTGGTCATGAATAAATCTTCTGAAGTAAATGATTTAGGCGTTGTGTTCTCTGATAATCTTTCCTCCAATAAACAAGTCGAGATTGTCTGTAAGAAAGCAACAAACCTTGCGAACTTATTCTTGCGTACATTCAAGACTGAGTCTCTTGATGTTCTGACACTAGCTTTTGTCACTTATGTACGCCCAATCCTCAAATACGCGACTGTAGTTTGGTCCCCAACAACCATAGGCCTTGTGAAAGACATTGAAAAAGTTCAAAGGAGTTTCACCAGAAGAATCATAGCTAGGAACGGACTTCCTCGATTAGATTACTCTGAAAGACTATAAATATATATATATATTTTATCTACATTTCGAAAAATGCAATTGTAGGGTAGTTTGGGAGCTAGGGAGCCTTGGGTGCCCAACGGTTTCCAGAGTTCAAGATCGATGAGAGAACATGCGGGTGACGAATCCGCGTGTTTGAGTTTTTTGATAGCGGTGGACCAGGCCGTGATTGGATCGGGAGGAGTACAGAAGGATAGCTTTGGCGAGTGATTTGAGAGCGGCTACCTTGAGCGGTACTTGGTTTGACTGAGTAGGCATCAGCAGTGGAGGAGCTGCTCCTCACCGACCAAGTCCCCCGGTTCCCATCGGCTGCCCTTGGCAAAGAATTAATAATTGATGGTTTGGACTTTTTGGGTAGGATGAACAAGGGTATCTTCGATGATGATTGGAGATGATGATAGCCGCCCTCACAAAGCTCATCAACGACTCCCTCAGCTCTGGCAGAATTCCCATGATTTGGAAATCTTCAGTCACTCTCCCACTCCTGAAAGCAGGAAAAGAGGCAACGGATGGACCAGGATACCGACCGATCTCCTTACTCTCACCGATGGCGAAAATCATAGAACGACTTCTGTTGGAAGAACTCAAGCCGTACGTAAGAGTAGCTGAGCACCAGCATGGATTCACCACAGGAAGATCCACCACCTCTGCCCTCCTCACTCTTTCAAAAGACGTAGCTGCAGGCTTTAACGCGAAGAGACCAGCTAAACGTACAGTGATGTTGGCAATCGACATGTCAAAGGCCTTCGACAGCATAGACATAGCGGTACTCATAGATCTCGTCCTACAAACCGACGCCCCAAACTTCGCAAAGAAATGGCTAGCATCGTACCTCAGAGGACGAACGAGCCGTACATCCTTTCGCGACGTCCTCTCAAGCTCATCCCTGATCAGAAGCGGAGTCCCTCAAGGCAGCGCACTCTCACCGCTTCTTTTCAATTTATATCTAAGCGATCTTCCGAACAACGATCCAAACATCAAAATCGTCTCTTATGCTGATGATATAACGCTATGGGCGTCAGATCCGAGCATTTCCACTGCCTCGCTACACATACGATCCGGTCTCCCACACATCGAAAAGTTCATCCACGATCGTGGACTATCTATTTCTCCTGCCAAAAGCCAGCTTCTACTCTTCACACCTTACAGCAAAGAGTACAAGACTATCCTAGATGTCTCGATCGGAGGTCAGAGCGTACCCACCGTGAATACCGCCAAAATCCTTGGAGTTACATATGATTCTATGTTCACATTCAGTCATCATGCGAAAGACATAGCAGGCCGAATGTCGCAACGTAACAATGTACTGAAGGCGCTAGCCGGCAGTACATGGGGCAACCAAAAGGAGACACTCCGTCTCACGTACAAAGCCATTTGCCAATCCATATACAGCTACGCAGCTCCAGCCTGGGCCAGCTTCCTCTCCTCCTCAGCACATACCAAAATTCAAAGAGGACAGAACAATGGCCTGCGTATCGTAACAGGAAACCATGAAATGGCCAGCGTCGACCACATACATGCTGAAGCTAAAGTTATGAGATCGAAATCGCACCTTCACATGCTATCAGCCCAATACTTGGCAAGGACCTTGAGCCAAACTCACTTCCATCACGGATTATTTCTCCAAGGACCCCCACCACGCAACATGAAAGCTGATCTTTACATCGCATGCAGAAGCACTGTTGAAAGAGCCCTGTCGGAAACAGCAGAGAAGAACAACGGGAAAAACGTCGCCAACCGAGTCCACACAAACATGGTCTCAGAAGAAAAGGAAACCATCCAAGGTCCAGTCATACTGGGCGGCCGACCACCACCGGACATAAATGAAGAAGAAGTGGACCTCTCGAGAAACGCCCGCTGCACGCTGAGCCAACTTCGCTCAGGCTACAGCAGGTACACCAACCACTACTTACACCGGATCGATGACTCGATACCTGACTACTGCCCAGACTGTCTCAATGGACCTCACGACGTGGCCCATCTCTTCAAATGCGCTAGACGTCCAACAAGACTCACGTTGGAAGATCTCTGGATGAAACCAAAAGAAGTAGCCTCATTTCTGAGACTATTGTGAAGGAAAGAAGAAGAGATGTATTTAAAAAAGAAAAAAAAAGAGAGGAGGGAGAGAGGGAGAGAGCGGCCCTCCATAGCCAACTCTCTTCGACGCGAGACGTTTGCCGGCAACAACAACAACAACAACATGATGATTGGAAATATATGTCTCCGTGAAGAACTTCGAGATCTCGACTTTGGATAAACGTATGATGAACAGAAGCGAGATTTCGTTTCAAGAGTGAAAACTATTGCTGTTGCGTCGTCTGTTGTTCAAAAATCGCAAAAGGCTGTAATCAGTCAACTTTGTTCGTAATGGCAAGGTTTTTCATCACATTATTATTTTTAAGCAGTTCTACGAACATTTTGAAAGAAGTTATGTCAAGCATTTCTGGTACACGAGAAAACCAACGGGCTACTCTCAGACTAAATGAATTGTACCTAGCACTGTTCTTCGTTACTTCTATTGAAACTCCGTGAGAATTAGTTCGCGTTTCTTTGGTTCTTTGGAAAAAATGTTGTTTCTTAATGATGGTTTTGTCATTGATTATTTTCCATGCCATGGTCAAATCCATATATACTCGTCTCTCTTCTAAAGACATGAGACCTAGCTTAGAGAGTCTACTTTTATAAGATGTATTTCCGTGAGGATAGCTACAGTTAGGAAAGCAGCGAGCGAATACGATTCTCGTGAAAGACCTGAGAACTTTCTCTATTTCTTCGACGTCTTTTTTGAAGTGCGGATTCCAGAAACTTGAAGCAAATTCTAAATGAGGCATGACATAAATTTTGAAACATTTCACCAAGATAGAGGCATCATTGATGTTCACGGCTCTTAACATTGAATATAGAGCAGAATTAGCTCTAGATACTCGGTCAGATATAGTGATATTACGCCGAAGAGAAGGGATTATTTGTACACCTAGATCACGAACTCGACTCACACACTCCAAAGCAGTATTGTCTATGTAATAGGTAGGAGTAAGTGCCGTAGACCCGATATGTAAATGAACTGTTTTAGAGGTAGAGAGAGATAATTGGTTGGAAGTACACCAGAATGATACTTCATCTAGAGAAGCTTGAAGTTCAAGACAACGTTCTGTCATGTTATTCTTGTTGTAAGACAGATACAACTTTATGTCATCAGCATATGCTTGATATCGAACGTTAGTGAATGAAGAAAGAACTTGATTCAAGTCGGATATGTATAAGACAAAGAGCAAGGGTCCCAATACAGACCCTTGTGGGATACCGGATGTAACAGGATGTGGAGTTGATAAGGTGTCGCGAACGACTTCAACCAAGTTATAACTAAACTCGGTATACCGAAATGAGTACATTTTCTTAACAATTTATTTATACATACTGTGTCAAATGCACGAGAGAAATCTATATAAATCACATCGGTGGAGAGTCCTGCACTTAGAGCCTTCGTCCAATCATTTTCACATGAGAGTAAATTTGTAACTATGGAAGCGCCCGCCCGGAAACCGTGTTGACTTGAGGGGAGTATCTCAAAATGAGAAACGTGCTCTATTATAATAGACCTGATAACCCGTTCCATAACCTTTGAAGCTGGAGAAAGAATAGAAATGGGTCTGTAAGACGATGAAAGAGAAGGGTCTTTACCAGATTTAGGAATGGCAGTGATCAAAGAATGCTTCCAAATTTCAGGTACAACACCGAGAGATAAAGAGAAGTTATAAATATGTGCTAATGGAAGAGCGAGAGATTTTGAGCATTTTTTGAAAACTATTTGCGGAATCCCATCAGCACCAGTGCTGCAAGTACCTTTCAATTTTGATAACAACCGAGCTACAGTAGATGGAAAACAAATAAAGTCACTTACTTGTTGAATGGAAGGACCGAGTAGTGGGGGAGACAGTCCATCGTCGAGAGTAAACGAGGAAACAAATTCCTTCGCTAATAGATCACATTTTTGAAATGTGTCGAGAACATTAACACCCGAAGAGTCAATGAAAACACGAGGAGGACAGGTCTTAGGTTTGATCAAGGAGGCTATATGTCTATACAAGTCACGCGACTTGACCAGTTTCACTTTCTGACAATGCCTATTCCAATTATCAATTTCTTTGAGAAGATCCTTGCTGGATTTATCATATAATGCGCGAACTCTTCGAATTTCAATACTCAAGAAGAGTAAATTACGGTACTCGATTTTAACTTCTGAATGTGTGGAGGATAAGCAGTTGTGACGGATCGTGGAACGCGTAAAGGAACGAATTGGGCAAGAGAGCTTTTTAGGATATCAAGGAAGCGAGAGTAAAGATCGTCAATGCAATAAAAGTTGTCAAAAGCTGACTCCCAGTCGATAGTGGTTAAGTATTGACTGAGTCCTTCAAAATCTGTTCTGGAGTAGTCCAGAACCTTGAAGGAAGGGCGAGGTAGAGCAGAGTCACAAATCGAGAAGGCCAGTCCATAATGATCACAAGTGGGAAATGAAGGTATGACACGAACATTTGAACAAAGGTGTGAATGAGAAGAGAGGAGCCAGTCGATGCACTTATTTTGACGGGTGGGTGTACTGCAGAGGTGGTGGAGTCTGTGAGATGTTACTAAATCTATCAGCAAGTTGTCACATGGAGAAGAACCATTTGTGAGACAATCTGAATTGAAATCGCCCACACAGAGGCTAGAATTTCCAGAAGTCGAAAAATTTCAGATAGAACATCGCAGAATATTCGGGTTTCCGCACAATCAAAACGAGGGGGACGATAGCAAACTGTGAGACGAATGAAAGAGGAAGAGAGAAATAAGTCGATACAAACTATTTCCATATTAGAAAGACTCAACGCAGGTCTTGTGAAATGGATGTGGTCGCGAAGAATAATTGCTACCCCGCCACCCCGTGAATCACGATCACAACGAACAACTGTGTATGGAAGCGAACCAATGATCTCACTGTCCAGTATTCTAGAGTTCAACCATGTTTCGGATAGTGCGATAATATCTGGCTTTTCATTCTCGAGAAAAGATCGGAAAGCAACTAGTTTATTACTAAGAGAGCGCATGTTAAAATAAATCAATTTCAAAGAAATAGTCGAATTAGGAAGAGAAGCTGAACAAATGTTCCGGAAGGATCCTAGCCGAGCTAGTTTCCCTGATTATGACGAGAAAGCGGAGTAACCGGTGGAGGCGGAGACGCAAACAACGGAGAAGAGAGGGATGGTGGGGACGTTTTACGGGTACCACCAATTTCCTCTTTCAGCCACAGCTCATCTCGATATAGAATTCAAGTGCACCTGGGGTCACGCTCACGCAGTGTCTTCAGAAGTGACCGTTTTGCATACCACGCAGCAAGTTCCTCAGGAGTCATCGACTTTCGAACAAAGACGCCTTTCCAGTTCGGTTTAGAACGAAGAGATGGAGCAGCGCGTAGAGCTGAAAGAACGAATGCCCGAGAAGGAAGCATGACCTTGAGAAGACGACGCGGTCCCTGCCCCATTCTGAACACGACCTCCGGCCTCACTTGTATATTGAGATCATCAAGCAAGGAGCGCACTACAGTCTCGTCATGCTGAAGACGCTCTCCCGCATTGGGAGAGTTACTCTCCGGCAGCCCTGCTACGACCAAAGAGCGCGCGCGACGAATGGACTCCTCATCTTGAGAAGACGAAGACATAGGAGGGCAAACACTTGGAGAAAATGGAACAGGAGGAGACGCGGATTGACACTTGCATGAGCATTCCTTCGGAACTGAATGCTCTAGAGACGATGTCAGCAACTTGATTAGACGGGTGATGGTTGACCAGACAACTCCAGGAATTCCGTCCGGGGCATCGGCATCTGCCAGGGCAGTAGCTTCTGCAATGGTTTGAGACAGAGAACAAGAAGGCGAAACTAACTTTGGAGGAGTGAGTGGACTGCCGGGGCTTCCACCCTTCTTCCCTCTCTTTTCGACCTTTCGACGTCCGGCCATTGCAGATTAGATTTGAAGTAGAGATGAGAGCAGTGAATTGAACAACCTCTCAGTGGTGAGGATGGAAGTTCATTCATTCTTTATTCCAGGTTGTATACAATTATGATGATGAATGGGTATACAAAACGGATCACTGTCACTTAAGTGAGCTCAGTTTAGGTGATACAAACTAACACCGAATGTTCGAGGAAAGTAAAAAATAAATTAACAACGAAAATATGACATTTTCACAGGAGGAAAAGTCAATTAAGGCGAAGTTTCGAGGAAACGACAATCACAGAATCGGGGAGTTGGAGAAGAAATCTTTTGAAAGCACTTGGTGACTTACAAGATACAGCATTAGAAGGCAACGAGTTCCGTACATTAATGGATCTAGATACACACGTACTGTGAGACTGAGGAAATTTGAAGGGGAGTACGAACCGCAATGAATGTGTTTTACTGTTTCCATAAGGAGAAGGAAGAATGCGGAACAGCGTGCTCTTATCAAGCCTAATTGCATCATGAACAACTTTGTGAACGAAACACAGATCAGCTATCGATCGCCGATATTCTAGTGTATTAAGAGATAGAAAACTCAGACGACGAAGGTAGTTCAAGTTGGGGAGGCCGGCTCGAGCTAGAAGCCTTCTGGTAAAAGATCTTTGAACGCGTTCTAAGGCATTTATGAGGCCTATAGAAGTTGGGGACCAGATCTCAGATCCATACTCTAGGAGTGGCAGCACATAAGTCTTGTAAGCTTTGAGTAGTACTGGTATTGATGATGTTTTCAGAGATCGGAAGATGATATTCATGCACTTACTAGCTTTGCAGATAGTACTTTCAAAATGAGTGGAAATTGATAGTGAGCTTTCAAATAGAATTTCAAGGTCTCGAGCGTGAGACTGGGTCGGTAGTTTGTGATGGTTAATATGGTATTGTATACCTGAGTTGTTAGGACCACAATGAATGATCAGACACTTTGCGAATGAGATGGAGAGAGACCATTTGAAGGCGTAGTCGGCTATTGAATTCAAAGCTATTTGTAGAGCAATAGGATCATCGGAAAAAATCTTAACATCATTGGCATAAAGAAAACAGTGTACATTCTCTGGAATATTGTCAACAATATCATTTATGAAAATCGAGAAGAACAGGGGGCCTAAACAACTTCCCTGAGGAACACCGGTGGCCACTCTTTGTTCATCAGAAAGATTGTCATCAACATTCACACGAAAAGATCGCTGTGAGAGAAACGAAGAAACAAGACACAATAGAGACGAGTGGATACCTGCACATTCAAGCTTGTAAAGAAGGAGTCGATGATCGACCATGTCGAATGCCTTTGAGAAGTCAATTAGAATGCTTAATCTAAATGCTTAATCTAGAGTCACTTGAATACCGCCGCGTTGTTGCTGACCTAGTATTTTTCCATAAAAGAATTTGATTCTTCCAGACTATTCATTGTTAAACCACTTCTTAAGAATATTAGAAATGCTCACAAGTTGAGAATCGCATTGCCTTTCGCTATAAACAGCTCCCGGTTCTCTACATGTGCATCAAGAATTATCTCTATATGGAACTGCCTACCTTCTGAAATAGTATGCATTCATTCTGATATGATGTTTCTGACGAAACTGAAAGAACTTCCTAAACATACTATTTTACCTAGCCCTATTGTTTCTGACTAATGGCTTTAATACACTGCCACTGTATTACCTCACCTTCTTCTTTTTCATTTCTTAATTTTATCATATATAAAAATCCATGTTATATTGTTTTTATATTTAGATTCCACGTTAAACACACATGTACATGGAAATAAAGAATGTATGAACTATACTCCTAGAAAAGATCATCGAAGCACGCTTACGTGAGATCACCAACACAAGTGTGAATCAATGTGGCTTCGTGGAAGGAAAAGGGACGACAGATGCGATCTTTGCCATCCGCTTATATCTAGAAAACACCGAGAGAAGGCGAAATCTGTCCACTGTGCTTTCTTGGACCTAGAAAAGGCCTTTGACAGGATGCAACATGATCTCATATGGTTTTCCCTTCGTGATCATTTGGTGCCCGAAGAATACATCAGGTGGATACAAATGATGTATGCCAACCCCAGGAGCGTCGTTAGGTCACCAACCCCAGGAGCGTCGTTAGGTCAGCAGGAAATTCTGAGCCACTCCAAATTTCTGTCGGAGTTCATCAAGGATCCACACTCTCGCCTTTGCTGTTCATCTTAGTCATGGACACAATAACCAGAGACCTCCAGCGAGACCCACCGGAGACACTCCTGTATGCCGACGACATCGTCTTATGCTCGCAGACAAGAGAAGATCTCGAACGTCAAGTGGTAAAATGAAATTATCGCTTTGCGGAGTACGGACTACGGCTCAATGCATTGAAGACCGAGTATCTTGAAGCTGTAACATCGAGTTTAATCCAAGACCCAAGCTCCATAAAAGTACACAACACTGAGCTACGGAAAGTCGAGCACTTCAAGTATTTGGGTTCTCAAATATCCACAGACGGGGACCCAACAGCCGCTTTCAGTGCCAGAATCAACGCAGCATGGCTCAAATGGAGGGAATCGACTGGTATTCTATGCGACAGACGCATGTCTGATCGACCGAAACTTAAGATCTATAAATCAGTCGTACGACCAGTTGCTCTATATAGACTCGAATGCACTCCTTCATCAGCAAAGACCCAGCAGATGCTCCATGTAATGAAAATGAAGATGTTGAGATGGAGCCTCGGAGTTACCCGGAAAGACATGATTCGAAACGAAACGATAAGAGCTCGTTTAGGAGTTGCCCCATTACCCGAAAAACTCAGAGAGTCCAGGCTTAGGTGGTACGGACACATGCTGAGATCCAATCCTGACTCCGTTCCCAAGTCTGCTTGGAACATAGAAATCCAGGGTAGAAGACCAAGAGGTAGACCGAAGCTTAGATTGAGAGACACCATAGAACAAGACATGGCGGCTATCGGGCTGATAGCCGAAGACTCCTCGAATTGTATGATGTGGCGAAGTGCTATCTACACAGCGGACCCCACTCTTCAGCGGGAATAACGCTAGGAAAAAGAAGAAGGGTCTTGCACTTCGGATCTTTTGTAGAGTCTCTGAACGTAGTTATGAAAAAGGAAGATTCACTTTGAGAATTCTTCTCTCTCCCGCGTCTCTTGTGTTTGACTTCTCCCTTTTTGTAGGCAACAGAAAGCTCGTAGATGTCGAGTTCCCGGACAAGATTGGCCACCAGAACTTCATCAACCGCCGCCGTCAACTAGTCTGAGTTCTGCTCTGCTAATCCATTGATTACGATGTTTCTGAACTTTTCTTCGATAACATTTTCATCTTCGAGCAAACATCACCTCAAGGCTTCGTACGCAATCCTATCAGGAGACCTGGGGGGAGGAGACGGAAGCAAAGTGCTGCTGAATTAGGGCTTCGATTTGTTTGTTCTGTGACTCAATCGTGCGAGCTTGCGATGTGATTTTGTCCGACAAATGGTTTCCAAAAGTGATGCATTGTCCAAGTTTTTCGGAGAAAGAGAATTTTTTGGCTAAATACAGTTTGATCGATATCAATTCAATTTATACGTTTTATCAAGATCAACAAGCCACATCGGGGAATCATCGATTATGGGATCTGAGCGTTGAGCGTAGGTTGAGCGAGGCAAGCAGTAGTGATCGAAGTGCTATTCTTCCTCTTCTGTCGCTCATCATGGCGCTACGATCCCGGAGCGCCAAATCTTCTCGAAAAAGGACTCTCACAGAAGAAGGAAGAGACAGTGCGGGGAGCAACCGCTTACGGAGGGGGACGAATGAGAGAATGATCGATATGGGAGCAGAAAATTAGCACACTGCTCAGTGAGAAAAACTGAGAGAGGAATGGGTTAGTAGAGAAAAGTAAACAGAAAGCGAGTGAATCAAAGAAGTAACTGTTCTGCGTTTAACGAGGAAGCCAATTTGACAGGGATGCATAATATCATTGTTCTCGAGATGAATAATTATCACATTGAATATCAACTTCTCAAAAACTTTAGACATCGAACATACCAACGTAATAGGTCGGAAGTTATTCATGTCCGATTTCATTCCTTTTTTGTGAATCGGATCGACGGCAGAAGGATATTGACCGAGAGTCATACAATTCAAAAAAATTATTTAAAGAGGGATGGCCAAAGAATCTTCACAATTACGAATGTGATGTCAGAAAGAGAGTCTGGAGAAGCGTTAATCTTGGGGCTCATACAAGAGTTTACTTCATTCACTTCAAATGCGGTAACTGTGCAGTCATAATTGAGCACGAAAGATGAATTTTCAGAGGAAAGTGGATTAGAAACAGTAGCGACAGTGAATGAAACACAGAATTCAGAAAACGCATTCGCTATTTCAGGTGAAGAAGTCACAGGAGAGTGATTGAAAATGAGAGAAGTAAGTTCATTAGAGGGTTTAGTTCTAGATGCAATTGTCCGGAAGAACTTTCTGTAGTTCTTGGGTATACGTAGGAGATCCTCGCGCTTAGATTCGATCAATAGTTCTCTTTGTAGTTTCTTGCATACTTTTCAAGTTATTGATGAATCATGAGAGCGTCTTTTACATTTTTAAGATAGCTGAATAGTGTTTTTTTTTAAATTTTGCATGGATACTTGATATTCTTTTTGGGCTTGCAGTAAGGAACGTTATTAGAATTCAGAGTTGTTAGGAAGTTAGTGAGAAAATCTACATATTTTTCAATGGTTAGTGATGAAAATAGCACAGTTCAGTCAACAGAGAGAATGGATGAATTGATGGATTCCCGATCTGCTTTCTTCCATAGGGAAACAAAGAGGAAGTGTTAGAACACGAATCGAAAATACAATTCGATATGCTGAAAGTTAGCCATAACTCTGAAATTTTTTACATTGAATACTATAAGAACAACTTTACACTCTCCAATGTTTGCGGTTCCACATAGTTTGGGAAGGCTATAGAGAACCTCTGATACGATGTCCTCGAGGGCATGAAAACTGAACATGAGCCCCCACGAAGAAAGCCTCTGAAGGAACTGGTGAGGAGGGATGGACATAGACCAACGAGTTGTTCCACAGTGGCGTGCAGTGGACGCCTGAATCTTTGACTTCTTTTGTAGTTCTGCAAGCACAAAAAAATTGCGACACAAACTGTGAGAACTTTTTCTTCACTCTCTTGCAATCAATGCATTCATGTAGTTCTCACCTCAAACAAGAACATTTTTTAAACATTAGTCAACAAATAGTCTCAAGATTGAGTCTAAAACTCCTGTTTTATCACAAAAGTTTCCGCTCATATTACAGGAACTCCTCGAAATCATAAATTATGTTAAGCATCTAGGCTAATTTTAAAGTGATAATGTGAATTTAGTCTTTTATTTTTAGAATTAAAAATCTAGAATTTGTCGCTGTTTTTTTGCAGTTTTTTTAACAGAGCAAGGCATATGGGTCTTTCATATAACACTATCGCACGGAATAGCAGTGTGTCCCCGTGGTATGGTGGTGGCGCGCGCTCCCGGTTTGAGTCAGAGATGGTTGGGTTCGGTCCCGACCGGTGGACTAGCTTCTTTTCTGTGCGATAGTTCAACCATTTTTCACATTGACTTCTCTGTAAGATTTTTTCTACATTACTTTTTTAAAGATTTTTTTACACTAGTTTTTTTAAATATGAGAATTTTTGATAACATGATTGACTCTTGAGCCATTCTTCGAAGAAAGTTGAGCTTTGAGCGGAGATTTCATACAGTTTCACATGATAAGCTGTTACATATTCTCTAAAGTGTAGGTTTTCGAGGAAATTTGTTTTGCTGGTTTGAGTGTTTTCTGAAAGGCCGTACTTCGCGTGTTCGTGTCAACAACACCCTTTCTGATAGTTTTCCAATAAGTTCAGGTGTGCCCCAGGGCTCTGTCCTATGCCCAATTCTATTCTGTCTATATATCGCTAGCCTGTCATATAGGCTCGAAAATTTCCATCTCGTTTATGTCAAATTGTTCGCGGATGACATCAAAGTATTTGCCAATTTCTCTCCTAAAGACTCTACTCTTGCCCACTTACAATTGAAATCCGCTGCTCTATAAATACAGACTTTTTGTGATGAATGGCAGTTGAAGATCGCGAATAACAAATGCAGTTTCTTACATTTGGGTAAATCTAGTCCTGGTTTACCTTATTTTGTAAAAACCGATGATCATAGTGAAATTCCATTCAAAGTTGCAGAATCACCAATAAGAGATTTGGGAGTTTTCATTGATGTTGATTTGTCTTACGAGTATCACATTGAACATGTTACAAGACGCGCAATGATATTGGTCTACCCTTTATTTCGGTCATTATGCATTAAAAGTCCATTAGCATATATTCGTTGCTACAAATCTTTCATCGTTCCTTTACTAGACTTCGGCTCTGTCATTTGGCCTCCTTACAAAAAAAATCTCATTAGAAAAATTGAGCATGTCCACCATATTTTCACACGATTACTATGCATTCGATGCTCTTACAATCGAGAATTTCCGCAAACCCGACCTTCCAACAAGTATAGACTTAAAAGCTTCCAATTAAATACTTTATTGTCGCGTAGAACTAAGACAGATATCATCTTCTGTTAAAAATTACTGAATGGATTAATTGATATTCCAATCAGTAAAATGTATAGGCTTGAGCCTTGTAAGGGTCGTACTTCTAAGTACTCATTTCACATTTCCCGTAGACTACGATTACTCCATTCTTTCGCATTTCGTTCCGCTAGATATTTTTGTAAGCTTCCCTACGATATTGTTTCTGCTCCCACTGTACTTGCTCTGGAAACAAGATTGAGTTCTCTCGATAAATTAGAACTACTCTATCTGCAGTTACCTAACCTGTGGCAAATTTATCATGTGTTCACCATGTTCCGAGTGTTGTCTCATTTTTGTTTCGAAAATGTATCTGAATAAATAAATAAATAATTAGATATCGTACGAGCTATGGAAAGACGTTCAGGTGAGCAAAAATTTGAAATGTCTGTTATTTCGACTGCAAGTTTTCAGTGTCACTGAATAAACGCATATGACGGAGAATCAAAGTTTATGGGAACCTTGGGAAACTTCATCGAAACCCTTCTCTATCATGGGCGGAAAACGTAACCCTCCGCCTCCTTCCCCTTGCAAGCAGTGCCCGGCGTATGAAAAAAGCTTGAGGAGATTATGGATAAAATACTCCGTCTTGAGAGTATCGTCGAGCAGCTCGTCACTCGTCTGAACTCTCCGGCTCCCTCTTCTCCCTCGACAGCTTCCCCGGTGACCTCAGCCATCTCCGTTCTTCTTTCCATCTCCCTCCACATACTCGCCTATGACGCAGCCGTCAAAGCCATAATTGTCGACAAAAAGTTGAACGAAGAAAAATCCGAAAACACCGTTTGTGTTGGCCTTCCTGATCAGGAAATGGACGATAGGACATACGCGGCTGACCCAGACTTCGTCAAACCTAAGATCTAGGTCTCGAGAGAGCGATTTGAGAAAGTCAAGAAACGAAGATTACTCAAGGTATTCCTCGAATCGTCATCTCTGAGAAACCAAGTACTACAGCGGATTCGAAGAAGACGTCCTGCATGTCTTTCCGCTCTTCCACACGCCTACATCAGAGAAGATCTAACTAGAAAAGGCCTTGAATTGGAGCGAGAGGTCAACCAGGTTCCTGGCGGTCCGAGATAGAAAGTCTTCGGGACTAGTCTGATGCCAGTCCAAACGACTTTCTCGTCTTACCAGCCCGGCCCACCTGCGACTCCGATGAGCTCTACGTCATCTTCACCGACGGTCTCTCTTCCCGCAGCGAACGGTCGGGATTCACGGAACAAAACGAAGAATAAATAGGTCAGTGGCGGTGTTCTGCCTATCGTAGTCTCTCATCACCCCCGGCTCAAGTTGACGTTAAGAATATCAGTTGCGTTTTTTTCAATGCCCGTTCTATACGTAATAAAGTCTACATATAGCTTATCGTTTCTGCTCAATAAGCATGTTCATGATGTAATAGCTATCACGGAGACTTGATTAACGAGTCAAGAGAATGATTCGTTGAGAGCAAGTAATTCCGGATATCAAGTTTTCCGCTGTGATAGGATTTGTTTATTCAAAGGAGGAGGCGCTGCATTTCTTGTCTCTTCTCGTATTCCCTGTTCTCTTGTTTCGACTTGCTCAGATGACGGCTTTGAAGCTGAAACAGCTTCATCATTGATGTTTTTCAGCAATCAGTATTTTCAACCTCTAATAAGTTTATATGTATTTGAGTGTATCGGTCTCCATCCTGTTCTACTACTTCTCTTTCCAAATTATTATCGTATTTTTCAGAGTTGGTGCATACTGATATACTTAATAGGTAACTTTGATTCTTTGAGTTTGAGTTTCACCACGAAATAGATATTTTTTTCAATCAGTATGTTGAATCTCTTACTAGAAATGATAATATTTTAGATCTTTTGCTCACCAATGTACCCATTGTTACTAAATGTAATGTTATCGGCCGCTTTAGTGGTAGTGACAACAACATGGTCTTATTTGAACTATCATTTAGTGCCCCTTCTTTGTCATCTTCGTCCTCCTTCAAGTGTTTCCGTAAAGCCAATTGGGCTGCTATCGAATGTGAACTCGCACTTCACGACTGGACCCAAACCTTCTATATGATGGACGTTGATTTAGCTAATCATTATCTTGTTCGCTTCATTTATTCTCTTATAGAGAAGAACGTACCAATCGTCGATAGTAGAGACGAAACATCTCGTTACCCTAACTTTCTACGTAAAATGCATCGCAATTTGCAACGCATGTCTAAAGAATCACCATATTCCGATTATTGTATTAGAAAAAACGGCCGAATTTGATAGGATGTTGCATAATTTTGAACTTAAACAAAGAGCTAAGCTGATCTTACAAGGGAACCAGAATTCTTTCTTAACTGCTTGTAGGAATCGTTTAAGTAATAACGTTAATCAGGGCATGCCCACCTTCATAGATGATCGGAAACGAGAATTAACTTTGTCATCATAAAAGGCTGAAACCTTTTCTCATTACTTCACTACTATTTTTTGGTCTCCTCTGCAAAGTCCGTTACCGAATACTATTGTTCCTAGTGTTACCAAATCATTTTAAGTCAATTATATAACGGAAAATATGGTTTTACGTGCTTTCTCGGCTCTTAAAGTTAAATGTAATCTCTCTCCCGATGAAATTCCTAACATTTTGTTGAAAATATTTCGTTTTGCTCTAATCAAGCCATTATGTATCATCTTCAACAACAGTCTACTTTCAGGAATCGTGCCCTCATTATGGAAAAGATCTATTGTTAAACCAGTGCATAAGACTGGTTCAAGTAACTCCGTGAGTAATTATAGACAGATATCTTTGTGTTGCTCTCTGTCAAAAGTGATGGAGAAAATTATTTTCACTGAAATCTATTCTTATCTTGGAAAAAACATTTGTTGTCTCCTCATCAAGCAGGCTTCAGAGCCAAAAGATCCACTATTACATCTTTGGTCGAATCTCATGCATTTCTCGTTGATTCCTTAGCTCAAGGAATCCTAGTTAATGTTGTTCCACTAGATATGAGTAACCCTTTTGATTCAGTTGATCACAGGCTTCTTCTACTACTTAGAGTTCAATGTTATGGTTTACCGTCCCACATCGTCAAATGGCTAAGTAGTTACCAGAGTCAAAGCATTCAGTCTGTAAGCATTGATGAAGTTTTCTCGGAGCCCATTCCAGTTACATCTGAAGCCCCTCAAGGCTCCTCACTAGGTCCTCTTTTGTTTTTGATATACAGGGTAGCGCATGTAGTCGGCAACCAATCTTTCGGCGTTTATAATTCAATTTATAGTACATGCTGAGCTTCAATTCTCACATGTGTTTTCATCACATGGTTGAATTTTCGTCTCATTTGATTAATTCTCAAAAGAATGGTGGCTGCTCACAGAGCACGCTCTATCACTGTGGACTTGCACAAACTTGGCCTATCAAATACGTGCATCGCTAAGGATCTCTACGTCTCTCGCAATCTTGGTTGGACAACAATAGAACGGTTTGAACAGATGGGTACGCTTGCAGACTTGCCCCGAAGAGCTGGTCCTCGATTAGTGCGCACCCCTAACAAGACTGAGGCCGTTTGGAAGCGAGTCGGTCGAAATGTTAGGCGTAGCATGAACAAAATGGCCTCCGAGATGAACTCATGACGCATGACTCTTCAAAGAATCGCTGAAAAGGTTTTGAAGCTCACCCCATATCAAACTAAAAGGCTGCCATCTGAACTCTGAAGAACAAGGAGGAAAGACTCAAAAGGTGCTGCGCCCTAGTCCTCCGAACGCGCGACAATTCTCACCTTAGGACAGTCTTCTCGGAGGAGAAACTGTTCACTGTGGAAGAGGCCTACAACCCTAAAAATATGCGAGTGCTTGCTCGGGACTCACAGGCAGCCAATGAAGCCGGTAGAATCGTTCATAGAACTTTCAAACCTACACAAGTCATGGTTTGGGCTGTAGTGTCCGCCTCTTGTTTTTTTGTCGAACCTGGAATCAAAATTGACTAGGAATACTACCGCCAGCATATTCTTCAAAAAGTATTGCTTCCTTGGTCTGCTTCCCATTACTGTAATACATATTGGGTCTTCCAGCAAGCTTCGGCGCCTGCTCACAAGGCTATCGGGACACAGGCCTGGTGCAAGGCTCATTTCCACGACTTCATCTTCAGCGCAGAATGGCTCTCCTCATCGCCCGACCTAAATCCGCTGGACTATTCCGTGTGGTTCTAGCTGGAGAGCAAAGTCAATGCTCATCCCCACTTGTAGATGGAGTTTCTAAAAAAAATCCACACATGAGGAGTCATCGGAGATCGACGAAAAGTACCTTCGTCCAGTGACCGAAGCGTTCCCAAAGCGACTCCGGGCTGTAGTTCGTGCCAAAGGAGAGTGAATCGAATGATTTTTTGACCCATTGTTCTTATTAATGTGAGCTAAAAATGTATGTATTTGAACACTCTTGATCAGTTATGCACTGAGATACACGTTTGTAAACACGTTACCGAATACATGGGCTACCCTGTACATACATTGCGTTAAGAATTTTTTCTTCCCAATCTTATGTTCTCAATATATGCTAACTCTAAAAGTAGCGTTATACATCTTAGCTCATCCAATTTCCGGATTCCGTATAATATGAATCATCAACCTATCGCAGTTAGTAATTCTGCCAAAGACCTCGGAGTAATATTTTCTGATGAATTTTCATATCGTGACCATATATGAGAATTGTAAAAAAGCTTCTTCAATACAATTAGAATGTTAATGAAATTGAGAGGATATAACGATCTTTTACCCGTCGCATTCTCTTTAGAAATAGCATTACTGATCTCAGCTACTTTGAACGTCTATAACTATTCAATCTTTCATCTCTAGAGCATCGGAGAGCCGTGTCCGATCTATGCCTTATTGCACGGAAATGCTGAATTGGACACAACTTATCTTTACAAGTTGCAGCCTTCCCAGTACAGTCGTAGAATATCTCACTTTTCAAGAATTTTATTACCGATCAAGCTTAAGGACTCTAGAAACACATTTGTGTCATGCTTAATTGATGTCTGGAACAACTTGTCTAACAAAATCGTTACATTGAAATCATCTCAAGCTTTTAAAACCTCTATCTCATGTCTTTCTAGAGATGAAATCGTACCTCGTTCTTTATTCCGAAATTAGATTTAGTTTTTTCATTGTTTATTCTCCTGTATAACTATGCCACGGTTCATTTTTAACTACTACTCTTCTCAGTGTGAACATGCCACCTTCTTTTTTTATTATTATTATTACTACATTTCTCGAAGTTCAAACTCTCCGTGCTTGCTTGTATGTATTACCTAAACTGATATCACTTATGTGAAAGTGATCAACTTTGCAAACCTATTCTTGTAACACTAGTATGCAATTTGGAATAAAGATTGATTGTTAACATGCTACTGAAAGCATTTAAGTCGCCATCTCTTCCTCTTCTGACCTCTGCTTTCATGATCTATGTTTCACCGGTATTGGAATACGCTAGAGAGCTTTGGAACCCAACATCTTTGGGTCTGGTAAAACAGCTCGAAAAAATCCAATGCTCCTTTAAAAGGCGTATTATCACGAGGGCCGGCCATCCCACTTTACCTTATTCGAAGAGACTTTCTATTCAAGGCCTTGAAACTCTTGTGTATCCATCATATAACCCTCATCCATAAATGTATCCATCAGAAATGTGACATACATATATTTAATTATGTTTATCGGATACGTGCTGTTGATCGCTGTTCTTGTCATTCTCATCCTCTGCATCTTGTTCAACCCAATAATATCAGCAAGTCTTCCTTATCTACATGTGTTTATCGTCAATTATCAGTTTGGAATTCTCTTGAATTTTTATTTGTGAATAGTCCTAAAAGGTATTCAAAAAGCATTTACTCAGTTTGCCATTTGAAATCGTAGCTCACTCCCATGTTTCCGATAATTAAAAAAATCTTCCCTGTGTTTTATTAAATTATTTTAATTTACCTTTATTCCCTGACCCTCCGCCCAGTTTTCAAGCGACCCTTCACTCATACATACACCGCAACTAGAAAGAGATTCTATGTATATACGCAATGATTATTGTCCGCAAATATCTAGTACATGTGCATGGAATAAAGAATGAATGAAAAGTAACATCAAGGAGAGCGCACTTCTGGTCTGAACTGGAAAATCAAAAAAATTTGACTAGCGTCTGATGCTTATTAAGGACTCGCTGCAATTCGAATTCGTCGCAATGTACTGTCTGCCATAGAGCTGTCCCTTCCGTTCAAAACTAACGCGGGTTTTTTGTTTGTTACGGAAACTGGAGTTTTGAGAATCGAAGCAGGGAAAACTAAGTTGGCGTCAGCAAACTCAAATTTGATGGAGAGGGCTCTGCTCTGGTGAAACCGAGTTCCTTTAGAATCAGGGATTTGTAAGAAAATAAATCGAAAAGAGTCGAGTTATTTTTTTCTTGATAAAAAAATTGACAAAAAAAACTTTGTCTGAAACTTTCTAAACTGTTATTCTAGAGCAAAAAATTTTGGGTGATGTCGTACTTTTGTTCGGGTAACCTCTGGTTTAAATTATACAAGCCTTTATTCTTTTAAAACAAAAAAACCCTAGTTTTTGAACTATGGTTTCGAAAAACCCTTATGTTTAAAAAAGTTAATTTCTCGAAAAAGTTTTTTTTTGTTTATTCAAGAATCTAGAGTCATTCAGTTTCTGAAAGATGAAAATCATGATTAAGCAAGGTAGGTTTACTCTTTCGAAACTTTATTTGCTGATTTCTTCTGTTCACAAACAAATTAGCATATAGTACATATATTCTAGATCCTACATAATCATATTAATCATTCCATGCTGACTTAATTTTCATTCTGTTTTAATGTTATTTATTGCATGAAATACGAAGACAAAAAAATGAAGTGAAAAAAATCTGGTTTTATGTGAATACGAAAAAAGTGCACACTCTCTCCGGATAGGTAAATCATATAAGCATTAAGTCAAGAATTTTGGAACAAATCCGTTGATTAGCGAGAGACTCACCAATGACCTTCAGCCTCAGGGAGTGTCTTTTGCTGTCGGGTGCCACACAGTGGAAGATCCCATCGTCCTCCGGCTGAGCCACTGCTACAGTCAACTGCGAATACCGCTATTCGTCATCATAGTCAACAACTCTCAGACGAATGCAACACATAACTCTCATGGGGAAAGTGCATTTCACTTCATTTCATCACCTTTATGAATGAGAAGTGCATGTATAGCGTCATTTCGAACAAATCGAGACAGTGATCCACTCAAAGTTGACATAAAAATTGACACAAATCATCGCTTCCTGCTCTTCTTTTTTTGCTGGGGTGTAAGGGGTGAGAAATCTATGCACGGTTCGGTTGCGGTATCATAGAAGCTCGAAAAATTATTTCTGCACTGCCTTCGTGGGATTAATTTCTGGAGAATTCTTTAGCAAAAAAAGTGCTCTCTTTTTGTTATCTGAAATGTAATCTTCTCCGTATTTTTATTAGAGGAAGGCCGTTAGCATGCTTCAACGTGAGTTTAACCCAGCGAGAGATGCCACCAGCAGACTGCAGAGCCTTCATCTCATTTTTCCGTAGCTGCTCAGATTTTTTTCGCTTTTATAAGCTTTTGAACAGTTCTTTTTTTTCTACGAAATAATGGGTTGATGCTCTTAGTTTGCCACAGTTTCTTCTTCTGAAGGAATAACCTACGAAGGCAATTTTAAAGACATTTTTTTCTTCTGGTTTCGGCGATTATTGATTGGACAGTATTTGCGGATAGCTTCATGAGTTGCTTGTATGATGGATGGCATCATACTTAGCCTGAGTACATATCTGCCAATAAAGAGAGAATCTGTTACCAAGGCAAGCTGTCCAATTATAGACTCATACCCTCTAAGTTACCATGACGAAAGTCTACACATACTTCGGAATCGTTCGTATTAGTGTTGCGACTCTTTTTAAGAATTCCTGAAGTGTATAATACAAACGTTATCGAGATTGTCTTAACGCTAGAATATAAGCTACTCTGTTATTTCAGTTTGTTTTTTTTAACTTAACGATTTTGACTTTTTTAACGAACTTTTTCTGATTTTAAGAAGAAATAAAATTTGGAAAAAGTCAATAATGTACCCCCTCGTGGTCAATAGATAAAATACGATCCTTTTTTTACAAAACGCTATACCACATTTCTCTATGAAAACGGAAGAGAGCAACATGAATTAGGCTACCGACTGATTGATAACCGGAAATCGGGCCGTACAGTTATCTGTGTCAATTCCCTTAGTAACTTCTCATGAAAATCAGGGCTGCAAGCAAAATTCTTGCACAGGTTTTTTTTTATGAATGTCTGTGTGACACTGGATGAGCTGTGCTCTTTCTCTACTAACCTGATAAGCTTCAAGACCGACTTCTCCATATTCATCCACTTTGCCCCAAGCAGTTGGATAATTACGATACGTGGATGTGACTTCCTTAAATCGGCAGTTTTTCATGTTAAAATTTTTTCGTGCTTGCGGTGATTTTAAGAATCATTCATACCACTATGCCCCCTCACTTCGTCTGATCGAGAAAATAAAGCCGGCTTATAGCAGAAATTGGTCGAATCGGAGCTTTCCGTATCATCACAGCACCTCATTTTCCGACCAATTTCGACCAATTTTCGGTCCATATCACTTTATGAATCAGACTTCATGAAATCGAAATGAAGAGAACTGCATCAGCAAGAAATTCGGTTCGGAGTACACAAACATATTTCTTATCACTTGCTCATTCGAAAAAATTTTCTCACTGTATTGTCCTTCAAAATGATAATCTTATGGAGCGTTAGAATATCACTTTCCACTTTGCTAAGTGATTTTCTGCTAGGTACTTTTTTTGAACGCTCCAATGTCTCACCACGAAAACATGGACTGCGGTAAAAAGAAAGAACACATGCATTCTAATGGAGCGTTAGAATTCGCGAAAACATAATGAAACATAACGATATCCCGTTTGAACTCTCTCGCTGCAAGAAAAAAGACATCGCTGCTCATGTCTCGAACGTTATATTTCTCTCACTAATTGTACACATTTTAGGTTAGAACAAGACGTTCACGCAATTCGAAAAAAAAACGGGAAATCGTTATGTTTCATTATGTTTTCGCGAATTCTAACGCTCCATTAGAATGCATGTGTTCTTTCTTTTAACCGTAGTCCATGTTTTCGTGGTGAGACATTGGAGCGTTCAAAAAAAGTACCTAGCAGAAAATCACTTAGCAGAAAAAAATCACTTAGCAAAGTGAAAAGTGATATTCTAACGCTCCATTAGTTTAGAAATAGAATCAATCGATCCGTCCACGAGACTGATGCAGTGTTTTTATTTGCGAAAACATAATGAAACATAACGACATCCCGTTTTTTTTTCCACGTTATGTTCACAACTAAAATTTGTATAAATAATAGTCTCAAATGGAATAGCGCTTCAAATGTGCATGGTGTACGGTATTTTGTGCCCTTTCTGTGACATAGAAGTCGCGGTGTCTCTCGTTGTCTGCGGCGAGAGAGTATTTGAGAACACTTATACAAATTTTAGTTGTTAACATAACATGGAAAAAAAAACGGGATGTCGTTATGTTTCATTATGTTTTTCGCAAATAAAAACACTGCATGAGAAAAACACATTATCTCATAGATAGTTAACTAGAATATGAAACAAATTAATTGCACTCTCCTCTTTAAACCTCGTTATCCAATTTGTAAAAATTTGAAAAGAATTGTGCTGTATGTCTATAATATTGTGTCAACTCATCAAATTCGGACTGAATCACTATTGTGACTATACCTTGATAATATGCTGAGAAAAATAAATGCATGAATGATTGATTGAATATTGTGAACGAGGATTTTCAAAACAGAGTAACTTTATTTGCTGAATAATCATAACTAAGTGATTATGTTTAGTTGAAACTTTTTTGTCTAAGAGTCTGTTTATAAGAGAATGGTTATTGAAAAGAGTATAGCCAAGTTAGGAAGAAGGAGCCAACCCATCGGGGAGTCCCATATCCTTTGGGAATGATGCAGGAGAGTATGACTGTCGTTGCACGGTCTACCACTAACTCGCCTGAACATTCTTGGTTGACTTCATTGAAGCATTTGCTACGAATATAAACAGTTGTGATTAAAAGGTTAGAGCCTCGTTGACCAAGGAAGAAAGCTTTTCTCCCAGTGATTAAATTAACAGATCAGTTTTTAACTGGCTTAATCCTGAATATCATTTACGGCTGGGTGGAAAATAGAGAAACGAAATCAAGCAGATCAAATTAAAGGCGTTCGTGTCTTGTAGCTTTCCTATATGTATAATGAATGCTTAAAAGAAGAATGGCTCACCTCGGAACGAAATGGAATGAGCACCGTTTTGGACAACGATGTGGATAGGTGGACCTCTTTCTCAACAACCACTCCGGTGAAAAAAAACATTCACATGTGTGAAAAAACTTCGGGCATGCGTGAAAAATTCGGTGCAGGATGGATCTAGGTCAATTTCCTACACCGGAAATGAGTATGCTACAAACAACAAGATGGTGGAGTATTTTTATAGCTTCGAAAAGTTACGAATTAGAGTGAAGATCTGTCGTATGGTATTACAGATTACATGTCCTTCTTTTAGTCTGACTTCAAAAAAAAATTAGAATCGTATTGCTTAATTACAATAACTTTTCGAGTGCAACTTCGTTCAATAATCCATCTTCCTTTATTTCCATAGATGTGATAGGCTGGAGTAAAGTGGAGTAAAAAACAACATACTTAGTTGCTTTACCCACTCGTTGTGGTATTCTCTTCTCTCTGAAGTTCTGTCAGCATTCAAAATTGTTAGTGCCAAACAATTTCACTTGCCTTTTCATTATCTTCTATACTGATCCAATCTTGAATAACCACTCTTCGGTTTTATTGAACATATATCGAAAATTTTGCTGGTTTCTATTAGAATCTTCTTTGAAATTGAGTAAGGTACTTCTTGGTTCGTATGGGAAGATAGGCAGACAGGAAGGGGGCGGATGACTCCAGACACCGTCGATGCAAGTCGTCTCAGAGCGCCCCTTCAGCTTAAATCCGCCGATGTCCACACAGCGAAATTGGAGTCGGGAGGCGTCTATAATGTAGAACTATGTAAGTACGGTTATATATTCTTATTTGAATTCTCAGGGCGACTAACATGTATGTATTTCCAATTAACTATGATTCATCCAGTCGTTTGTGTATATTTGGTACGAAGTGCATAATTATACATAATTATAATTATACATTCCTTCCTTCCCCCAAGTTGAAGAGTGGTCGCCTGTCGTCTCGCTCTTCATTTTCCCCATCCATGGAATAGGAACCCGGCCTCTCGAGGTTCGTAATCGTAAAAAAACGTCAGGCTGAAATATCCTTATGGAATTTCTCGCGACAAGCCGGTCTGTGAAGAAAACCGTCGTATCCCAAAAGATGCACTACCATCCAACCCTAACCGAAAGTGGGCTTTCGAGGAATCATCGGCCGCGTCCTCGATAAAAGAATATGGCAGCGCCAACGACTCTCAAGCTAGCAACGCTAAATGTCGGTAGCCTCACTGGTAAATCTATGGAAATCTGTGACATGCTAAAGAAGAGAAAAGTTTTAATCGCATGTCTGCAGGAAACTAAATTGAGAGGTTCAAAGGCTCGACTCCTGAGTGATAATTACAAATTATGGTACTCCGGAAGCAACTCTTCCACGCGCAACGGCGTAGGCATCGTAGCTGACACCAAGCTTCTTTCATTTGTTACGGAAGTCTGTCACATTTCAGATCGATTGATGTTCTTATCACTCGACTGGAAAGGCAGAGTTTTTAAAGTGATCATTGCCTACGCCCCGCAAGCAGTATGTTGTGAGTCTGAAAAGGAAGAATTCTGGGACGCTCTCGATGACATCACAAGGCAGTCAACGAGGACGGGACGAAAATTATTCACTTCGCGGAGGAACATGATCTTTCAATCTGCAACACATTATTTCAGAAACGGGATTCCCATCTCGTCACGTACTGCAGTGGTGGAAGATCATCTCAAATTGATTACTGGCTCACACAGAGGAACAACCTGAAGCTTGTTGTCAACTGCAAAGTGATTCCCAGCACGTCACCTCCCAGCACCTACCGGTTGTCTCATAAGCCGCGCAAAGTCGATCCTATAAACGTGATATCCAGGATAAAGTGGTGGAAATTCAACGACAATAAACTGCGCTTCATGCACCAAGTCCACTCTGAATTTCTTCCTCACACTCTCGAAAGAACATACCCAGAATCTACTGAAATGCACTGGAAGTTCCTACGAGACAATATAAAAGAGATCGGAGAAGCAACCTTGGGCAGGACGAAGCCAGGTTGCAAACGCATTGTCGACAAAGAAACCTGGTGGTGGAATGAAAGCGTTCAAGCTTTGTAAAGTTGAAGAAATCAGCTCTTAGGCAATTGAAAATTTCCAGATCGGAGGATGATCGAGCCAAATATATCTTTGCAAAAAAAGATGCAAAGAGAAGCGTAGCTAAAGCTCGATCTATCGCTACTATGGAGATATATAACAAGCTTGACACGCCTCAAGGAGAGAAAGAAATCTTCCGAATTTGCAAAGCCAGAGCTACAGCAGCGAAGGACATCACCCACGTCAGACTCATGAGGGACCAGAACGGGGAACTTCTGCGCTCGAATAGCGACATACATATGTCAGCGTTGGAAAGAATATTTCGAACACATATCCAACATTGAGTTCGATCATCCACCAATTTCTTCATCTCTCCCAACAGAAGGACCAGTTCCCATGATTACGGAAGAAAAGGTGAGAAAAGCGCTGAAAAGAATGAAGCCAGGAAAAGTCTGTGGACCAGACGATGTTTCATCAGTTGCATGGAAACTAGCAGGAGACTGTGGAGTTTACCACCTCGTCGAGCTATTCCAGAAAGCTACGATTCGTCAGGAGTATCCTGAAGATTGGAGCATGTCAACCACCATTCCAATCTACAAAGGCAAGGGAGATGTTACCGACTGCGCCAACTACCGTCCCATCAGACTTATGCCTCACACAACTATACTCCTGGAAAAGATCATCGAAGCACGCTTACGTGAGATCACCAACACAGATGCTCCATGTAATGGAAATGAAGATGTTGAGATGGAGCCTCAGAGTTACCCGGAAAGACATGATTCGCAACGAAACGATAAGAGCTCGTTTAGGAGTTGCCCCATTACCCGAAAAACTCAGAGAGTCCAGGCTTAGGTGGTACGGACACATGCTGAGATCCAATCCTGACTCCGTTCCCAAGTCTGCTTGGAACATAGAAATCCAGGGTAGAAGACCAAGAGGTAGACCGATGCTTAGATTGAGAGACACCATAGAACAAGACATGGCGGCTATCGGGCTGATAGCCGAAGACGCCTCGAATCGTATGATGTGGCGAAGTGCTATCTACACAGCGGACCCCACTCTTCAGCGGGAATAACGCTAGGAAGAAGAAGAAGAAGTGCATAATTATACTATGGATAGTTCTCGCATGGGTGATATTCAGTCAGAAGGTCCGTACATCTCTATATATGTAGACTACATAGTTTCAAAAAAGACATGCTGGATTGGTTACGGAATAGAAAACATAATTCAGAACAGAATTTTGTCCGCTCAATTGCTTTTAAAACATTGTTATTCGTGTACTACTAACTAAGACGACTCATGGTTTCCTTGGTATGAAAAAGAAATTTTTAAAGGAGTTATTGAACGTAACCGGCGAAGATCTGATTGAAGTGGACGATTTCCTGCTCTTTCACATGAAAGGAGACGACCTGCTCTCGGATCAATTTTATCGAGTATAGCTTTGTTTTATGATAAAAATAAGACCAAACCTATCTCTTTTTCCATAATTAATATTGAAACTCGTGTTAACGATTATTTTTTTATTATTGAAGAAATGCTATGGAGAATCAGCTGAGATCATAGTTATTATATGGCGAGTTAACAAACAATTTATTTATTTATTTCGTTATTTCGATCAATTTAATTCTGCTGCACTGATGATACAATACGAGATAGTGAAGGAAAAATATATATTAGCGCAAGAAATTCTTCAAGCCCTATTTAAAGCTAGATGATATTCAAATCTAAAACATGAATAATGTCCAGAGAAGATAATTTCAACCGAAAATTTCGAATATTAGATCTGTAAGCAAAATAGCTATACGGTCTGTAAGCAAAATAGAGATCTGTAAGCAAAATAGCTATATTCTATTTGTACGGTTCAAGTGAAAAGCATACGAATAAATACGGCCATTGCATTGTTTGAAGATGTATAATTTACTAATGGGAATATCTTTGAGTCAGTTCAGTATTTTGAATGCTAAAAAACATCCGCTACAGTCCTCCTAGCTTTTAAAGAGGAGAGACCGAAAAATTCAATCTGTTATCATAACTCATTCGTTTAATATGAGGCGTACAGCGGAAAAATAGTAATCGTGTGAATACATGTTGTATTCTTTCTATTTTCCTGATCTATTTTTTCTTAGGAGGAGACCATATTGGTGATTCAGATTCAGTTGAAGGTAAGACAGACGTTTTATAAAATTTTATATATGGGACCACAACTTTGATAGAAAAAGTTCGAAATAATGCGTAAAAAAACTCTCAAAGCCCTTCTAATTGCCTGTTCGATGTGGAAAGTGAACGAAAAATTATTGTCAACAAAAATGCCAAGATATCGGAATGGATCCAACCACACTAACTGTAAACTCTGAAGGTGGCGACTTAGATAAAAAATAAGGTAGCTTTAGATTTCTCCTACCCAGATAAAGAATATTACATTTATGTGTTGCAATAAAAAGTTGCCAGGTATTGTAAAAATCATTAATTATATCAGCTGCCATAGAAAGTTGGAAGTAAGCTGATGTATAATCGTCAACAGAGTATGATGCAAATATTTTAAGATCATCGGCGAATAATTGAGGAGTAACTAATGAAAACCTAGAGAGTTTAGTAGACAGCTCAGTAATATAAAGAGTGAATAGAATAGGGGCTAAAACGGAACCTTGCGGAACACCAGAAGTAGAAAGAAAGCTCTCCGAGTGAGAACTTTTTACCCGTACAACAAATGAGCGCCCTACCAGAAATGATTAGAACCAGTTCAAGAGTGTCCCTCTATGCCAAAGTTATCGAGCACATGAAGCAACTTATAATGTGACACCGTATCGAAGGCCTTTTCCATATAAGACGGTTCTGGGAATTTAGTCCGGCAATTCGTGTTGTTTCGGTGTCTGTGGCAAGTTTATCGTAAAATTCATCGGAATTTCTCGCCATTTCTTTGTGAATTTGTGGAATCATTTTTGTAATTTTTTTATTTTATTTCATCACTTCTGGAACAATAAACAATCAAATATGAAACACAAGAGTAAGCAGATTACGAATCTTGCCTGACGGAACTCGAACTCTTCGAATTTCTTCATGTTTTATTGCTCATCACTTGAAGAATTTCGAATGGTTCGAATTTCGTCATGTTACGATGCTCGCTTTCTGAACCTCACACTCTCCCCGCACTCTCCAATTTCGCACTCTCCCGGCCATCCAGCAAAATTAAGAGCAGAATTACATATAAGACGATGCTGGGAATAATTTTCGCTAAAATGCTCGAAATGTTGTTCCTCAGCCAAAAACTTTATTTCGCCAAGATTTCGAGTATGCGAACTTGGGAGAAGGAAATTCCGTTATTTGTCTTTTTTTAGCTGCCAAAATAGGGACGAAGATTCGACCACCATTTCACAGTGCCAAATCATGAATGACTCTGTGGCCAAGTTTTGTTCCTGCCAAATCACGGACAATTTTGTTTTTCTTTTGCGTCATGTTTTGGCACTGCCAAACTCGGCTCTTTTTTTGGAACACTTTTTGTCACTACCAAATCAGGGACAATTTTGTTTTTCTTTCGTGTCATGTTTTGGCACTGCCAAACTCGGCTCTTTTTTAGAACACTTTTTGTACGTTGAACAAAGCTCCGCAACGACCACATGTTAACCACTTCTAGCGACGTACCCCAACCGAGTTTAGTAAACAGTTGAGAAAAATGTATGTTGCTGCGCTAGTACGTAAAGATTTGTGTGGCGGTTGTAGTCGGTATAATTACCCAAGTTTGAGGTAAAAAATTCGATCCGGCTCGTTGAAAGACGTAGCCTGAACCACACATTTAAAGAGATCAAAGTCTAGTATTGAAACTCCCCAAAGAGTTCCTGAGAGTGATCCTTCATCATCCCAGCAGGGGCTACAAAAAAAGCCCGATTTTGGCAGTGACAAAACAAGAAAAAAAAATCCCGGTTGTGGCAGTGGCAAAACAAGGACAAAAAAAACCCGATTTTGGCAGTGACAAAACAAGGACAAACAAAAACCCGATTTTGGCAGTGACAAAACAAGGACAAAAAAAGGCCGGTTTTGGCAGAGACAAAAGAAGGACAAAAAAAAGCCCGATTTTGGCAGAGACAAAATAAGTACACAAAAAGCCCGTTTTTGGCAGTGACATAAGCAGTTTCAAATTTTGTCGCTTCTTTAGCAGTGGCAAAACGAGTACAAAGTAGAAAGCTTGTTTTTTTACGGTTTTTCTTGGCAGGCCCGTCAAAACGCATGTTATTTGCTGACATTTATCATGGCGCTTTTTTCCGTTTCTTGCCATGGAAAAGCTTGGTTTTTCAAGGGAAATCTGCCCGAGGAACAACATTTTGAGCATTTTGTATGGAGTCCATGTCCTCAATCTCTTTATCGTTTTTTGTACTGTTGTTACATGATCTACTTTTATTGTTATTGGTTTTAAGTAGCTATCTTTCTATAATTCTTTCGCCATGCTATTTTTGTATTGATGTGTTGGAAAGTTGTGTAATTGTTATGTTCTCTAGGTTGAGATGGGTTATGTGAGGAAAGGAAAACCCTCGCGCGCATAGGAGGCCTGATCAGCCTATAGAGAAGAGAAATTTTGTTGATTATCAATTGGACCGCGGTCCGGAGTGCTTTTTTTGTTTTGTGGCCTTTGTTGTTGATAAAAGTGGATATCCCAGGATCCGTTGCCTGCGAACAGCGAGGAGTAGAGCATACTCTAACATTACAATTTTGGCGAAAATTATTCCCAGCATCGTCTTATATATAGTATGAACAAAACGATCAACCTATACAGACCGGGTTCGCACGAACGCTGTACTATTTTTTTTTCGCGAAACAGAAAAAGAAAATAGTATAGCGTTCGTGCAAACCCGGTCAGTTTAGGTTGCTCGTTCTGTTCATACTATATAAATCTGCTCTTATTTTGCTGAATAGCCAAAAAATTGTCGAAAAATTGTGGTGGGATAACGTGGAGAGTGCGAGATTTAGACAGCTAATTCGAATTTCGTCATGTGATGAGCATTGTAACATGGTAAATTCGAACAGTTCGGAATTCGCCTTGTAATGATCATCAACCGGTGACGAAATTCGAACCGTTTTAAATTCGCTAAGTGACCCTAACTCTAATGTCTTTGACACTCAGTGCTTTTGTTTCTTATTTAACTTGCCAAAGCAAAACTCTGTATATCAGATATGATACGTGTGTTTCTTTTTCAAATCCTTTGTGCAATTTACATTTTTTGCTCTTCTCTTTCCCCCGGAACGGCTGCAATGTAACGTCGATAAATAAACCCTGCCGTAAAGTTTTCCTTCTTCATCCTACTCGAATGGCCGCTTTATAACGACGCCCAACAGACCTCAGTTGTTTTTAAAATATTATCTTATATTGTCGCCTGAAGCCTCTGCAACCCTCCCTCCTCAAAGGATTTCATCTTCAACCCCTATTATACTCTATCATACATTGTGTGATAAAACAATTCATTCAATTCAAATGAACGAGTTTTCTTACCGCCATGTTTCAAAACTCGCCACAGACACCGAAACAACACGATTTGCCGAAGTAAATTCCCAGCACCGTCTTATATCATAGTAAAGCACATCAACACATCTATCATTATCAACATCCTTGAGTTATGAGTGAGTAGACTCGAGCATATTGGTAACAACAGATCTTTTTGGTCTAAAGTCATGTTGAATGTCAGGAATAATGTTGAATGTATTGCACCAACGAGTCAAGTGGGAACAAATACATCTCTCGAATAACTTGGATGGAGCAGGACAGACGGTGATGGGGCGATAGTTTTCGGCAGTTTTGGGTGCAGGATTGGTATGACAACACCTGATTTCGATAGCTTGGGAAAATAACCTAAAGACAGAGAAATATTGGAAATATAAGATAAATGTTCACTTAGAACACCCGCACACTTTTTGTAAATAACTGCAGGAACATTATCGCTAGGCAGGAAGCAAGATGGTTTCAATTTCTTGGGATGATAAAGAACAACTTGGGACATTATAAGGCAGCTTGTTGTGGAATTTTCTATTTTCCTAGAGAGCATTTCAGGTTGCACACCATCATCATGAAAAAATATTTAAAGAGCTATGTAGGATATTTTATTTTTTAATTTTTTAAGATATTTTTAATTTTCTGGTTTTCGATTAATATTTATGCATTATAACAGTAACATGACGATAAGAATTTCCTAACTAGATTATGGCAAGAGATTTAGGCTATGCTATGATGTTAACGAAAGATCACCTAAACGCTTGATTCTTTGAAGTACAGGGTGCGGCAAAAAGCTAGGTGGACAGTATTTTTCCGATAAAAACTCAACGGATTGAGCAAATCAAACAAACTTTTCATTAAAATTT
This sequence comes from Allodiplogaster pararmata, assembly GCA_964056735.1. NCBI lineage: Eukaryota > Metazoa > Nematoda > Chromadorea > Rhabditida > Diplogasteridae > Allodiplogaster > Allodiplogaster pararmata. The sequence continues at coordinate 42,294,756 of OZ057408.1, read as the reverse complement.
TTATCAATAGTTTGGGATTTAACTGCACTTTCGAATTCCGATTAGCCCTCCCTTCTCCTTGACACAGGGCAGAGTCGCTTGTGGAAGCCATCCGGCGGAGGTGATCATGAAGGGAAATTGGTCTTGCACCAGTCTTGCACCACTTTAGCCTTGTGGGCGGGCGAAGAGTTCAACTGGAACGTCGTGTTGCGTCCCGCGAAGTGAGCCTGGCTCCAGGAGAGTACTTCCTCAACGAGAATGTCGTTCAGGTAGTTATTGGCATTCACTTTGACTCCCTGCCCGACGAAAAAAGTAGAGTCTTGCCAGTCGCGCAAATCCCGGCTCAAACCATGACAGAAGCGGGATGGGCCTTCCTCGAGACGTAACAGCAGCTTTTATTGGCCTCTTTGACCTATTTCGAAAAAATCCTATCGTTCTGATGGTTAAAGGACTGCTCAACATTGAACAACTCCTCATCGGTGAAGGGAATATCCAAACAGTTCACCGGCTTGAACCGCTTTGACAGTTCACGACATCTCCGAAGACTGGTTGCCTTCATCTGGTCCGTCAATGCGCGAGTCTTCTGCAGCTCCATGGGGTGAAGTTTAATGCGAGATTTGAAGATCCTTCGAACAGATCTATCCGAGATATTCAGCTCCTTAGCAACTTTTCTGATAATCCGCTTGGGTTTATAACGAATCTTGTCTCGGATGCTTCTCACGTTGAAGAAAGTGGTCGCGGTCACTGTTCTACCACTCTGGGGACGGTTATTTGTCGTACCAGTCTCACGAAAGCGACGTATTGTGTTTTCAATGATCATGCGGGAGAACCCATTGCTTCTGGCGATGTGCTTTTGAGTATGCCCGGACTGGCTCAAGCGCAGAATGTAGTCTCGGTCCATATCAGAGACCATTCATTACCTGTGAACGAAAGAAGATAGCATTCTGAATTTTTCAAGGTGTGTTCTCAATGTTATGAATAAGATACAAACGAAAAATCACACGACCGCTAGACCAAACATAAAAAAGAGACAAAGTGACAAAGTCGCCCCCCTTCTTTTCGCCGCACCCTATAGTAATTAGAATCAAATATTAGTTTCTGTGAGTGCTTAGAGAGTATAAATGTATTGATGGAAAAAATTTAGAAAAAATTGCATACCTGATTCGTGTCGTTCTTCGAAAACAAACATGGTGAACCACCTGGAAAAACAATCAATGTTTTAATCATGAGTTTGGGACAGTTCAATTGCTGGCTCGCAAGTTATGAGCGAGGTTCACTACTGCACACTATGAAAAACAAAAACGAATAGCTCGCAAGTTATGAGCGAGGTTTAATACTGCACACTTTTTTGCAATTGAACAATATTATTGACCACAGGTGAACAGTTTCGCAGTTCGCGAATTAGGGCGAGTTGGGGCGAGTTTTACTATAGACTGAACAATATAAAGGACATTAACCACATCGTCCCCTTTATATTGTTCAGAAAATGTATCAAAACTGATCAATTTTCCTGTGTGTGTAGGCTAAAACAATTACTTGATCGCGAAAACTTAACTTTTTTCTAATTTTTTAAAGGAAAACTTCTTTGCACCCGGTTCTATGCTACGAATTCAAAATAAGATTTAAGCGTAAAAAAGGAAAAATGAATTTCGAAAACTCAAGCTCGTGTTTTTTTTTGTTGGTGTGTTCTAATTTAAGCTCCGTTGGTCCGGTTTTCTAGGGCACACTAAAATTCCATTGCGGTCTCTAAACATAATGGAACGTAACGACATCCCGTTTTTTTTCAAATTTTGTGAACGTCTTGTTCTAACCAAAAATTTGTACAATTAGTGAGAGATATAACGTAAAAAAACAAGAGCATCTATGTCCTTTTTTTCTTGCGGCGAAAAAGTAGAAAAATGTACAATTTTTAGGTGAGAACAAGACGTTCACGCAATTCGAAAAGAAACAGAATTTCTTAATGTTTCATTATGTTTTTGCAATTAAAAACACAACATTAGTTTACAGTGTAGCCCATGTAATCTGCAACGCGTTTTCAAACGTGTATCTCACTGAAGGTTTGATCAAAAGTTCTCTTCACCGAGCCATGAGTTTCCAAAGTTCTCTGTGTATCAATTTTATCAGATACACAATTAACAGGCTAAAATGCTTATCAAATAAAACATACCGAAGAAACTACTCTAACCGATTGTGATTCCACTGGAGCTGCTGCGCTAACCTATTTAGTTCCTGATTTTCTAATTCGTCCTTTCTTGGCTTTTTTTTTCCGAATTAAAACAAAAATTGCGTGTTTCTTTGGAATGTAATGAACACTTTAAATCAACAAACTTTTTTTCCAACAAGCATGATAAAATCGTTTTTGACAAGCATTGTTTTTGACAACCAAACAAAAATATTCCATCACAATATCGATGAACACAAACAAAAAATTCAAAGCAGAATAAAAAAAATCATGGTTCTCTGTAATGGCTAACTGATTTTAAAAAAATCAACAAGCATGATTTGATAATTGTCGAAATAACGATAAGAAAATATTTCAATATTCTCAACAAATAAAAAACAGATGAGTCGAAGCACAATTAAAATATTACACTTTTCTTTCTATTACACTGGTTTAAAATTTTTTATTAAGCATGATGCGATGACTCTCACGGTTATTAGCAGCTGGATTGACTAAATTATTTGTTTTCAATTTTATTAAAAATGTAAATATTATGAATAATTTTTTCATATTGAGATCCCTTAAAGCACGATACTTGAAACTCGGCGCATGAAAAAGGACAGAAAACATTAGAGCACTCAAGGATACAGAACACTGCTCATCTACCTCCGAACAAAACAAATAGGTAGAAAACAACTGTTCAATACCCTTTTGTATCGGAAACAAATGTTAAAACACTTTAAATAAAATAAAAAAAACGAACAGTCGACTCCATGGTGGCGTTGAGCGTGTATTTTCCAATTTTCGCGCATATGCGACAGATTATTTCCATTCCTCCTCGATGAGCTGAGTGAAAATGATAGAGAAGCAAAGTGGGAGACGAGAAGCCATCTTCACAGTTGGGAAATATGCAAGGAAGCAGTATGTCTATTCAAAAGTTTATGTATAGATAGAAGTTTGCGAAGGTTTAACCAAAATGCTAAAAAAAAGAGTAATGAAACTTTTTTTGGTGCGAAAACACGAAATCTGCTTTGTTGAAATGAAAATATATGTGAAGTAACATACTCAACCGCAACCATAGCAGTCAAACTGAGAAAATAAAATACGGCTTAGGAAAAACATACTGATAAATATATATTGTTCAGTTCCTGCGCTCTCAGCGCAACCAAAAATGTTCAAATGGGATCAATATGCGTAAAAGCTTATTATTGGTGATTTTTTTCTGTGTATAGCTTGCTATTTTAACTTTGAATGAAAACCGTCACAGTTTTTTTTTTACTTTTCGAATAGACAGATTAGGTTTTCGGTCTTAGTTCGAAAAACACTTCATAATTATCAGGTTAAAAAATTAGAAAAAGTCGACTTCGCGCTTTCAATTAAAATGCGTTAGACTATAGCATACTATAGCGAACTTTTAATTTTAATGAAAACCGTCATAACTTTTTTTTTTCGAATAGACAGATTGGTTTCTCGGTCTTAGTTCGAGAAACCCTTCAGAATTATCAGGTTGAAAAATTAGAAAAATTTGACTCCGCGTTTTCAAGTAAAATGCGTACTACTATAGCATACTATAGCGCTCTTTTGATTGTACATATAATGTTTGATATTTCCTATTTTTTGCTTCGTTTCACTATTTCAATTAATGAAATATGTATATATTAATAATGTTTGAAAAACAATAAAATTTAAAAAAAACTTGAATGAAAATTGCTATTGACCCATTTTTCATCGCAATCTGACCCAATAACACACCTATGCTCTACCGTACCGATACCTTCACTCAGACAAGTCACTTCAATTTTTTTCCTGAATTATTTTATTCATTCATGTTTTTACATTTTTCTAATGTTTTTTCTTCTTGATGAATATAAATTACATAGGAAAGGTTTCCTTTCGAATATTTTCTTAAAAAATTCCCCTTCGCGCTGCGGTCTCTAATTCTAATCTCAGTCTGTCTGTCTGAGCACTGAGCGCTCTCATGTCGCAGTCCCAGCTCCCATTCTGAATAGCAAAAGAGCGGTTGTTTTCCTACCTCCACTCTTCTTCCTTCACTGATCAGCATGGTTGAGCCCGGTTTCTAGCAGGATTATTTGGACACCTTGAGAACGTATCATCCAGAACATGTTCTACATTATCTCATCTCGACATCTTCAATGTTATCGCTTCTACTTCATCAGAAAAATGATTGATAGTAGAATTGTGATGAATTGTTTGGATTATGACGCTTAATGTCTATGACATCGATTAAAAGTCGAATTGAAAAAAATTCATACAGTTCTGGTTGGCTTGTAATGGTGGGAGGACGAGCGATGTTTATTTCGGTAGCACATTATATGTACTATCTATTTGATTGCTTCAAGCTTCAAGATCCGGCTTTTACCAGGAATTGGACACCTTGAAGCTGTAACGTCCTAGCCCTCCCTCCTTTCGTTGCTACTATGTATCAACTCTTCGACCTCAGTTGTTTCGTATACCTTACCACGCATTATTTTCATGCGTAATAAATTCATTCATTCATTCATTCTTTCATTCATTCTCATGCTGAACCGTAAAGCCGTTTGTTTCTTCACGGCCACTACGCAAGCCTTCATCCATCAGCATGGTTGAACTTCGTCACTAGCAGTAATTGGATACCTTCAGACCGTATCGTTCAGAGCTCATTCAATATTATTGTTTCTCTACGTTCAACGTTCTCGCTCGTACTTCATCATAAACATGAATAGTAGTCTAACTGTGTTATATTATATCAATTATGGCGCTTCATTTCAGTGGCATAAAATTAATTAGCAAACAAAACAAGAACTGAATTAGTTTAATGCAATGAGACTTCATGTAATGTGTCTAGCGACTAAGCTTATGATAATCAAAAGGTTAAACTTTAGAAGAATTAATGAGGGAGAAAACCGAGAAAAGAAAGCCTAACCAAATAAGCATTTCAGTTGCCCTTGAATTTTCCATCCTCCATTCTGGCAACGATACTCAGTGAGCTTTGTCTCACTCGCACCCACCGAACAGCCAACCTTTGAAAAAACTGATTATGTGTTGCTATAATCTCAATGTTTCGCAGAATTATGTATGTTTAAGGATTAAGATAGTGACTTTGTCAATTGTATGTGAATATCGTGCGCATTCGTTTAAAGTCCACAGATTAAGCTCAATTACGCTCTCTTGGTAACCCGCGATCAGTAGGTTCGGATCCTTCGTCACACAGGCAAACACACATTGGACTTGTGTTTCACTGAACAATAGAAGGTCAGCAAGTGAAAATCGAACTAACTTCGAGAACGGTTCCATGAGGAAAGGTTACGAATTCACCGGGGTAGTAGTTTTCCATGTTGGTAACTGTCGTTCCTCGCCCAAAAGGAGGCGGAGCCGAGCACATCTTGTGCACTTTCTCCAAATATTGCATTCCAGCTTGTACGCTTTCTGATATTGTAACTGAAGAGGTAGTTCCCAGCGATGATGTAGAAGCTGTTTCCATTAATGAATGCCCACTTCTTTTGGTCTTTACTGCAATAACAAATAATCTACTTTAGGAAGTTCATTAACGAACAAGTGAACTTTTGAATTGCTTGCTTATACATTAATTACAATGAAAAATAAAAGGACTTTTTTGCCATTTCTCAAAATGAAAACTGATTTTCAAGTAATCAGAGAGAGAGAGGGTCAGAGTTAAAGATGGAGAGAAACTAACATGACGACGTCGGCACACAGGAAGGCGTCTGTGCTATAATTCCATCGTGACATTCGATAGGGCCGCATTCAGTCGATACTCGCTCACCATCTTCTAACAAGGCTCTTGGGGGATCGAAGAGCAGCGAAAGCGCAGTTGACAAAGAACAGCTTTCTTCAAGATTAAGAGTCAAATTACTTCCACAATGGCACAAATTAGGCTGGTAATCCGTGTGCACACGCAAAATCAAGAAAAAAATTCGAAGCTTGTTTATACTTTCATTCTCCGGAATTCGTTGCTACTGCGCTCAAAAGAGCTTATTTGGTATCAGGTCTATATTTAAGTAACATCGGAGTGAATCTCGAGATTCTTTAAAAAAAGGTTTTTTTTTTGAGAAGAACTAATAATTAGTTAAAACAGAACGCGTTCAAAGAAACTTCACAAGACGCAATCTTGCCTGAGCCGGTTTAACTTCTCGAGATTACCTTACCCGAGCCGGTTTAACTTCTCGAGATTACCTTACCCGAGCCGGTTTAACTTCTCGAGATTACCTTACTCGTCTCGATTTCTTAGTCCTCTTTTTTTTGGAATACAGGCGAAGCCTCCTTGAGTTTTGCTCATTACATAAATCTATTCATAATAACGTAATCCTAAACACCTAACATCTACATAATTTTAGCACTTCCCTATACAGCCAAATGATCTCTCATTCTCTTATGCTAACAATGCCCTTCAAATTAAGTGACTCGCCTAATATTTTTTCTCTCGAATGAACTACAGAACTCCCTGACTTCTTTCTTTGTATATCTGCCGCACGTTTAATCTATCTATAGTGACCTGACATGTCAACTCGAGAAAAAAGATCATTAGTTCATATCAAAAATCATCGACAATGGAGTCCTGAAAAGAGTTTCCCAGTTTTGTAATTTGATTTACGTTTAACAGTTTTCAATTAGGGCTTTTTCGTTGGGTTATGACTTCGTTTCGCTCACTCCTCCTGAATTGGTATTTCTGTAGTTTGAATTACATTTTACCCCCTTGGAATAGTGAATTTTGTCAAAGTCTTGATGAATTTTTTAGGAAAAATTTACTCTAAAGCGACCCGATTAATTTTTTCTCTCCTTAAAACCTGAGCAAAAATAGTTTTGTTTCAGAAAAGAACAGCTGAGGAAAACGATTGAAAACAAACATAATTGGTAGAAAAAGACAACAAAAAAATGATAAGCATGAGATGAAGCGTTATAAAATATTAGGAAATCACCGGACATGAAAAAACATTGCTTTTTGAACTTGGAGACAGTATTATGATTTGATATAGGCTTCTATGACACTTCTCAACAATGTTTAAATCGAATACAGAAGAAAACATTTTAAAAACAAAACTAACGTTTAGAAGAACCTTTTAAAAACTGTTTTGTTCTAATTCGCTGCCTTATAAATTAATTACATGAGTAATCAAAATCGATTGACAATGAAACACACGTTTCCACACTGTTTCAGCGCATTTGCCAGACTTTTTATTGTACGAACTGCTATTATAAGACTTATTACAGCCTTATAAAATCTTACAAACTGTTCGTAATGAAAATAGGCTTTTATATGAAATTTTGGTACCTAGCACCCTGCACCTTGTTAAAAATTTTATTAAAGTTTACACCGAACTACGGTGTATGTACATATGTATCAAATTATTATTTCCCACTGACTCACCTCTGTGACAGTTATCCGTTGTACTCCTAAAACGTGCAGAGGTATAAATGAATGAATGAACATTTGAAGTAGACTATAGATGCAAAGAAGTCGTTAAATAGTTCATACTGACTCCTGGGCTCGCAGTATCCCAACTTGTTCTCAATTTCTCCGTTGTAGCAACGAGCGCGCGGTTCGCCCTTCAAGTGAAAGCCTCGCAGGCAAGTCATTCGAGCTTCACGGCCATGACTTAGAAGTTCCCCTGCAAGCTCACCACGACAAAAAAAGTCATATTTCTAGACTTTCGGTTTTATGAGAACACTGAACCCCTGTCTGCTATTCAATGTCTTACGCTCATCTCAATTCTACATGTACAAGTGGAGCATTAAAATTAAAATTTTAGCTTTAAAATCTAATAAAATTAAAAAGTTAAAATCCTAATTTTTTGACTACACACGTTTGCGAGTTAGAGCCATCGGATGACTATTCGAACTTCATGACTAGTCATCTATTGAGTCCGAGTATTTAAAACTCGATTTGATTAACTCGATTCGATCTCAATTGCGAACTAGGCGTACTTGAAATCACATAAAAGTTAACGTTAATGTACTCTCTGGGCACTCACTGATGAGCCCCACCCAGAGAGCACAGAAATCTGTCTGAGCTGGGGCGAAACAGATTTCTGTGTATAGCGTAGAAACAGCGAGTTCATATTTTATGCTGAAATTTTTTATATCCTAGTCTACAATAACAAAAAATATCTCAGAAAACCTGGAAGAAGAAGTTCCGATGAGACTGCAATGATGAAAAAAGCATGCAACCGGACTGGCATGAGACATGGATCTGTCAACGTAGAGTTGGTGGGCTTTTTTTCGTTACATGTCTTGCAAGTCTCTTCTGTAATGGTTATTGAGTTTTCAAAGAATTAAGGTTTTCGGAAGAGTATTTATTACACTTTCGATTAAATATTATAGGATCAAAGGTTCCTGTAAGAAAAATGATGTCAATTACTTAGAGTTTTTCTTCTAATGCTCAATATGTTTCTGATTTCTAGTCGACCACAGTTCAAAATTCCAGATAGCCCTCAAAGACTTTTTTCTTCAAAGTTTAGCAATATATTGGGAAGAACTTGCCACGCCTTTCTGTTTTGTATATGTACAGTGCGTGCCATAAAAATAATTAAATCTCTACGTTTTGAAAAACCACTAATGATAGCTATCAGCTAACTTCCCGTTTTATTTTGCAAATCACAACGCAAAGAAAGTTTGAAACACCACGAGAGGGGTTTTGAACAAAAAACTTACGAAAATTTGTTTCAATTAGATTCAATCTATTTTTTGTTTAATTTCAAGATGCATTTTCTGAATAAATACGTTTATATTTAAGATTTTTCAAAATTTTCTTCGAAAGGCTGAGAAAGGCTGCTGATCTCAATTTTTTCTTCGAAAAACCTCTATTTTTAGCGGTAACTGCTCGGAATGGTAAGGATGGAGGATATCTCAATGATTTCTCGTCTCGCAAAAACCAAATCACAAAACAAAGGAATCGTATCCAGAGTTTTATTGGGTGAAAACTCGACTCCGCAGCTCCGAAATGAGAAACTGAGCATTGGCTGGAAGCTTTCTTCAACACACGGATTTTTTTGAATAACTTTTTGTGTTAACAAAAACCAATTGCGCTTCATTAATTTTGCCACAAAACAAACCAATTGACGACAAATTTACTACACTTGTTAAAAATGTGATATACAAAGATGAATTCTGAAGAGTTCACTAGAACTATTGATAAACCACATCTGTGAACAACAATTAGGACAACTGGAGGCAGAAAAACTTATGGGTGAAAGATGGCTGAGATCAGTCGTAAAAGACTGAAGTTATGTTCCTTTGGTGTTCATATTATAATTCAGGGACATTTAGTGAACGGCTTCAACAAAAAACATTTAAAGAAAATTACTTGATGAACGTTTCTCTTTTGGCTGGAGAAAAAACTTTCATAGAAGCCGGAAACGCTCCTATTGCCTGAGTCAAATTAAAATAAACAAAAAAGGTTTTCAAATATTTCACCAAAATTCTAATCCTTTTCTTGAAGAAAAACAATCTGGATAAGAAGAAAACCGGTTTAATAACACTATAGAGCAACAGGGTCTTCAATTACCACGAACTTTTCACAATTACATTCACCGAACTCTTGATACAAACGTCTGTTGAGCACAATATCATGACTGATTCACAATATGCGGAGGAGAATTTCAAAACGAACACGATGTTCCCTTTGAAAACAGCACGGAAAAAATTTATTGTATACTACCAGCGACAACATTTAATTTACAAACCTCGAAAATTCGAACACTGACGCGTATTTTTTTCACAAGTCTCCCATGTTTGTATGTACACATTTGAATTTCTGTTAATAGCTAAGGATACTTTAGCAAGTTATCCAGTTAGTCAAAAACAATTTCCTGTTTTTTTTTATTTGAAGAAAAACATTTGTAAAGTTTGATTTATTTATTGCTTGATCATGATTTATCCTCTAGCAGAAGCTCTTTGCCATTTTTTTCATATTCATATCTTTATTGCCAAAGGATAATAACGTGTTCAGTGTTATCACTAACATGGTGCCAGATAGGGTTTAGGAGTTTAGAGGAAACTTGCGAAGAGGTATTAGCAACTGTGGCGTTGCACTGAAGAGTCCCAATCAGACCGTTCATCTTTTTAACCACATTTTTCCGAAAAGCCCTCTAAATCGGAGTCGAAGTAAAAGACCAGTAAATTTTTTAGTAGACGAGAATAGTTGGGTCAAAGGAATCGTGAGGGAAAGTTGCGGACGCGACCGACTTACTTGCTTGGAGAAGGGAAGAATAATGGAGCGTTAAAATTCAACTTTTCACTTTGCTAAGTGATTTTCTGCTCGGCATTTTTTTTGAACGCTCCAATGTCTCACCACGAAAACATGCCTACGGTAAAAAGAAAGAACACATGCATTCTAATGGAGCGTTAGAATTCGCGAAAATATAATGAACCATAACGATATCCCGTTTGAACTCTCTCGCTGCAAGAAAAAAAGACATCGCTGCTCATGTCTCGAACGTTATATTTCTCTCACTAATTGAAAACATTTTAGGTTAGAACAAGACGTTCACGCAATTCGAAAAAAACGGGATATCGTTATGTTTCATTGTTTTCGCGAATTCTAACACTCCATTAGAATGCATGTGCTCTTTCTTTTTACCGTAGCCATGTTTTCGTGGTGAGACATTGGAGCGTTCAAAAAAAAAATGCCGAGCAGAAAATCGCTTAGCAAAGTGAAAAGTTGAATTTTAACGCTCCATAAGGGAAAATGAGAAGGGAAAATTTACATGACTAATATCTCATGTTGCCTTTTTTTGCATTTACATCCTTCAATATTGTGCAGTAATGTTTACCTATTCTCAGAATATTTTTAAACTAATCGACTAGTTGAATGACAACCATACTGGAGACACAATCGGGTATGCTCTGAGGAATCCATTGTCCATTGCGGCATTTGAACTCTCCGCTGACACGGCGTTCCATCTCGAATCCTTTTCGGCATTGCACCTGAGGTTAATCTCGCATCATCAAAGAATATGTATAATAACATTAATAAGATTCTTCCTTGTGCTTGTTCCCGCCTCATGGCATGGTCCACGTTCCCCTGAGATGTGAAACAGATCTATCCTGGTCGAGCCAGTAGCTGCCCGCTCGGTCACTGCTAGTGAGTGTCTCAGCAGTAGGAAGAGTGAGATTCGTGCAAAGCACATTTCTTAACAACTCTGCTTTGAGAAGATCTGTCCGGGGTGTGGGTCGTATTCGGGACCCTACGCACAACAGTCACAAACACTACCATTATGCCAGGCCCGTACCCTCATCATCAGAAACTGCTGAAAATGATTTCAAAGTCTTTTTCAAAACATCTGTCGATGATTAACAAACTCTGTCGTTTCCTTAAGTGCTGGGTCAATACGATCATTTTTTGGTTCAACGAAACAAAACACACAATCCCTGAAGACATAAAATAATGGAGATGGAAAGCCTAAGTATACGGCTTTTTTTAAAATTCAAATTCCCTATCTTCCGTTTCCTTGTATAGCAGACACCTCTTGCGTCCACACTTTTCAATTGAAAGTCACTGACGTACTGTGATTTCACCATCCTCTCGTACAAAGACGGTCCGATTTGCATTTGAGCCAATGGCAGGGCAGGGTGCGATAGAAAGTTGGCGCTTGTGGTACGCCTGATGAAGACGAGCTTACACCATTGTCACCATTGGATTACTTTACAAGAGTTGGAGCTTGTTTTAATTATTGTTTCATTTTACCTGCGAGTTTTTTTGAGGCTATGACATGATCGACTACATACCAATTCGTTTTCTGTAAAAGTTAAAAGAGAGCAAATTTCTACTGAATCTATCGTAAATTAACATGAAAACTTGCAACATCACGCCTTTGAGAAGTTTGAAACATGTATGAATCACAATCTTCTCTACAAATTCAGAGGACTGAGGAAAACAGGCACTGTTTTTAAGATTCCTTTTTTAATCTCTCTCTATTTTTATGAACGACATCATAGAATGTATTGACCCCGAAGTCCACTGCTTTCTCTATGCAGATGACATCAAACTATTTTCAAACAGCAGTCAAAGTCTACAACGAGCCCTAGATTCTATTTCCAGTTATTTACATTCCTGGGGGCTTATAATTTCCATTCCGAAATGCTTCATAGTTCATTGTGGCAACAATAACCCTAGCAGCATCTACCACATTGATGGTAAAATCGTTCCCACCTCTTCAACTATCAAGGATCTTGGAATATATTTTGATGCAACACTCAAATTCTCCACCCACATAGAGCAAGTCATAACCAAATCCACCAGATGTATAAACATGATCCTGCGAGCATTCAAAACCAAGTCCATAACCGTTCTTCTCCGCGTGTTCAAAACATACATTCTCCCTTTACTAGATTACGGTAGTGAAATCTGGTCGCCACAGTCCGTAGGTCACATAAACGCAATAGAAAACGTCCAGCGTGCCTTCACACGCAGAATTCTTTATAGAGCTGGGCATCCCAAGATAGACTACCCATCTAGGCTCAATCTGCTCTCTCTGACGACTCTCGAATACAGAAGAAATATTAACGACCTTGCATTCATACACAAATGCGTACACCAACACCTTCGAATAGACTATTCCAAACTTTTTCAAGTATGTCCCCTTCCATACAGCAACAGACACGCCCATCCATACCGAATTGCTCTACCATTCAGAATTCCGGATACCAAAAGTAGTTGTGCATCCAGGGTTATTGACATATGGAACAGCCTACCCCGTCAGATAGTGACAATCAATTCCCCTGTTGTTTTCAAAAAACAACTACATAAGCTGTGAGAAGAATTCAAAGTGCCCTTTTCTAAAATACGTTACTGAAAGAGCTCCAAATGAACTTTCTTATTCACTGCGCTTATCTCAATGTTCTTTTTAATATTTTCTTTCTTTTCTGTCCCTTCATTTTAGATGTTTTTTGTTTTGTCTCCATAATTTGTCTCTATAATTTCCCTTTCTATAATTCGTTTTGAAATGTTTTTTCGAATATAGCTGAACTCACATCCGTGACAGCGATCCAAGTTCATCAATGCATGTACGTATGTGTTATTCTATCATGTTAATTGGAATAGATGATTGAATATAATTGAAGTATATTCATAGTGCCCTTTTCTAAAATACGTTACTGAAAGAGCTCCAAATGAATTTTTTTATTCACTGCGCTTATCTCAACGTTCTATTTAATATGTTTTTTTTATTCTGTCCCTTTATTTTAGATGTTTTTTTGTTTTGTCTCCATAATTTGTCTCTATAAGTTCCCTTTCTAGAATTCGTTTTGAAATGTTTTTCGAATATAGCTGAACTCACATCCGTGACAGCAATCCAAGTTCATCAATGCATGTACGTATGTGCTATTCTATCATGTGAATTGGAATAAATGATTGATTGATTGATAATGCTGCTACTCTGTAAGTATTTTGATCCTTTGAAAATATCAGAAAATATATATCTTTCTTTCCTCAATAAGATAGTAGTGATTCGAAAGGATAAACACAGTAGTACAAACTTTCTTGTGCCTTCTTCTCCGCCGGTCTGCTTTCGTCGAAGTTTCATTTCTTTGAGCTGAACTTTTTTTTCAAGTTTAGTTGTCTTCTTTATAAGTGTTCATCATATTTATAACTCAAAAACTAATTTTCTTAAATTTTCTGCTCTCTACCACGATAAACTTATTTTTTTCGCTGATCACACCCTTTATAAGACATTTAACCCGAGCTGAGCAACAGTTGAGCTTGACGGCTCAAGATTAGTTTGCACCACCCGAATGATTGATCTGATACTACTTGTTACAACTGGGATAGATCTTTTCACTTAGCTATTTTTTTCGGAATTTTTCATGGACTACAACAGGAAAATTTTGTTAAAATTTTCCTATGATTCTATTTTTTCAAAGTTACATATAACAGTTAGGTATTGCAACAATATTATATCAACTCAATTTTCATACTCTTTGTACCACAGTCCCCTAATGATGTCGCTTGTTATTTGGTTACAACGAAAATTATAGCTGTCTTTGATACCTAACAACACATGACTTTTCTAACTGACGGATAAGTTCTCTTCTTGTCCTATCCCATACAATCTGCCCATCGATGAGCGGATGCGTTTGCGATACGCAGACTGGGCGTATTCGTGGCATCCAATCCCCGTTGACACATGAAGCTTTCGGCGCACCTGAATTCACCGTATCCGATATAAGCAGGGGCACTTTTGATTGATGTAATTAAAAAAGGGGAAGGACATTCTACAAAAATCATCTTAAGTGATTTAAAAAAAAAATTGACTGTTTATAAGGTGACGAGCGTATGATGGGCCTCACCGAGTCTTTAGAGAAAAGAAAGACGGAAGAAGCGGGGGATAGGGGAGTTGGTCGAAATGTCTTTACTGTAGTCAATCCTGTATGTCAACAGACACATTCATGAGATTCATCGAGATTTTTTCTCAGGTATTGTAGTGGATATCGGGAGAAGGGTTGAAATCTAAAGACATTGATAACTCGTACAAGATAAATGTCTTTTAACAAGAGAGAACATGTGAATAATAATTTAATAATAATTTTTTTTATCATAATTACATGATTATACAATTGATTGCACAGTAAAAATCGAAAACAAATATAATTTACAATGGCAAAATAAGAAGTAGCAACTGGGCTACTAACAATTAAAACAACTGACGAGAAAAAAATCAAAAATTCAATTCATTTAGGAACTTCCTGGCCTTGGGAAGTGATAAGCTAAAAAAACAAACAGGAAGATCATTCCAATCTCTAATTATCCTATAAGGAAAGAATGATTGAAATCGATCGATTTAAACGGCAAATAGGCATACGAAGTTTCCATGTATGACCACGGGTGGATCTACTTCTAGGAGCAAGAGGAAGGATCTCGCCAATAGGAATGTCTATGTTGTGATGTACTATTTTATAAAGTAGCATCAAATCGTTTGTCAGTCAACGTTTTCTAAGGCTCAAGCTTCTTAATAATGTGAATTGTGAGCTCCTGGAAATTGGGATCTGCAGAGTTAGACTGTGAGCTGCTGCACATCTTTCACATCATCGGTTTACGGGAATCGCAGAGAAAGAAAGTTCTTCAACTCCAATAAAAATTTCTATTTCGATATGGTACTACAAACTGACTATTTTTCAAAAGTTGGACTTTTCTCTGAACTAAACTGTTTCTGACCAACTGACCAATCAGATAATTACCCTTGTGGCATTGGAAGACAATGGAACGTCCTTCTTCTACACGTTGAATGTAATCCGCAAAGTCGTAAGCGCCCATTTGACATGAAAAATTTCATCGTTTCACAGTATTTTTTTCACAAACCAAATAGTCGACATGCGTCTTCTATGTAAAAATTTAAGCTCAACATTCTTTTGGGAAGTGTTTACAGATGTATATTGAACTATGCAGACGTTTAATAGTGTGCATATAATATATTAATTAACCAAGTAACTGCTGTTTTATTGAAAATTAACTTGAGAGGTGGGGAGGGTGGAGGACACATAGTTTGTGAAGCAAAGTTTTATACTACAAAATATTGGAGAATTTTACTTTTTGGGTAGTAATCAGTTTATGCTTGAGCACGCAAGTGTTTTTGGTGAATGCAATACGTGAGCGAAGCTTTGAACGTAATAAGATGCGAAAGTTATCTTTTAAAAATCACCTTCCAACATGATCATCCCACCCTCCAGTTGCCCGAAAGTCTCTGAGGGATGATGACATGAGGCTGAACATATACATTCATCAACTCTCGTCGTCTAAGAACGTTTAAAAATTTACTTTCTTTGTAATAAGCCCTTGAGCTAAAAAAAAAACAAATTTAAAAGATGGCTGAGACTTGAATTACTCAAGGAAAACTCGAAAATAATATGAAGAAAAAAAACAAGATTTAAAAAATGAGAAGAGAGAGAACTCTGTAAGCATTGCAGAGGAACGCCTTCCCGAGTCCATTGGCCGTAGAGGCACTTAATTGTGTCCTGTAACCCTTCAAGTTCTCAGTTACACAGTTTGAAGGCAGTCACGCCTGAGTAAGATGACAATTTATAGAACGATTCCACCGAGCTTGATCATAACCAGCCATCTCTAATTTAACCGGGAGTGAGCTCGTTACCATAACACGTGTAAACTTGCAATAGTAAGATGGTTTGTTGATCAATTATGTACTGTAGTGAGCAGAGTTCATAGAAAATAGCATTGAAATAAAAACTACCAAAAAATACAGAACGAGAACATAAAGTAAAAAAAGAAACAAGGAGCCTTGTGATGATGCACCAACCTTGTCGTTGTTCAAATGAAACCCGCTGACGCAGGTGTATCGGGCGACAGCACCATGCTCACTCTTGGTGAAGAGGACCCTTGCATGGGGCACCCGAGGAGGCCATTCGAAACAGTTCACTCAACAACATCCATACATCATCATCATCATCATCATCCTCATCCGATTAGATCTTCTATTGTAAGGATAAATCACTTATTATCATCTTTATCACATGATTGTTACAAGATGTAAAAAAAACTATCACAATTCATCCAGAAAAAGGCAAGATTGTGGTTTTCACCTACAGTACTGGGTGGGAACTATCGTATTTAAAATGTTACAAAATGAATCAAAAGACATGCTTAGAGTTGTCATTCATAATGTTCATTGTTGCATATGTACGATTCGTGAACGAGTGGGCAGTAATGCTATCAATATTTTCTATAACTGGACATAATTTATTAGAAAGGCCACGAATATTTGATTTTTTTTAATTAAGAAAAACTTAGTATAATTTTGATGAGAACCTTAACTTTTGCTTCACTTTTTTTGCCTTTGTGTTAATAGGATTCACTGTATCGAATGGGAACTCTTTACGAAAAAAAAAAAGATTTGGAGAAAAAGTTGGGAAGTCTTAAGCGGAATACTTTAAGCTTTCTCGACTTTGAAACATATTCAAGTCAAATTATCATTTCTAGAGATAACGATACAATAGACGATAGAAAAGCAGGTGAGCTGATGAAAAACTTCATTGTTCAAGTTGTAAGATGAGAGCAATTAGTTGAACTTACAAGGTCGACACAAAGGTACGTGGTTCCAGGAAGAGTTGCGACACTCCATCGGCGCTTCAGGAAAAGGCTCGTGTCTAAATGGCGTTCTGTGCTCTTGAGGGTTAATTTGCCCGGAAAAGAAACATCTACAGATAATGCGGTATTGGACCACTTTTATAGCGCTCATTAGGAGCTGGTGCGTACCAATACCGAAAATACACTACTATGATAGTTTTTTTAAAAATCGTCATTGTTTTTGCGTAGCCGTTCAGAGCCCCCAGTCAAATTACCTCGGCTGGCAATGAATTTCCACTTTGCTTCCAGACGCTACTAGACGACCAGGATGAAATCCATTAGAGGCCCGACCATTCTCAATCGGTGGAAGAATACAGGCAGCGAGACAAGTCGGGGGTCGCTCGCTCCATTCACCCATTTCCGTACAGATGGCTTCCGAAGCGCCGTTGTGGGACATGGATTCCAGGCATCTGAGAAGTATTGAGTTTTTGAGAGTATTTTGGTCACTTCAAAAAAGTCTTTTACTGGCTCTTTCTTCGTATCCTAGAAAACTCCACAGCAAATTTAACTGTTTAACTGAATATTACGTGACGTACATCACATGAGCCTTCTCGAAAGAAAGAATAAGTAAGGAGTAGGGGCATGGGAGTTGGTCGAAATATCTTCATAGTAGTCATTCTTGGATGTCAACAGACAAATTCATGAGATTCATCAAGTTTTTCACTCAGGTATTGTAGTGTTTATTGGGAGAAGGGTTGAAGTCTATAAACACGAGGAAAGAAGCGACCATGTCGCAGCGAGTCAAGAGGAATAGTGTGAATGTACATTAAAAAATTTACATGAAAGTACATGTACATTTGAAAGAGGAAATTGTACATTGCATTTTCACCCGTGTTTCGGCGTACTTCTTCATAACAGCCAGCGCGGTTTCCACCTAAATGTGGTGATGCCTTTTCTTTCGTTTTTTCTAGGGTCTTTTGCACTGGACATGGAGGTTCAATTACTGTTTCTGTCACGAAAAACAACGAGAATAATCATTTTGTTGTCTCCATTGATAGTCGAATGTGAAATTTCTCTTTGAAGTGTCCAGGTTATGAAAAGAAGGAAATCGGAAAAGTCAAGTTAATCACCCACGAAGAAACTAAGTTATATCATGTGCTTGGAAATCTGTAAAAAACAATTAAAGTTTTTTTCCAATTCTTGCAATGAGCCCGCAATCTCACTAAGGGGAATAATAAACTAGCGGTTAGGCAGGTCTTATGTTGTTGGTTCGGTTTTCTTGCTCCTTTGCGAAATAGCGTTGGTTTTTCTATATTGCTTTTTTCCATCAATTGTAAACTTCTTGAAATCTGAAACATATTCGATATTTTCGTTTCTCAGCGTTCTACGTTCTCACTTCTACTGCATAAGGTTAACGCACCTGAACACTGCGCGTGCACCGAAATGTGTATCGCTTCCTTCAATATAACCGTTCACCAGTGGAGGCAGAACTGGACATCGGATCTCTGGAAGCATAAACCTCGAAACTCACATAATCACTGTAGAATTCATTTTTAGAACGGAACTTTCGTGTGTGTTTTAGGACGAGCTCGTCTTAGACATGGAAACAGGATACTCGTCTTAGACATGGAAACAGGATACTCGTCTTAGACATGGAAACAGGATACTTGTCTTAGACATGGAAACAGGATACTCGTCTTAGACAAGGAAACAGGATACTCGTATTAGACATGGAAACAGGATACTCGTCTTAGACATGGAAACAGGATACTCGTCTTAGACATGGGAACAGGATACTCGTCTTAGACATGGAAACAGGATACTCGTCTTAGACATGGAAACAGGATACTCGTCTTAGACATGGAAACAGGATACTCGTCTTAGACATGGAAACAGGATACTCGTCTTAGACATGGAAACAGGATACTCGTCTTAGACATGGAAACAGGATACTCGTCTTAGACATGGAAACAGGATACTCGTCTTAGACATGGAAACAGGATACTCGTCTTAGACATGGAAACAGGATACTCGTCTTAGACATGGAAACAGGATACTCGTCTTAGACATGGAAACAGGATACTCGTCTTAGACATGGAAACAGGATACTCGTCTTAGACATGGAAACAGGATACTCGTCTTAGACATGGAAACAGGATACTCGTCTTAGACATGGAAACAGGATACTTGTCTTAGACATGGAAACAGGATACTCGTCTTAGACATGGAAACAGGATACTCGTCTTAGACATGGAAACAGGATACTCGTCTTAGACATGGAAACAGGATACTCGTCTTAGACATGGAAACAGGATACTCGTCTTAGACATGGAAACAGGATACTCGTCTTAGACATGGAAACAGGATACTCGTCTTAGACATGGAAACATGATACTCGTCTTAGACATGGAAACAGGATACTCGTCTTAGACATGGAAACAGGATACTCGTCTTAGACATGGAAACAGGATACTCGTCTTAGACATGGAAACAGGATACTCGTCTTAGACATGGAAACAGGATACTCGTCTTAGACATGGAAACAGGATACTCGTCTTAGACATGGAAACAGGATACTTGTCTTAGACATGGAAACAGGATACTCGTCTTAGACATGGAAACAGGATACTTGTCTTAGACATGGAAACAGGATACTCGTCTTAGACATGGAAACAGGATACTCGTCTTAGACATGGAAACAGGATACTCGTCTTAGACATGGAAACAGGATACTCGTCTTAGACATGGAAACGTCTTAGACAAAAAACCTGTTTCCATGTCTAAGACGAGTACGTTCTCAAACATACACGAAAGTTCCGTTCTAGAAAAATTAATAGGCGTTTCCAAGTCATTTTATTCCTGAATAAAGCAAAGTAAACCTTCGCATTTTGGCTCGCGGCCTGCCCAAGTTCCTTCCGCAAGACAAATCCTCTGCTTCTGACCGACCAGGCGAAAACCTTCAAAACTTTTATTTGAAACCTTTTGATCTTTTCGTCCTTTTTTCTACGATCTACTTTTTTGAATTAAGATTAAGTTTTTAACAACATTCCATATAAAAAATTTCTCAAAAACAACTTGTGAATGGATGAAGCCGCTTTTCTACAACCTGGAACTTGATATTTTTTTCATTTGAAAACGTCTATCTACATACAATATATGCAATTAAAGAAGCCTCAGGAATTTAGTCGTTGATAGCTGGTGATAACCAAAGTCGAGTGAGTTTCGCATGCCTCGTGGTGTTATTTTCAAATCAAGTTTGTTTTTCGAATGAACTTCGCGCTTGATAAACGTACGTTCTCTTCCTATTTTTTCAGCAAGTTATGTTATGGTTTCACATGGTATTTTTAATTATGGATATATTAGTTCGAAGTTTTGAATGAAATCCATTGCACGGGCAACTTGTCACTCGGTAGGGACCGAACCTCCGCTGCCTAACCGGGCTTGTAGAGCGTTACCGATTCACCAACCGAGCACACATTGTACCATGCGATTTCTTGCTATATCTAAGGCACGATGATTTTCGGTCCCGGCCGAGTGACAATTTTTGCCCGTGCGATGGATTTCATTCGTTATAGTCTCAGCCCATCGTTGCTTGAACGATAAAAAATATTAAAAAGCAGTTCAGTTCAGAACACTCCATTTCATAAGTCATTACAGTGGTCATTAAAACTTCCATCGTAAATTCTATTGATGTTACCGATCACTTAAACCTGTTTTTTTCTAGAGGCGCTGAACTTAGCTTTTAAGGTTTTTTACGCAACGAAATAGCCTCTAGCTTCAAAAAATTTGCGGGCTAAAAAAAATAGTTTCAGAACAGTTTTCGAGCCACGATTGACAAACCGGCATCACAAGAATAGGACACGGAAGATTCGAAAGTAAGTGAAGAGCCAAGGACGCGTCCATGTAAAGGATCCGAGGGGCGAGGACATTCCGTAGCTCAAAAACTACGTTACCGATGATAGACCGATTTTTTTCGCTAGGTGACATGACATTTTCTCATTTGCACTCTCTCTCACGTCACGACAGCCTACGCGCTGCTTTGATTTGAGATAAAAACGGAGCAGAACTGGTGTTTGCTTAATTCGTCACTTAATTTGAACCACAAGGCATAAGTAAGAGAATAAAGAGATGTCAACATTACGAATACTTCATACTTTCTCGTTTAAAGAGCATTTGCTCCGAGAGGGCGAGTATTTCGGAATTAAAACTAACAGAATACCTTTCAGCTAGGTCATAAAATTATTTAAAAGTCAGTTTGAACTATACTATTTGATATTTTTATTAGTCATCAAAGTATATTACACATTTTCGTTTCTTAGTGAAGCAAGTTTCCTAGCCAGCTAGAGTCGCACTTTAAATTTCCTCACTCTGGAAGTTCTTCACTTGCAATCCTTAATGATTCGTGCAATAATCGTAAAAACCTAAACCCAGGGCTCAAAAATTTATTAAATTTTCTCGGCATTATGTAATTTTAAGATTTTTTTAAATTTTCATTGATTTATTGTCTCAGCTATTTAGTAAGTGTTGAAGAAGTGAAGCGGATGAAGTGTGAAAGCGTGAACGGAAGTGAAGATGAGAAAAGACACGTTTGCAAAAAACCGGCTGTCCACTCCACTCTCCGTCGCTCTGACATTGTCGTATGGCTGAGCCAACCATGAGGAAGCCAGGCGCACATTTGTACTCTACCGAATGGGGATACTGCAGATATGGATTTAACTTATTATTCTCTGATTATATAAATCATTGTAAGAACGAATTGTAAAGTATGGAACTTGAAAAGTGTAACGTTCGAATGTGTATATGCCATGAAATAGTGGATAACCAATTAAGGTACAACTTTGAATTAGACAGAGAATTTTTTGGTAAGGTTTTTGAAACTAGAGCGCTCATTAACCTAATTGATCCGAATATGAATCTTTGCTTAAATAAGAAATTATTCATGAGTGTGTGCATGTAAAATACTAGTGATTACTTGTGTATCACTTTTCATTCAGCAGTTTACATTTACCTCGAACACTTCTCCTTCTCGTTGAGCATTTTCTACTTTTCCAGGGTCAGTGCAAGATCGAGCTGAAATGCGATGTTTTCTGTGTTTCGATTATTTATACACTGTTTTTTTACGATTCACTATATTGTTGAACGTTAAAGTATTGTGATATTATTCAGCAACGCAAATTGTTGAACAGAAAGATCTGGGTAATGTGGCAATCATTTGATCAATACATAGTAAGATTTATGATGATAACTTCACGATATATGTACATGTATTGTATTGTATAAACATGTATTGCAGCAAAGAGAAAAAGTTATGTGAGATGAAAAAGCTGAAGAAGAAAAAGTGAAAGTCAGCCCTTGACATGCCGCAATGCTCCGGAACAAAAGATTCAGCCCAAAGTATGATCTATCAGCCTAACTCTTTTAGAGGCGACGTGAGGCATGTATTGGGGTAGGGAGATGAAGTAAGAGAAAGACTTGTGGTACATGATGTACCCCAATTCGAGAGACGTTGGTGAAGAGATAGAAGAGAGTTACTATGGAATATAAAGAGATTCACCAGTCAGGCTCGCTTATAAAAAGAAGCATTCAGAAAGGGAAAGGAAGCGGAAAGTGTGGGAGGGCCGTGTGTCGAGTGATTGAGGTGCATTCAGAGGTAGAGAGAACCTAAGACGGGCGCGTTCCCGAGAACGTAATTAGAATATTGAGAAAGGAACCAAAAAAAGAGCATAATTGATGTAAACTAATTTTGGGAGAAGATACGTGCAACAGAAGAAAAAAATGTAGATTAAAGTTAGCTTATGTGAATGCAAGAAAATGGAGAAGCTCTAAAATGAAGTCCAAAATGATAGCAAAACACGTAAATAAGACAAAATGGCAGAAAAGCTCAACTGTGAAGTTTGAAACATGAAGCGGTTAGGTAGTTCTTGTTAGTGGGTAAGCTCATCATTTACTCAAAGGAAGCAAAAAAGCGAAGAGAAAATAAATAATCAAAAAGAGAGAAGCAGTTAAGATGAGGGAGGGAGAGAAAGAGAGAAAGAGAGAGAGGGGGGAAAGGAGAGAGAGAGAGAGAGAGAGAGAGAGAGAGAGAGAGAGAGAGAGAGAGAGAGAGAGAGAGAGAGAGAGAGAGAGAGAGGGAAAGGGAGAAAGGAAAGAGAAAAGGCGAACTGAGGGTAGAGAGAAGAAGAAAAAGACTGGGAGAGGTAAAGAAAAAGCTGGAGAAAAAACTTCAGAAGAAAATAAAAAAGCGGTAAGGAGATAGCGAAAGAGAAACTAGACAAAATAGGGACAGGTTGAGGAATAGAAAGATAGAAAAGTAAGTCTAGATGCGAATCATTGTGTAAAGACTCGGACAAAATAAGATTCAAATTTAAAGGGAAAAGAAAATCTACATACATTTTGTAGGCGGCGTTCACTTTCAGAACATACGATGAGTAGTGTTACGTCAAGCTCTCACTGGAGGAAGAAAACAAAAAAAGAGAATCTTCTCATGAAAGCATCTTGATAGAATTGAAACCGAAAGAAGGCCTTAGTAGTGCGATAAACAAATTCAGCGTGAGCTGCATTTCTAATTCATTTCTAGAATTGAATTGAAGAAAGGAGAGAATCGGATTGAAACATGAGTGACGAAGCACCTGCGCATCTAATAAAACTGAAACGACTTTAATAAACATAAAATTCACATGAGACAACAAAAGATTCAGAGAAATTCAAAAAGAACAAAAAGTTTTATACAATTCCAGAAGACAGAGCGAAGAGAAAAAAATGCATACATAGATAGAG
>OZ057408.1:42229789-42270611 GCA_964056735.1 Allodiplogaster pararmata | reverse complement strand
AGCCAGAAGAAATTTCATTTCATTTCATTGGAACAAAAGAAAACTAGAGAAAAAAAGAAAACTAGAGAAAGAAAGAGAAGTAATATACAAAAAAAAAGGAATTTTTCAGATGTATGGAAAAACGAGAAAATCAAGAGAAAAATAACCAATGAATGTAGGAGAGATGCATGCAAAGAAAGCGAGAGGAGAAAATTAGAATTAAACTTGAGAACAAGGAACGCTGACCTTTGCACATTAGATCGGGCCCGAACCACTGCGCGATATTCCTTCTGTTCAGCAGACACTTCGAGATGGCCAGACCTCCCTGAAACTCCGCTCATCATTTCCTATCCACCAAACTACACACTTTTCTATTTGAACGCGTTTTTTGATTCGACAATTTTATGATTATAAAAGGATCCGATAAAATTTGAGTTTCAATAACATGTGCTTGTATTTTACTACTTCTTATTACTCCAAGTTGGGGATATAACATCATCGATTATGGGATCTGTAGCGACATGTGACGACTCCACTCCTCAGCGCTCTCTGCCTTCCTTAGGAATTGGGGACCAACGGCTTTGACAAAGTCGTCCCTCCATCTCATAGCAGGGCGACCTTTCGTTCGCTTTGGCCCACGTGGGTGCCACTCTAGAACAGCCCGCGCCCACCGACAGGGGTCGAGCCTCCCAATTCGGCCTACCCAACGCCACCTCCTTTCACGGCAGATTCTGACCACGTCCATTATGCCCGTCTGACCGCGCACCCACTCGTTAGTCCGCCTGTCGAGTAACGAGCACCCCAGCATAGAGCGCTCCCATCTACGCTGTGCAACAGCCAATTTGTTCTCAAGTCTTTTTGAAAGGGTCCAGGTCTCCGAGGCATAGATCAGAGCGGGTAAGACAACACCTTCGAAAAGGCGCCTCTTGAGAGACATTGGGACCATTGTTGCCGCGAACAGGCTACGATATCTATTGAAAGTGAAATTTGCGGACCGGATTCTCCTATCAACTTCAACCGTGAAACGGCTGTCATCGAGGGAGACATCCTGCCCTAAATACACGCATCTGTTCACTACACGAACCTTGGTACCCCTGATGGTTACATCTCTACACATAGGGTTGGTCGAGATCGCCACAGTTTTTGTGCGACAATAAGCTGATCAACCATAGATTGAATCTGAATACTGTCGTGACTGATGAGAACTGCATCATCAGCGTACAGTAAGTGAATTAAGTACCTCCCATTAACATTGATCCCTTTCCCGCATCAGTTAAGAGACTTGAAAGTTTCTTCAAGAGCAGCAGTGAAAAGACGCGGAGACAGACAGTCCCCTTGTCTAACTCCCCTGCCAATCTCTATCGGAACCTCCTTGCCATTGAAGCTCTCTTTTCCCAACCGATACAGACAGTTCACAAGTTTAGGATGCACCCTTTGGGCTTGCAGGGACTCGTACACAACTCTGGAGTGCACACTATCAAACGCTTTTTGAATGTCCAAAAACAATAAGCACAGCGGTAGCCGATACTCCTTGCAGTTGGTAATGATGAGATTTAGCGTGAAGATGCCATCCAGAGCTGAATACTGAGAACGAAAACCCATCTGGTTCTTTCTGGGTCAAGAATTTGAGCCACTCTCCTGTTAAAAACCCCCATGAAAGTTTTTTGAACCACCAGAAAAAGAGTGATAGGCCTATAGTTTTTTGTGAGAGTGGCATCTCCTCCTTTTGGCAGAAGTATGATGCGGCCATTCCCAAATCCTGATGGAATTTGTCCCTCCAGACATCTATTAAAGATGCTGGTTAGGGCAGGAGTGAGAATGTCCGCACCACAGCGTTTCCCCAGTGATTCCGTCCTTCCCTGGCGATTTACCAGAAGTGAGACACCGGAGTGAAGCGAACACCTCATCGTTTTGGATGGGCATTCACTCCTCCTCATAACTCGGTATACCCATCACCACTATCACCCCGATACAGTTCATTGTAAAAGTCCTGGGACACCTTCATGACCTGAGTCTGCTGACAAACAATTTGACCACCCGAATCCTTGATCCGAGTAATCAACTGCCTGGCCACACTCTGGGATTGGACCGCTTTTTTCCATCCCCGCCCTACCCGCACCGCCTCACCAACCGTTTTGTTGAATCGCTCCACTCTATCACCCCTCCAACTTTGCCGTAAGGCTCGGTTGGTCAGGACCCATTGCACTCGCGAGACTCCTATGCCATTTGTTTTTAGTCGGCGTCTTTCTTGTAGGAGTCTTTGCGTACGTTGAGAAAAACGCTGCGCTGTTGGAACGTTGAGAAAAACGAACCAATTGTGATAGGAACTATAATTTTTGAGAAGGAGAAGCACGTGAACTACAGGGTGATCAATATACTTGATGACACGGATTTTACCGCGTATTTTCCTTTAATTCGAGCGAAATTCCACTTTCTTCTCAACCAAATTCATTATCTTTCATATGATAATATTCAATAACTTTTAATCGAAATGACCTTGTCTTTTGCGAATGACAGCCTCCAGCCGACAGGCGTAGGCAGACACCGCGAAACGCAAAACCTCCTGGCAAATTCCGCTCAAGCAAAATTTGTCTTGAGACGCAAAACCTCCTGGCAAATTCATGCCCGCTCAAGCGAAGTCTTGAGACCGCACAACGAACGAGTTGTGTGTTTTAGCGCAATCTTCTCTCTCCAGTATGGACCAGATGGAGTAGTCCATTGGAATCAAATCTGGACTATAAGCAGGTCATTCTTTGGCGGTGATGAAATAAGAGCATTTTTGTGATATCAACTCTGGTGTCTTTTTGCTGGTATGAGCAGGAGCGCCGTCCTGTTGGAACGTCGAGTTCCGTGTCCCGAAGTGCCTCTGGGCCCAAGGCTTCACATGACCTTCAAGGATCTCCGACATGGGTCTGAACAAGGAGAGCAGGGCATTACTGCTGCTTAGGAGTGTGACCATGACGCTTTTGGTATTTGTATGACTCCATACGAAGCTCCTTTCGAACAACATTCCACATCGTACCGTATGACGTATTTAGTTGGGCAGCCATTTTTCAGATGCACCTGCCTTTTTGCGGTTCAGGTATTGCTTGACGATTTTTGTGATACGGGAGGTAACAGCGGAAGTGGGATGACCAAAGCATTGACAGTCAGTTAGTGTACCTCGTTTGAGATTTGAATGCACAGTCTGAAGGGCGACTTCCAGCCGACGAGAGATCTCCAAAAGTGTGTGACCATGACGAGGGTTTCGAGCACTACTCAGCGACTAGGATGAGAACGCACCACTTCGCGAGTAAAAAAACAATTGAAGAAAGAAGTTTTGGTTCTAGGTAGATCAAAAGTAAACGAAATTCTGCAGATCTACTCAGCTCGCACTCGACACTTACCCAAAGTTTGTCATCAAATATACTGATCACCCTTGTATGTATTCTAAAAATGACGAAATTTTTAAAGTTACCAACTTTCGTGTTGAAGTTGTGATATCCATGGACACATCTGTAATGCACTTCGGAGTCTACATCGTACTCTCCCGTGAAAGATGCACCGTCGTGTACAGCGTATGCGATTTCCGTCGGTGGGCCACATTTGACTCAAAGTTTAAAGTAGTTTTTTTATAACTCAATTAGTATTGAAATTGAAGAAACTGTATTACTGTAAGCATGTGATTCAGAAACGCGAGCTTTCACGGTAATGCGGTTCTTGAGCAAAAGGTACACAGTTTCAAAAGTGTTAATTGCTCAAAACTAGGAGTGCTACTGCGTCAAAAAGATCACGACTGAATTAGCTCATCACGCAAAGTTTCCAGTAATCTCCAAGCCTTCAGAATTATAAGCATAGTGCCACCGATAGATTTTCAGATTTACTAACGCTGTAAACGACAAATAGGCTGAGATCCGCTCCACTCCTTGTTTCCCTGGCAACGCCGTTGACTTGGCCCAACAAGAACGTAGCCTCAGAGGATTAGAAATTCACTTGATATTCGTGAACTGCTATTATCAGTAGCTTTTTTCAACTCATTCTGGTGAATTGACTTTTATTTCAAGATTGTAAATAACAGTAGTTTTCAATTAGGGTATCCATCCTATACGATTGATTATTATTAAACCTCAGTATGCCTGAAAAGGCCGCGCGGAAATCCAGCCAAAATTACTCTACAAATAGCGAATTTCTTCAAGTGTATGTGAACCAAAGGTATGCCACAGTAAATTTTCTCACGATGGTCGTAGAAAACAAATTTTTTTCTCATTTTTTAAGCATAATGTTTGAGCAGTATTTGAACGATCGAAGCATGCTCAATATGAGTCGTTTCAGAGAAAAAGTTTACAATAAAGTTCTGAAACTTACCAGAATCGCAAGTGTACTCAACGTTAGATCCGAATACTGTGTCTCCAGAAAAGAAGAACTGTCCATTTGCTATAGGCTTTAGCGGTGGGCAATGTGAACCTGGGACTTGATTCAACTCTTTATTTTATAACATTTTTTGTGATGGTTCTTCTTTATAATTAAATAAGTTAGTAAAATAACAATAATTTCATTCACTTCATATTTTTGTCAGTAAATTTATGTTTTCTGCTTAGATACATAAATAAGATAAGTTTAAGTTGGATAGCCAGAAAGTGTACCAAGTTCCTTTAAACTTTGAAGCAGGAAACTTTGCTGAAGAATAATTTATCGTCCGTATTAATAGTTTCATTCAATCTTTTCAGATAAAAGTAATAGGCTAAATTCTAATTTGTAATTTTACAACAAAAAATTGGTTTTTTTTCCTTATGCTCTCCGCAATCACTGATGCTTCCTTTTAATGTTCTTGGTTTTGGGGCAAAAAGGAGCCTGCGAAGCGTGAACAATCATACAATACGTACATATATATGAAGAATATATGTACATATATATGATCCTTCTCTCGGCTTTTCCCTTTCTCTTCGTTTCTCACTCATTGCTTCTCGCAAAAAAGCTTTTTTCTTCAATTTCTCAAGTTTCTTCTCTTCGTCTCTTTCATCTCCCTTCTTCTCTCTTAATCTAGTCTTTTCTTTCCTTTTAGTTCCAACCGCATCTTTCCTTTCGCTCTAACTTTTTCTCAATTCCTTTCACGTTTATTTACCTCTCGTTTATTTACCTTCACGTATTTTCTCCTTTCACGTATTTTCACGTTTATTTATCTTTTATTTTGATCGCGTAGATCTAGCCTCCGAGAAAACATGCTTCTAATTTGAGTATTTTTTTAAATCTTCAGCATAGGGTCGGTGAAGCTGTTTACTTCGTAAAACACGCTCATTCATTGTTGAATTCATCTTTGCCATCTCCTTCATTCATCTTTTTCTCCATGACTCCCTTCATTCGTTCTTCTACTCTCTCTTTCTCCATCCATCCAATATTTCTCTTTGCTAAGCTCGGTGCTCAACAGCTCCTTCTACTCGCGTGATTAATGATCATGTCTTTTCTCTTTAGGGCAAGATAAGCAGTTGATAAATGATTATGTGTCTTTTCGGTCTCGTGCCCCGAGGCAGCAAGGCTATCCGTTTTCGTAACTCTAGAAAAATTTATCTCTGCCTTTATATTACATACATATGTCTCTTTGGACAAACCTTCTACATAACTTGAATTTTGTGCCAATTACAAACCAAAAGTTTTTCTTACTTACTATCTTCCACTTCGTTTCTCTCTATGTATGTTTCACTATCTCTCGATTTTCTCTCTATTTCTCGGTGTATGTGTATGCCTGTGCGTGTGTTCCTCTATGTATATCATTATCTCAAAAAAGTATGCAAAAGTCATTGGAATACGAATATGACACACTGAATTTGTTTGCCCTTTTAGTTTTCTTGTGTTTAGGACTTCAAAACCTGGGTTGACACAAGACGCGCCGCATTCTCCGTCACACAAACAGCGCTTGTGCTTGCGACAGTCATCGTCTGTCGTGCAGTTCTTGCGGCAGAACTTCGGTCTAGTCGCGGTGTAGGATACGCCATGAATGGACAGCATCGGACAACTAATCAGTGGCGTGGATGCTGCAAAGGCTGTGGATGGAAAACTGAATAATTACAGAGCGGTAGAGAAGAAAGAAAGTCCCCGACGAAAACTCAAAAGAAAAAAGATAGAGAAGGAAACAGATGAAAATGGGAGAGACTGACAGAAAGTTAAAAAAGATGCTGAATGGAAAAAAGATGATAACAATTCCAACAAAGTTTTTTGTAACTGTCAAAAAAACAAATGCGTTTTTCCCGACTGTTCTTCAGAAAGTTGCTTTACATGAAAAGACAGAATATGGTTTTCGATTATGTCCAATCGAAAAACGTACACCAAAATTTCGCAGTTGTACCTGTGAAGCAGAGGAGCGCAAGAAAAGCAACAGACCAGAAAAACATCTTCGATTTGAGGAATGGCAGTTACATTTGATTCTTGCTGCAAATGAGAAAATATTTGAGCGATGAGGAAGTTTTTAGTTGAAAAAAACAGATAATGGATCTCGGAATTGAAAATTTTGAAAATGAAAAGTACATGAAAAGGTTGGATATCAAATGAATGGCCAATTTGAGTCTTGCGGACCCATGCCAGACTTGTTACTCTACAAAGGGCGTGTTTCAGGAGAGGGCGGAGCTTAGTTCTTGGCTAGTAAAACATACGAGGACTTTGGAGAGGTTTCCGGGTTGGTTTTTTTTTGCCTTGATAGCGTCCCGCAAAAAACACAAACAAGTACGCTTCATTAATACATACATAAATGTTCTGTTTCTGATATGAGTTTTTTGTCCTTCAATTTCACAAGAACCTTAACGTTCACGCATGTACATATGCAAATGTAGTTTTCTCCCGGTTTGAGAAGAAATGTCTGGGTTTGATCCACCGAGTGAAAACAGCTTTTTTTTCCTGTGCGATTTTATCATCAATTGTCGTCTTGACCAGGCGTCACTGCCTTCATACTGTGTAACTGAACATATAAGACGGTGCTGGGAATTTACTTCGGCAATTCGTGTTGTTTCGGTGTCTGTGGCGAGTTTTGAAACATGGTGGTAAAAAACTCGTTTATCCGTAAATTGCACAGAGGATTTGAAAAAAAGAAACACGTGTCATATTTAATACACAGATTTTTGCTTTGGCAAAATAAATAAGAAACAAAAGCACTGAGTATCAAATACATAAGATTTAGAGTCCATTGACGAATTTAGAACGGTTCGAATTTCGTCATCGGTTGAAGGTCATTACAAGGCGAAGTTAGAACGGTTCGAATTTTGTCATCGGTTGATGATCATTACAAGGCGAGTTTAGAACGGTTCGGATTTTGTCATCGGTTGATGATCATTACAAGGTGAGTTTAGAACGGTTCGGATTTTGTCATCGGTTGATGATCATTACAAGGCGAGTTTAGAACGGTTAGGATTTTGTCATCGGTTGATGATCATTACAAGGCGAGTTTAGAACGGTTCGGATTTTGTCATCGGTTGATGATCATTACAAGGCGAGTTTAGAACGGTTCGGATTTTGTCATCGACGAATTCCAAACTGTTTGAATTTCACCATGTTACAATGCTCATCAAATGACGAAATTCGACTTAGTTTTCTAAATCTCGCACTCTCCTCATTATCCCACCACACTTTTTCGTCAATTTTATGCTATTAAGCAAAACAAGAGCAGACTTATATAGTATGAAAAAAACGAGCAACCTAAAAAACGAGCAACAGACCGGGTTGACACGAACGCTATACTATTTTCTTTTTCTGTGTCGCGGAAACAGAATAGTATAGCATTCGTGCAAACCCGGTCTGTATAGGTTGATCGTTTTGTTCATACTACATAATTCTACTCTTAATTTTGCTGGATAGCCGGGAGAGTGCGAAGTTGCGAGAGTGCGGAGAGAGTGTGAGATTTAGAAAGCGAGCATCGTAACATGACAAAATTCGAACCGTTCGAAAATCGTCAAGTGATGAGCAATAATACATGACGAAAATCGAACCATTCGAAATTCTTCAAGTGATGATTTTCATGAAATTCGATAATTCATGACGAAATTCGAACAGTTCGAGTTCCGTCAGGCAAGATTCGCTATCTGCTTACTCTTGTGTTTCATATTTGACTTTTTATTGTGCCAGAAGTGATGAAATAAAACAAAAGTTTGATTTCACAAATTCACAAAAAAATGACGAGAATTTACGATGAATTTTACGATAAACTTGCCAAAGACACCGAAACAACACGAATTGCCGAACTAAATTCCTCGCACCGTCTTATATATACTGTCAACAGGTTGCAATGTAAAGGTTTTTGCAGAAGATCTCAAATCATATCAATCCTCTTCCCAAAAATGCTTCACATCAACCCCTACAAACAGCTATAGACATTGTATCTGAATGAGGGCCGTTCATTTTTCGTTTTTGGTTTTTTGTTTTTTTGGTTTTTTCGACAATTTTCGAAAAAAAATTTTTTTCGAAAATTCGAAAAGCGAGTTAGTCGAAAAAAACTTTTTTCGAAAACTCGAAAAACAAAATAGTCGAAAAAAAAACTTTTTTCGAAACTTCGAAAAACGAATTAGTCGAATAAAAACTTTTTTCTTGATTTTTTTCTTGATTCAAGAGAGATGCATGATACATAGACTTCGATCCAGACTAACCTCAAACAGAAAAACAACTTCCGCTGTTAAAACCATTTTCTAGAGAAAAAATTACAACCGAAACACAAAAGCGGTTACACCGCCTTATTAGATGATTGAAACAATTTTGACTTGGAGAACACAAAAAACGCGTGGAGGCTCTGCGACGTGGTTCCTCATTGCACAATATTGTGCATAATCTCTCTCGAGGACTTTTATCTTGTGAGTGCTCTGTTATACGTTTTTCTTGAATGTGATCCTATTCCGCTCATCAGGTGATTATTTCGATCATTAAGTCGAACACTAGCGTCATCGTACATATAGTCAATTGGCAAACGAGTGGAAGACAGAGTGTTCTTTTGCCCCAACGACAAGGTTTGTTTTCTTTGTTTTTGTTGTGCCATTTAAACGTATGGGAAATCAATGTTTTTTTGGCTCATCGCAAGTTCAATAGTTATATTCAGTTCTTTAGTGAAAGTTCTACAAAAAAAACAAACTCTTGATTTTATTCATCTTTTTCCAAGTCTTCAGGTTGTGTTTATTCAGATGGAATGTCCTGCATCGAACAGTGGATGTTTCTTCAAGACGATGTGGGCCTCACTGAACATCTCAATGTCACAGAACGCGAGCACTATTCGAAGGCTAACTGTGTGATGAGAAAATAACCTTCACACGACGTAGTTCGTGGATGTCTCAAACAGAAAAAAACACGGTTTGTGTTTCAAAACTTCTGATAGTTAGAGCAGGAATCCATAATTTCAAGGAAAATTGATTACTAATTCGAATTGTTTTCATGTTTCATCTATTTTTTTCAGGTAATGGAATCTACTTTAATGGAAATGGAATCGAAAATGATATGTCTGCGCAACGCAGAGCTCTAGAAGTTAATTAGACGTCCAGCAAATAATTCAGACGCGTCCACCATATAACATTCACCAAGCAAGGTCAACTGAATAACGTGCACCAAATAACGTTGAAACGTCCACAAATCCATACTGACATGTCCTCCTAATAACGGCCACCATTTAGTAGTGGAACTTCCACCAATTTTTTTTTGTTTTTTCCCCCTTTTTCTTGTTAAATTTTTGTTGTTGTTTTTTTTGAAGTTTTTTTTTATATTTTGGTGTTTTTCTTGATATTTTTTTCATTGTTCAACTCTCACATTTCTGTTTCAGTGACAAAAAGTTTACCACATAATGAAATTCAAATAAGGTTCGCCAAATAACGTCCATCAAATGATTTTGAGGCGTTCGCCTGATTCATTCTTTAAATTCTGGTCTTCTTTTTTTAAATTCTGAATTCCACGCAGTAAATATCTACGATGGGCTAACAAACGAAATAGCCTGAGCCCAACTCTACTGAGACCGAAAACGTTTCATCAAAATTGCTTTCGTTTCATCGAAAGAAGTTATCACAGAGGAAATGATTTTAATAGCTCTTAGTTCTCTAAAAAACAAGACGAATACAACTCCTCATGGGACTCCCAACTTAGCGCTCAAAAAACTACGATATGCACTACTGAAGCCTCTGAAGATCTTATTTAACAACAGTTTACAAACGGGAATCGTACCGGACTTATGGCGCAAGGCTCTCGTAAAACCAATTCACAACAACAAAACGAAAAAATCAGTGATAAGTTATCGACCAATCTCCGTAACTTCGTCTAATTCCAAGTAAATGAAGAAGATTACGTCAGAAAAGACCTATGGAGATGGAGGTTCTTCCTTTTTTGTCGTCCACCTAGAAGTTCAATCGGAAACTTTGAAGAAACATTGAGTTTTATCTATACGTTGACTTCCAAAATTGAGACTACGAATCTATAAATCACTTTTTGGCGAATATTCCATGGAGTTTTCTCCTTCTCCTCTCTTCAAGAAAAACATGACTTCATCATTCGCACTTTACATGACGCCATTGCCCTCTTCTACTCAGTCAAAGCTCGGAAGGAGAAACAGAAACCTCGACCATCGATAATCCGTCCAAAATTCAACGAGAAGAAAATTCTATGGCGCGAAAATTCAACAAGTCCTAACTTCCGAGACGATTACAAGAATATCAAAGCGTGCATCAAGCCAATGATTTCTGTTCGATTGAAAGAACAGGAGACGGAAGCTACGAAGTAAATCCAAGGTATCCATCGCTGGGTGAAAATGGTTCTCAAATCCAGTACAAAACTTCCTTCTCTTAAGGAAGGCGACAATTTCATCTCAGAAGATCCAGCCAAGGCCCTTCTGTTTGCCCAAGAATTTTCCACAAATTTTTCTCCTGTGAATCTCTCTGGCATAGCTTTCTTTCTAAAGCGAGAAGTGAGTCAATCACAGAAATCGAATTCTCACCAAATATTGTGTATAACATCCTCAAAAGACTACCGAACAAATTCACCGAATTCTCGGAAGGAATCAACCAATTTGTTCTCAAAAAATGTGATATTTCTTCAGTACTCCCATTTTCTAACATCTTTGAAGAATCCTTCCGTCTCAAATCGATCCCGAGTCAATGGAAAACTGGAGTAATAGTTCCAGTCTACAAGAATAAAGGGCGCCGGTCATCTCCTAGTAATTACCGCCCGATAACAATAACCTCCGCAATTGGTCGGGTATTCGAAAGCATTTTGAGTAACCATATACGGCTGAGCTATAGGAATGTCTTTTGCAAGTCTCAATATGGTTTTCTCTCGAAAATAAGTTGCGAGTTACAACTTCTCAAAACAATAAGTGAGTGGGAAGTTTTCTTGGCTGAACAGCACACGCTAGATATCGTTTATTTCGATTTTTAGAGAGCATTCGAGAGAGATAAGCCTTTTAGAGAGATAAGCTTATTGCTTTTGGAATCAACACGTGTATTGTGAGATGGGTCGAGCGATTCCTGAATTGCAGATCTTTTCGCGTACGTGTCGGTGAGAGTTTCTCGGATTACTTTCCAGTTTTGAGTGGAGTACCACAAGGCTCGGTCTTGGGACCTTTGCTTTTTCTCTGCTTTATAAACGATATACAGAGTTGCATGCCAGGTAGCGTAAGTTTTCCTCTGTTTGCCGATTACTTGACAGTGTATAGTGAAGATGAAACTGCTCTCCAGGCGTTTATAAATTCAGTTTCAGAGTGGTATTTTAAATGTGAGCTTCCACTCGCGAAAAACAAAATCTTTGCATAAAATTAGGTAGAAAACGTATGAGAAGTACATATTTAATAGATAACGTAGCAATAAAGGTAGAAAATGTAATGAGAGGTCTAGGTGTTTTCATAGATTCTGGTTTGAAAATTGATAAACACATAGAGATCATAAGATCAAGAGCCCTTGATTTTTTCCTCAAGTGATTTCTCAAGTGTTCAACCAGATTTCTCAAGTGTTCAAAGAATTTCGACACCTGGACCTAAAGGGATATCGTATTTCTACCTCACCTACATACGTCCGCTCCTTGAATATGCAACGACGGTTTTCGGACCAAAAGTCATAAGTAACTTATCTAAAGGACTGAAATTTCCCCAAAGACTGTATACCACCAGAGCACTCAGCCGATGTAGCTACTCTACTCTAATTATCCTTGACGACTAGAGATCTTTGAGTTAGATTCATTAATTGTAAAGAGAATTCGACTAGATTTTTTTTTATTGTTCAGAATACTCAACGGAAGATTCGATTGTATAACATGCAGAAGTCTATTTGTGTACAGAAGTAACCTCAACCTACGAACCTCACTAAGAACATCTCGTTTGAGACTCTCCTCGTTTGAAAAGTACAAGCGGAGAATCATCCTAATGTGACGAGTATTGAAGAATTCTCATATATTTTACAGAGCATAGACCTGCAAACCATCGTCGAATTGCCACTTTTTCTGACTATGAATTGAGATTTGCCCATTTAGCCCCGCTCTCCAGTTTTTTTCTTCTTTTTTATGTCCCCATTATCCCTTCAGTATTCGATTCGTTTTTTGTTGTTGCTTGCTCTTGATTGTAAAGCTCTATTGTCATACCACGTAAGTGATTACCTAAACAAGTCATCCTGTGGAGATAAATAAATCTATATATTCATTCATTCATTCCTTCATTATTCCTTCCACAGAGTATATTCAACTTCGGTTCGCAAAGAGCAATAACAATAGCGGCTATGTATGGACTGTCTTTCTAGTGGCGGTGTGTGTAAGCAAAAGGTTGCCTAACTAGGGGGGATAGAAAATGCTATTAATAAAGAAACGAGCCTTTAGTTATCAGAAACAAAAGTATTTGGTAAAACTAGGTTGACAGGCAACTTAAGTTAATTGTTCTCAATTACCTCGTTTACGATTATCGTTCACGATTTAAAAAAAGCAATTAAAAAAAAGCAATTAGGATCGTTTACGATTTAAAAATCCAATGAATTCCATTTTGATAACTGACGAGAAACACATGTTGATATGAAAGACTAATCAATATTATTGGGCGGAATAAGACGCAAATAATGAGAATGGCGAGAAAAACGTTCAACAGCTGATATTTTATATAAATTAATAGTTTCTATGTCACATTTCTCATGGATACATTTGTGAATGAAAGTAAGGTCAGCAAGGGCTCGACAGTATTCAAGAGTTTGAATTCCTAACAATAATAGCCGCTCTGAGTACGAAAGTATAGGATGACCGGCTCTAGCTAGAATTCGTCTCGTAAACGAGCGTTGTATTTTCTCGATAAGTTTCACTAGACCCGATGACGTAGAGTTTAAGACCTCGCTAACATATTCTAATAATGGTCGTACATAGATTTTAAAGGCAGAAGTCAGAAGAGGAAGATATGGCGATTTGAAAGATTTTAATAACATATTCACAACAGAAGAGGCCTTTGTACATTTCTCATTTATATGTTTACGATAAGAAAAACCAACGGATATCATTACTCCAAGGTCTTTGGCTGATTCACTAGCTAGAATGGGTATATTGCTCATATTATCTTCTTTATGATTGTTTGCAACATCTAAGATGTTGCAAACAATCACAAAGTATCCAGCACAAAGTATCCACTCACATTGCTTTCGTATATAAATAAAAATATAATTGAATGAAATGAAATTCCAATTAAATTTGTATAACTATAGATAAGAAAAAAAAGAAAAATGAAACAAAATCTTATCTTAAATACTGACGTGGAATTATCAACAATATACGTATAGAGATTGATTCGGAAGAAATGCTAAGAATGCTATCATTCATATTGTTGACTGTTGCATACATACGATTAGAAAACGAATGAGCAGTAATGTTGTCACTAGCTTCAACAAGCGGAAAAAGCTTATTTGAAAGGCCACGAGTATTTGATTATTTGATAAAGAAAAAATCAGTGATCAAAACATCGGATTAGCCGATCAAAATAGAATGTAGTAATCGAAAAGTAGCTATTTGTCTTCTATCCAGTAAAGATTGCAAATCAAACATTTCACAAGCTAGTCTATAACAAGTACATTTTATAATACAGCGGAAGAAAAGGCGTCTTAAAAACAGATACTGGATATTTTCTAGCTTACGCTTTTCGTATAACAAGTGTGGATCATATACAAGGGAAGCAAGCATACTCTAAAATAGAACGTTTTATAAACATGTGTCAAAACTATGGGATTACACGATTTTATTGCTATAAAAAGAAAGTTTACACGTATAGTTGCTTTATTAACTATGTCAGTAATATGATTAGAAAAGGAAAGGTTCTCTCAAATTATCACTCCAAGATCTTTAATAAACCCGGGTGTGTGCAATGGCTGCCCTAAAAAGGTATAGGAGGTGCGTGGATTCGATTTTCCGAAATCTAATACAGCACATTTAGAAACGTTAACAGTCAGTTGCTACGCAGTAAGCCAGTTTTCTATGACTCTCAAACAATCGAAAATTTTACTATAGGACGAATTATCATCAACGACAACCAAGAGTTTCAAGTCTTCTGCAAAAAGAAAAGGTGTAGCAGGTAATGAGTCAGAAACATCATTGATGAATATAAGAAAGAGAAGAGGACCAAGAACACTACCCTGGGGCACTTCCGAAACAACCGGAACAGAAGAAGAAAGTGCATCGTCTACTTGTACACTTTGCACTCTATCAACAAGCCATGCATTGAGCCAGTTGAGCAATTTGCCGCTTATACCATGAGACGATAGTTTTTGCAGAAGTTTTATATGGCTCACTGTATTGAAAGCTTCAGAAAAATCGAAAAAAAGTAGTACGTCACAGCAAACGTTTTGTGAGTGAAGTTTGTGCAAAAGATTCTGAAAAGAGAGGAGTTGGAGGAATGTGCTTCTATTTTCACGAAAACCATATTGATCCATATTCATATGAGAAACATTACGAGAATCAGATGAACCAAGGTGTAAAACACTACATTTAGATAGCGATAAACACAAGTTCCACTCTAAGCACCATGCTGAAACACAGTTGAGAGCGAACTGTATCTCATTTACAGAAATAGGGACGCGTCCCATTAATTTAATGTCGTCAGCATATAATGAGAACTGAATATTGGGAGAAAATACATGTTTAACAGAGTCAATGTACATTAAAAATAAAAGTGGACTTAGCGAGGAACCTTGAGGGACTCCTGATATAACGTAAATAGGGTTGGAACACAAATTATCGATGCTCACTGACTGGGTACGTTGATTCAGGTAAGTACTGAGCCATCTAACAATATTAGACGGAAAACCATAACAATGAACTGTGTGCAAAAGCAGTCTGCTGTCAACTGAGTCAAAAATTTTGCTTATATTTAGAAAAACAATATGAACGGAGAAACCTTGAGCAAGAGAATCAACAATGGAAGCATGAGATTCTACCAAAGATGTGGTAGTCGATCTTTTGCTCTAAAACCTGCTTGGTGAGGGGACAACAACTGTTCATTTTCTAAATACGAATAGACTTCACTAAAAACAATTTTTTCCATGACTTTAGACAAAGAGCAACATAAAGAAATTGGTCTATAGTAACATACAGAGTTACGTGAACCAGCCTTATGTACTGGTTTAACTTCAGAACTTTTCCATATAGTTGGCACAATGCCTGAGAGAAGACTGTTATTGAATATTATACATAACGGCTTTACAAGAGCAAAACGACATTTCTTCAATAAAATGTTGGGAATACCATCGGGGGAAGAGTTACATTCAGATTCAAGAGAAGAGAGAGCGCGTAAAACCATCTCCTCAGTGACACAGTCAAGACTAGATGGTTCATTTACTTCAGGATAGGTTGGATATGGTGAAGGACCTTGCAAGGGCTTCGAAAAAACAGAAGAAAAAAATGGGAGAAAGCGTCTGCCTTTTCTAATGACGAAGTGATTTTTTTTCTAATGACGAAGTTATTGAACTATCGCACAGAAAAAAGCTAGTCCACCGTGCGGGATCGAACCCAGACCATATCGACTCAAACCGGGAGCGCGTGTTACCATTACACCACGGGGGCACATTGCTATTCCGTGCTATAGTGCTATATGAAAGGCTCAAATGCCTTGTTCTCTTAGTCACGCATGCTTTCAAGCGATTGCGTCATGAATGGAGCGTAACTTCAGAGTTCACGTTTAAGACAGAAGAGAGTTGGAAGATGAATGATAAATCTTGACGAAGTGGTAAATGAGAAGCTTGATTTACATTATCACTCCAACGATTTCTGCAAGCAGCAAAAAAGGACTTTTGATTACCCCGCAATATCAACTTAGCTTCCTGTTCAAGTTCGAACTCATGTAATAATCTATCAAATTCAACCGTTTTTCTAATACAGTAATCAGAATATGGGGAATTCTGATATAGACATTGCAGCTTGCGGTGCATTTTACGGAGAAAACTGGGATAATAAAAAGTTTGGTCTCCGCAGTTAATGTTGGGGACATAAATCTCAATAAGAGAGCGAATGAAACAAACAAGATGATGATTAGCGGACTCTACGTCCATCGTAGTAAATGTCTGAGTCCAATTATGTACAGCAATTTGATATTCAATAGCGGGCCAGTTGGCTTTAGTGAACCACTTGAAAGGGGGAGACAATGAAATTGAAGTAGCATTCAAAGATAATTTGAATGAGACCATGTTGTGGTCACTACCGCTAAAACGACCGATAACATTACATTCAGAAATTATGGGTAAATTCGTGAACAATAAATCAAGAATGTTTTCGTTCCTTGTGGGAGAGTAGACGTACTGAGTCGAAAAATTGTCTGTCATGAATTCAAGGAACATCTCATGTTGACCATGATCGAACCAGTCGACGAATGGTAGGTTAAAATCACCAGTGATCATAATGGGGGAAATATCAGTAGTATTAGAACTAATTCTCTCATTCGTCTCCCTCCGTGCACGGTTGCTCCTCGCACCGTCTCTTCCCTCGTCTGTGAGAGTCCTTTCCCGAGAAGAATTGGCGCTCCGGGATCGTAGCGCCATCATGAGCGACATAAGAATGAGATGGAGGGACGACTTTGTCAAAGCCGTTAGTCCCCAATTCCTAAGGACGGCAGAGAACGCTGAGGAGTGGAGTCGTCACATGTCGCAACAGATCCCATAATCAATGATGTTATATTACCGATGTGGCTTGCTGATCTTGATAAAGCGTTTAAATTGAAAAAATGAGAAAAAATTTAGAACTATGTAATTATCTGTTTGAAGTACGACAAAAGCTTTGAAAAGGAAGAAATTGGACAGGATGGCGAGCGATACACACAAATACATCTCAACTTACTCTTTACTGAAAAAAAAATGATTGCTCAAAATTATATATGGTAACAGCTTCAATGCCGTCCTCTGAGCAAGACGAAACGATAGAACAAGGGATGCGAGAAGAAACTAAGAAGGCTGCACCTCCTCCTCTCATTGAACTGCTTCTATCACAGCGGAAAATCTGATATCCAGTATTACTTGTTATTAATGAATCATTATCTTGACTTGTTAAACAAGTCTCAGTTCATTTCATTTCATTATTCCAAGCACATAAGATATCATGAAAACACAAACAAAAACAAAGTTAAATGCATGGAATTTCTGCTAAGTGGCGGTATTTAGGGGTTGCGGTATAGATGAAAAGGGGGGGGAGGGTGATATACTTAAAATCGACAATTATATTAGTCATTAACGAAATGTCTTGGTAATATCTGTTCAGTAGGCAGAGATAATAATTGTTTTTTGAAACTAGCAGTATTCGGTTTACTGAAGAACTCGAAAGGTAATGAATTCCATACTGATAGCTGGCGAGAAACACATGTAGAACTAGAACATTTGCTAATATTATGAGGTGTTTTTAGCCTGAGCTCATGAGAATGGCGAGAAAATCTCTGTACTGCGGACAATTGAAACAAGTTCATAGTTTCCAGTTCACGTTTTTTGTGGACCCATTTATGAATAAATAAAAGGTCAGATATAGCACGACGATATTCAAGAGTTTCTAGACCTAACATGGAGATTCTTTGTGAATAGGGAAGTCTGGAATAGCCAGATCTTGCTAGGATTCTTCTCGTAAACGACCGCTGAACTTTTTCAATAGATTTTACTAAGCCGGGGGATGAGGGATTCCATAACTCACTAGCGTATTCAAGAACATCACATCGTAAACATTAGAATTAAGCAAGAAATATAAGCTGTAAAGTTTGTTAAGAAGAGAACGAGCAATGAATGGAATGCAACTTATTGTCGAAACGTCAATGTCAATAGGAGAAGATGGGCTACGAGGGTCAAAAAGGGGGAGAATACCGCCACTAACCTATCTTCTCATTGTGACGTTCTGCGAAGCTGGACCTGAACTCTGCGGCGACGAGCCAGTGTTCATCGGAGTTGCGGGTGGCTGTGGTTGGTAGGATGAGAACGTCCTCACTGGTATCAGAGAAGTCCCAACGACCTACCACTTCTGACCACCAGGGATCTGATTCCTCTCCCTGGCCACTCTCTTCATCTCCCGTTCTAGCTCGAGTCCCTCACGCGTCAAGTCTTCCCTGATGTAGCTGTGCGGAAAAGCTGAAAGACAGGCAGGGCGCCTTCTTAGAATTTGCTGCAAAACTTGATTTCTCAGAGAAGATGATCCAAGAAAAATCTTGAGAACAGGTCTCTTCTTGACTGGGTCACCAAAACTTCTGAACCGAGCAGTCGCGATCACCGGAAGATTGAGATCCCGAGAGAGCGCTCTGAGAAAGTCCTGATCCGCTGCATCCGTTGTCTCGTCCTCCGGGAGCCCAACACACACGATGTTATTTTTTTCTCTTCAATCATCTTCCACAGTCATCACTCGAACCGCGGCGTCATAGGCGAGAATGTGCGGGGGGAGAGAAAGGAGAGAGGGGATAGACGATGGTGACGGTGGGGCAGGCGAGGAAGGGAGAGGAGACAGACGAGAGACGAGTTGCTCGACTATACTCTTGAGTCGAGTAATTTTTCCATCATCTCATCAAGCCTTTTCTCGTATTCAGGACATCGCTTACAAGGGGGAGGGGTAATGGGGGAACGTTTGCTAGGCATTTAGAGAAGCGACCGGTTCAAAACGCGCTAACTAGAAAGAAGGATATTTTTTGACGATTTCTTATCCAATCATTTATAAGACAGCGATATTGTTTCTGAGTACCAATCTGGCTTTCGAAAAGTTCGCTCCAAAATAACAGCGTTAGCAGAATCTAATTAGTTTATTCTTGAAGCCATTGCTGGCGGGTTTCCTGTAGAAACTATCTTCCTAGATTTTTTCAAAGCTTTCGATTATGTTAATCAACACTTACTGTTATTAAAATTAGAGTATAATGGGTTGAAAGGTTTCTGTCTTAATTGAATAAGGAGCTTTTTGAATAACAGTGTTTATAGATTACGCCTATAGATTACGCCTCCTCCCCAACCAAAGTGAATTGTGGAGTCCCGCAAGGCTCTTCTCTAGGGCCTTCGCTATTTTCAATTCTCATTGATGACGTTAAAATGGTCCTACCCTCTAC
The DNA here is from genome assembly GCA_964056735.1 of Allodiplogaster pararmata. Taxonomy (NCBI): domain Eukaryota; kingdom Metazoa; phylum Nematoda; class Chromadorea; order Rhabditida; family Diplogasteridae; genus Allodiplogaster; species Allodiplogaster pararmata. The sequence goes on along the minus strand of OZ057408.1, from coordinate 42,251,152 downwards.
TGTAAGCTTTTCTCTTTGCCGACGATTTGAAACTATACTCTGTGGTCTATGAGCCTTCCCTATCCTCTGACCCCAACTGGCCTTGAATAACATTACAGTTTGGTGTGAAAACTGGGATCTTGAATTGTCATTATCGAAATCCGAGACTTCACACGTACTATCTTGATCAAGAACCGATACAATGTTCCAATTCTTTCCGAGACCTTGGAGTAATAGTCGTTAACCAGCTTTCCTATCGAGATCATATCACTCTCAAACAGAAAAGTGCGGAACTTCTAGTGAATCGCTGTCTCAAAGCTGAATCTGCAATGGGGACACAATGTGAGTTGGTAAGAGGAATGATGAGCAGTTAGGCATAGGAAGCGGACCTTCTAATGGAGTAGTAACAACATAATTGAAAAAGTCCGAAAAAGCTTTCGCTTTGTCGACAGAGTTGTTCAGGATAACATCATCAAAAATAAGGGCGGAATTTACTGGTTTTTTTTATGCGATTTGCTAGCGTACGAAAGAAAAGCTTTTAATTCTTAGGTACAGCTAGATTCTCCTCACGTTTACTTTAAGAATTCAAAACTTCCCTATGAAGTTTACTTCCCCTCTAGAAGTAATTGAAGATGTTACTGATCGCTTTTTACTTCTCGAAAGATAGCTGTAAATCTGTCAAATTTTTTTGGATACGCTAAATGAGGTTTGAGTGAACGTTTGTTAGGGACATGATTAGATATGAGATTGTTAAGAGTATTCGTGAGTGATGCAACGCATTCATCAATGGTGAGAGAGGAAAACAATAAGGTCCAGTCTATATGAAAAATAGCGGAATTGATAGAGTTCCAATCGGCTTTCTTCCAATCGGGTCGACAATGTGAGGGATGGTATTGCGATACTCGACTGTTAGTGATAGAGAAAGAAATAGAGGCATGATCACTGGTAGAAAAAGGAGGCTGAGTGTTACAGTTAATAATGATTGCTTGGTTAGAGAAAACATAGTCTAGGATGTTTGATATGCGAGTGGATGTGTGTACATACTGGGTTAAATGGTAGTTACACATGAACAAAAGAAAAGTGTTAGTAAGAGAACAATTGACTGGGACAGATGTGTTCGCCCAATCTACATTAGGGAGGTTGAGATCTCAAAAAATTATTGTAAGAAAAGGAAGGCAAGTATGTAAACTTAGAAACCCAAGGAATAGTTTCATAGAATCATGGGAAGAATTGAGGGATCGGTAAAATGAAACGAGTGGGATGGTGGAAAGGGAGATGAAAGGGAAGCGCTAGGAAATATTTCAACAAAGACGCATTCCGTGGATCCTTGTGAGAAAGTGGAAACGAGAGCAGGTGAGAAGTTCGAGCTGATCAGAAGAAGAGAGCCGCCACCTCGTTCGCCATCTTGTCGATCCGCACGGAACACAGAATAAGGAAGCCCAACGGTAAGCATTGGATCAGGCTCGAGGGACGACAGCCAGGTTTCACATGCAAAGAAAATGCGAGCAGAACAAGATCTTAGCAAGTGATATAGGTCATAAAGCTTATTTTCAACGAAACTAGCTCTAAATGACAAACATTCGAGGAAAGAGCTCGTTCTTTTTTTTGTCCTATTTATAAGAGATAAATTTGCCTGCCTTGTTCCGTTTGCTCCGTCTCAGAGTAGTCGATGCAGTAGTAGTCAATGAATGATTGCCTTGAGGTCGATTAGACGGTGCATCTGGTACACGAGGCCGAGGAATGAGAGACCGACGAGGCCGAGGAGGTAGACTAACTCGAGGTGGGGTGCCAGAAAGGACAGGAGAGGAGCTGATTCGAGCGTAGAACGTAGAGGCGACTGTTGCATATGTCCGAGAAGACAATTCTGTACAGTTCGGGACATGTGAAGGCTTGGAAACGGTAGCCTTAGGCAAATTCTTAAACGGATCAGGACGGTAACGATGATTCAAGTGTGAAGAAATTGAGTACGATTCTGAGAGAGAGGAACCATGTGAGCATCGACAATCCGATGTGTCAGAAAAGGTTGATCAGAGTTTTTTTTCGGCATTCTTTTTCAGCGACGAGTTACACGGCATAGAGATCTGCCCTCACATAGCAACCTCTGGGTAGTGTGATTTTGTTCTGTGACACAGTTTAAGGAACTAGTTCCTCTTATCGGTGCTCGCGAATCCAATCTTTAGAGGCCTAGTGCGAGAGAAAAAAGGCTTGTTTGAAGATTCAGGATGGCGATGAAGTCTAATTATACCTTTCTTGAAGTCTTCTTTCAAATCCTCTGACCATAAAGAGTTCTGAAGTCTTTTTCACATGTCTAGTCAAACATTCGGGGAGCTTCAAAGTAACAGCTCTTTTTGCCTTCTTCTCGAGCATCGGACGATCGCGAAGCGTAGACTCAACAACAGCGGAGTATATATCAGGTCGCAATGATGCTGGGAGATGGACTGCTGCAGTTTCGCGATTTCCTTCTTCAGGGATTGAATTTCCGAAGTTTGAGTCGAGACCATCTGTTGAAGCGGGTAAAAGGCTTTCCTAATTATTTCATCGAAAAGAGAAGTTATAAATGGGAGAGAAACCATTGAAATAGGAATATCATCGATTATTCTTTTTTAGGTTTTTATCAGGTTGAGAGGTCATCGATTATTCTTTTCAAGACAGAGCACTTGATTGGTCACATGTCAGTACGAGCAAAAAGAGGACAAGTGAGAGATCGGAACTCAGGACTACAAACTCGCCTCCCTTGTCACTCCTGCTTATACGAATCTCATTACGACCGACTAGAGTAGAAAGATCTTTCAAACAATGACGTTGATCTCTAGTTAGGTTGTTTGGGATGGCAATATTCATTCATTCATTCATTCTTTATTCCTTGCACACATGATATTAAAACAATGATGATTGCGGATATGCATGGACTATCTTTCTAGTGGCGGTGTGTTTAGGAGCGAACGGTCGCTTGAGTATGAGGGGAAGTGAAAGGGAGGCGGGGGGGAGGGAAGATTGATAGATAAGAATTAGTTATTCAACAATCAAAAACATGAGAAAGAGGCACAATAACATGAACAGGCAAATTCAGTACATTATTTTTGAATATCTTGCTATTAGGTTCTTTTACTATTTCGTAATCCAAAGAATTCCATACTGATAACTGACGAGAAACACATGTAGATAAGAAAGACTAGTTGATTTTATTAGGCGTAACAAGACGCAAAGGATGAGAATGTCGGGAAAAGCGATCAACGGCAAATATCTGATATAAATTTTAGTATCTATTTCACACTTCTGATGTATACATTTATGAATGAAAGTAAGGTCAGCAAGAGCTCGGCGATGTTCGAGGGTTTGAAGGTTCAGAAGGGATAATCTCTCCGAATACGGAAGGGCCGGATGGCCGGCTCTCACTAGAATTCTTCTCGTAAAAGAACGTTGGACTTTCTCGAGCTGTTTTACTAGACCCGCATATGTCGGGTTCCAGAGCTCGCTAGCGTATTTCAAAAGGCGCAATACATAAATTTTGAAAGCAGATGTCAGAAGAGAGAGAGATGGTGATCATATTGAAAGCTTTCAAAATCATATTGACAATAGAAGACGCTTTACGGCACTTTTCACTTATGTGGTCCCGATATGAAACCCCATCCGAAACTAATACGTCATTAATACATACTGACTGAGTACGTTGACTTAAGTAACTACTCAACCATTTGACAATATGAGACGGAAAACCATAACAAAAAGAAGGAGCCTGTGATCAACTGAATCGAAGGCTTTGCTTATATCAAGCAGGACAACATCAACTGGAATTCCTTGCGCTATGGAATCAACGATATAAGCATGAGATTCAACCAGAGATGTAACTGTGGATCTCTTTGATCTGAAGCCTGCTTGAGAAGGAGACAACAACTGTTCTCTCTCTACATACGAATAGATCTCAGTGAAAATTATTTTTTCCATAACTTTGGACATTGAGCAGCATAGAGATATCGGCCTATAATTATTCACGGAGTTCCGTGAACCAGACTTATGCACTGGTTTAACAATAGATTTTCTCCATAAAGTTGGCACGTTGCCCGAGAGAAGACTGTTATTAAAAATAATGCATAAAGGCTTGACTAGTGCAAAACGACATTTTTTCAAGAAAATTTAGGAATACCATCAGGTGAAGTGTTACATTTGGCTTTGAGAGACGAAAGAGCACGTAGAACCATTTATTCTGTGATACAATCCACATCTGGTGACGAAGCGGATGTAGCTATATGGAAAGAAATACCACTATGGTCACAAGAGTGGAATGCAGGAACTATTTTCACATTTGTGAGCATTTCTGGTGAAGAACTACAAATCCAGTCTAAACAGCGACCAGCACGAGTTGGCTCACGACATAGAAAACTTAAATCAAAAGCGGAAATTATTTCATGAGTCTTCTTGTGATTAAATGAGTTGTCAAACACTAAGGCATCACAGTTTATATCACCTATCACAAGCAGTGGATGATCATTGAAAGAAAATATATCCGAGAGTGAGTCACAGAAAGATTCTGTTTGAGCAGTGCTGTAATCGGGAGGGCGAAAGAAAAGAACTAGACGAACTATTGATTTGGTGACTAGGAGATCAATAAACAATATCTCGTTCAGATGAAAGGAGATGCTAGATTCAATGAACGAAAGGTGATCACGAATAATTAAGGCAACACCACCTCCTCTACTATTACGATCACAACGAACTATTACATATGGTAATATGCCTATTATTTCATGATCGGGAATACTTTTCTTCAACCAAGTTTCCGTTAGCAAGACTATATCAGGTTTTTCATTCTCTAAAAACATTCGAAAAAAAGAAAGTTTATTGCATAGAGAACGAATATTATAATACGATACTTTCAAGAAAATATCAGTGGAGTGAAAATTACGAGTAAGGACAGAACTAGGATTCGAATATATAGAACGGTGTGATAAAACAGGACCTGGACATTTCGCTAGTTTGACGGCAAGGCTGCGTGGACTGTCAGAGGAATAGATTGTCGAGGAACGGTGACTTCTGACGAGCGGAGGACTTGGACGTTTCTTGCTGATGACCCAGTCGACTTCGTTGATCTCACAGTGATGCTCTGACTTCCTTGGAACGTTCGTTGATGGGAAGAGGGTCGATTGGTATATGATTGACGAAGAGCGTCGACCTCGCGACGGGGCACAAGTCGGCCATTGTATATAACGACATCTTGACCTGCAGCTACCAGCTTTCTTTTCTCCTGACGAAGTTGATATTCCTGTTCGCGTTGAAACTTCGTTAAGCTCGGGCGGACGAATATATTCCTCAAGAGAGGGTTCTGGCGGAGAGAGCTCGACTTAGCGAGAAACTGTCTCTGGTAAGGTCAGCAAGAGCTCGGCGATGCTCGAGGGTTTGAAGGTTCAGAAGGGATAATCTCTCCGAATACGGAAGGGCCGGATGGCCGGCTCTCACTAGAATTATTCTCGTAAAAAAACGTTGGACTTTCTCGAGCTGTTTTACTAGACCCGCAGATGTCGGGTTCCAGAGCTCGCTAGCGTATTCCAAAAGGGGCAATACATAAATTTTGAAAGCAGATGTCAGAAGAGAGAGAGATGGTGATCATATTGAAAGCTTTCAAAATCATATTGACAATAGAAGACGCTTTACGGCACTTTTCACTTATGTGGTCCCGATATGAAACCCCATCCGAAACTATTACTCCGAGGTCTTTGGCCGAGTTTCCTGCTACGATGAGTTGATGATTGATATAGTAAGCATTCCGAGAATTAGAAGAGCCAAGGTGGAGAACACTACATTCAGAAGTGGACTAACTCAAGTTCCACTCTGCGCACCAATTGGCAACACAGTTCAATGCAAACTGTGCGTCATTTCTAGAACAGGGAACACGACAGACAATTTTAATGTCATCAGCATATATTGAAAAGAGAAGATTACGAGGAAAAACTTCTTTAACAGAATCAATGTACATTAAAAACAACAAAGGGCCTAATGAAGAGCCTTGGGTACTCGAGATGTAACTAAAACTGGGTCAGAGAGAACGTCATTAATACATACTGACTGAGTACGTTGACTTAAGTAACTACTCAACCATTTGACAATATGAGACGGAAAACCATAACAAAAAGAAGGAGCCTGTGATCAACTGAATCGAAGGCTTTGCTTATATCAAGCAGGACAACATCAACTGGAATTCCTTGCGCTATGGAATCAACGATATAAGCATGAGATTCAACCAGAGATGTAACTGTGGATCTCTTTGATCTGAAGCCTGCTTGAGAAGGAGACAACAACTGTTCTCTCTCTAGATACGAATAGATCTCAGTGAAAATTATTTTTTCCATAACTTTGGACATTGAGCAGCATAGAGATATCGGCCTATAATTATTCACGGAGTTCCGTGAACCAGACTTATGCACTGGTTTAACAATAGATTTTCTCCATAAAGTTGGCACGTTGCCCGAGAGAAGACTGTTATTAAAAATAATGCATAAAGGCTTGACTAGTGCAAAACGACATTTTTTCAAGAAAATTTAGGAATACCATCAGGTGAAGTGTTACATTTGGCTTTGAGAGACGAAAGAGCACGTAGAACCATTTATTCTGTGATACAATCCACATCTGGTGACGAAGCGGATGTAGCTATATGGAAAGAAATACCACTATGGTCACAAGAGTGGAATGCAGGAACTATTTTCACATTTGTGAGCATTTCTGGTGAAGAACTACAAATCCAGTCTAAACAGCGACCAGCACGAGTTGGCTCACGACATAGAAAACTTAAATCAAAAGCGGAAATTATTTCATGAGTCTTCTTGTGATTAAATGAGTTGTCAAACACTAAGGCATCACAGTTTATATCACCTATCACAAGCAGTGGATGATCATTGAAAGAAAATATATCCGAGAGTGAGTCACAGAAAGATTCTGTTTGAGCAGTGCTGTAATCGGGAGGGCGAAAGAAAAGAACTAGACGAACTATTGATTTGGTGACCAGGAGATCAATAAACAATATCTCGTTCAGATGAAAGGAGATGCTAGATTCAATGAACGAAAGGTGATCACGAATAATTAAGGCAACACCACCTCCTCTACTATTACGATCACAACGAACTATTACATATGGTAATATGCCTATTATTTCATGATCGGGAATACTTTTCTTCAACCAAGTTTCCGTTAGCAAGACTATATCAGGTTTTTCATTCTCTAAATACATTCGAAAAAAAGAAAGTTTATTGCATAGAGAACGAATATTATAATACGATACTTTCAAGAAAATATCAGTGGAGTGAAAATTACGAGTAAGGACAGAACTAGGATTCGAATATATAGAACGGTGTGATAAAACAGGACCTGGACATTTCGCTAGTTTGACGGCAAGGCTGCGTGGACTGTCAGAGGAATAGATTGTCGAGGAACGGTGACTTCTGACGAGCGGAGGACTTGGACGTTTCTTGCTGATGACCCAGTCGACTTCGTTGATCTCACAGTGATGCTCTGACTTCCTTGGAACGTTCGTTGATGGGAAGAGGGTCGATTGATATATGATTGACGAAGAGCGTCGACCTCGCGACGGGGCACAAGTCGGCCATTGTATATAACGACATCTTGACCTGCAGCTACCAGCTTTTTTTTCTCCTGACGAAGTTGATATTCCTGTTCGCGTTGAAACTTCGTTAAGCTCGGGCGGACGAATATATTCCTCAAGAGAGGGTTCTGGCGGAGAGAGCTCGACTTAGCGAGAAACTGTCTCTGGTAAGGTCAGCAAGAGCTCGGTGATGCTCGAGGGTTTGAAGGTTCAGAAGGGATAATCTCTCCGAATACGGAAGGGCCGGATGGCCGGCTCTCACTAGAATTATTCTCGTAAAAAAACGTTGGACTTTCTCGAGCTGTTTTACTAGACCCGCAGATGTCGGGTTCCAGAGCTCGCTAGCGTATTCCAAAAGGGGCAATACATAAATTTTGAAAGCAGATGTCAGAAGAGAGAGAGATGGTGACTTGAAAGCTTTCAAAATCATATTAACAATAGACGACGCTTTACGGCACTTTTCACTTATGTGGTCCCGATATGAAAACCCATCCGAAACTATTACTCCGAGGCCGACATGTGGTTCAGTTGTTTAAAATTCCTTGAAATCAAGCATATTGGCGAAATCTTAGTTCTCATCTATAAAACAAAGATCATTGTTATTATACAGCTTTGTACTGCGAAGACAGCAATTAGCGTTCAGCCAGTGACGAACTCATTTATGAAAATTCAGTTTCTAGAAAAATTTGAATGATGCCTTCTTTTTTCAGAGTCCTGAGGTTGATTAAATACAAGTAAATACTTTGAAAAAAATTCCAATACGACTCACGCCTCAATCAGAGTTCGGCTCTGTGTTACAAAGCTAACACGGCAAGTAAATATAGAGCTTAAAGAGTAAGCAAACTTACATGTATACTAAACGCTTAATCACAACAGTTGAAGTTTCAGGAACGTCTATAACAGCTCATGTTGACATCTTCGAACAAAATTTGTTATCAGGCTTACAAGACTTTTCTTTTCAATTTTCAAGACTTGCAAAAATTGATACGCCATTTTCGACCCACGGACAAACATCTGCTATCCTGGATCTTATTTATGTTTAACGCCCAGTTATGAATAACTGGGCGTTGAACATACCGCATTTGAAAACAGTTCTTCTTTCCAAAATCTTGCCGGGCGTGTCTTAGACACCTGGAACAATCTTGAATCAGTAATAAATCAAGCTGTGAGGTTTCTTAAAGCTTCTCCAAGAAAAATATAATATGATTGAACTGATGCTTTCATCTACTGTCAGCCCTACAATCGACTGATACTGTAAAATTGAAAGCTGCATACTGTTACGAAATGAAATTTATTACTCTGAGAAGACAAATAATTCTCAGAAAAGGGCGTCTGTTTACAATTTTTTTCTTTTTTTTCTACTTTTTAGAACTGCATATCATTTCAAATCACTGCTTGTTGTTCAAGCTTTTCCTTTTTTTTCAATTCCTAATCTCACTTTACATTGTTAAGTTCTTTGCTTTGCTCGAATTATCCTTTATCCATTTCCCATATTTTGGCCCGTATTCAAATTCGAATGCAATAAATAGTTATCGCACAGCTAGAGGTAGGGTTGGATCCCGGCCTTCACCTTTTTGCTCTCTCCGAAATCAGCTCCCTGAATCGATTCTAAGCCGTACGGTCGCATTTCTAAGCCGTACGGTCGCGTTTCTAACCCGTACGGTCGCGTTTATAAGCCGTACGGTCACGTTTCTAAGCCGTACGGTCACGTTTCTAAGCCGTACGGTCGCGTTTCTAAGCCGTACGGCCATGTTTCTAAGCCGTATGGTCGTGTTTCTAAGCCGTACGGTCGTGTTTCTAAGCTGTATGATTGCGTTTATAAGCCGTACGGTCGCGTTTATAAGCCGTGTGGTCGCGTTTTGAAGCACTCAGTAAACTTGGCTTCAACGTTTAGCAAAAAAGGAGCTAGAGCTATGAAAAAAGTGGAACCAGAATTAACCGATTACACACACTCAAAGTGGTCGACTGAGTCGTGCATTTGAGGAAAAATGAATTGCAATACTTTGTAGTCAACCTGTACTGTTTTTTTTAAATGTTTCATTGTCTAAGCGCATCTCTGTGTGCAGTAAAAACTTCATTATTTGTCTATTAATTGTATCGTATTTCACTGTCACAGACATGAAGCGCCATAATCCATAAAATTCAAGTAATTTTTGATATTATTCATGCCCCTATTACGTACGAACAAGAATTTTCCGTGTAGAAAAACGAGATGGAGAATATATATAGTGGGTACCCCGTTTTCTCAAGGAGTCCAAATCCTGCTAGTAACCTCAAGGTGTACAAATCCTGTTAGAAACCGAGCTCAACCATGCCGATGAGTAAAGGAAAAAGAGTGGAAGAGGAAGAGTAAAAGTAGAAAAACGTCTGCTATTTGTCGGTCAGAAAAGGGGAGCCGAAACCGGGACTTGATAGCTCTTAAAATGAAAGTGTGCGATCTACCGATAGTGTCATCGCAAGGTTTTAAAATTTTCTTCGGATGCGAAAAATTAACATAAAATCTTTTATCAATAGATTCTTTTTGTCTAGTGAAGAAGAATCTATATAATAAAAAATTCCTGATTTGAAACAAGAAATGTGACAGGGATAAAATATTCAAATCAAGAGAGAAAATGCTGATTCTGAGCATCAAAGAGTTTTTTTTTTCAAATGAGGAGGTTGTCTGATTTTTTTCAAAGCTGTAATACGTACATCTTTGGAGACTTTTCAATGAATAATTAGTAGTACCTTTTTACAGTAAGAAATAATATCAATTATAGATGTCGGCTAAGCTCATCACTCATAGTCGATTTAAGTCAGAAAAAATAAATAAACACTAATCAGCATGGAGGAATCTATTCAATAAAAGATTTATATTTATCAACTAACTAACATTTGAAGGTAAACTAATCGAATTATCCACAGGAAAGCACCAACCGAATTGCTCATGAGTTTCATGATTTTTCTCCCTCACAGCTTTTTAGCCTCTTTCATTCCATTTTCTTAGTTTTCCTATCCTCTGTGAAACACTCTTCTTCCAGCTTTTTCTGTTAAACTAAACTCGCTATTTCTTACTTCCTCTCATAATTTCTGTTGATTTATATTTTTTATTTTTCTCTTTTTAATCTTCAGGTTTCATTTCATTACTTACTTAGTTACCATATATATATCAATAATTCCAATTCTCCACACCCAAGACAACTAGCTATTTTCTCTGTCATTTATTGCCATCTTTACCTCACAATCAGCTATGCCATCCCTTCCTGCGCTTTACTCTTGGATGCATCTCTCTCTTTCTCTCTCTTTCTTTTCTTCTTCTCTCTCTCTCTTACTCTTTCTTTCTCTTTATTTCACTTTTCATCTCTCTTTGTCTTTTTTATTTTCTCTCTCCATCTCTCTCTCTCTCAACCGTTTCCCCTTTCATGATTTTTTGCATCATTTTCATATGTAATTTTTCAAGTCTGCCTCAATCTCTGTTTCTGTTAAATTGCTTAGTTCTTTCTCTTCCACTTCTTAGGATGAAATTTTTTTTATAGAAAAGCAACGTTGAGAGTCTGGATGAGAAGAGATTTGCAGAGACAAGGATCAACAAAAAGAAAGAGGTACTACCTTCATGTAAATATGAAAGCGAGAACAGTTTTGAGGTAATGTAAGAAGGGAGAGAGTAAGAGATAGCAAGAGAGGTTGAGAGAGGCATAAAATCGAAAAAAAAAAGATTGATAGGGAGACTAAGAAAGATAATCAGTTATTGAGCGAGAGAAAAATTGAGAAAGCGTAATACTAAGAAAAAGGAAAAATTGTAGAGATAAAAAGGGATAAAATAGAGAGCGAAAAGCGAGAAAGAGAGGGGGAAGAGAAGTTGCATATTATATTTCAAGAGTTGAAATATGACTATGAAGTCCAGGCGTGGCAGAATGGTAGTACATATGTTCGACTATTATGTTTACGAATGTTCACGAGAATGTTGTTTAGCAGAGCACGATTACCTAGAATGAGTTACGAAGATAGACCGTGCCTCCTCTGCCTCAAAACTCTCAAATATAGGAGAAATATAGCGGATCTTACATTTGTTCATAAATGTATTCATGGTAACATTCAGATTGATCATTCTAATCTTTTCAAACAATGCCCTTCGCCATTTCCCACCAGAGAGTCTCATAGCTACCGGATAAGCTTACCAGTCAACTATCGCAGCAAGAGCAGCACTTGCGCCTCAAGAATGATGAATGTATGGAATAAGCTGCCAGGTTCACTTATAGCTATTAGCTCCTCTATCATGTTTAGGAATGGAGTAGCCGAATTTGATTGTGAAGATATTTGTAAACCTCGCTTTAGTTGAACAATAATCTAAAGACTCAATATGATCATTAAATTTGGAATTAGTTAATTCAGACACAGTTTGTCTATGTTTAATCCTCGCTTAAACGAGTTTAACTTTCGCGTAGTTTTTATTAATACTATTGAATTGTATTAGACCGTGCATCTTTTTGTCTTTTTCTTCTTGTTTACACTGATCTCGCAGAGCGACAGATCTCCTTTGTGTGTGATGTTATCATACATAACTTTGTACACATGAAATAAAGAAATGAAGAAAAAAATTTGGTGCGGAAAGTCCCAAGTTCAACTCCCACCCCGGACAGATCCACCCAAACCGAGGGCGTTAAAAAAGTTTTTGATAGTGCTAATGTACTAATCTGACTCTCCACACTGCTGCTACACACTAGGACTGATCCAGTTTGCAGCCAATGGTTCTACTAGGATAGGTCGGTCCCGCATCCCAGGGGAGCGCGTACCCTGCGACGGGGCGGGAATGAGTGGCCACATAGATTATATGTATGTATATTGAATATGACTATGAGGCATTCATTATTTAAAAGGCAAGAAGACAACATGGATTAGGTGAAAATTTTAAGAGTCTCCAGAGAAAACATGTGGTGTTATTTGAGTTTTCGGTAGCAGGACAAAACAGATTTTCAGCAGTTTGACCGCTCATGAGGGCGTTATTACAACACTGACGAATTGCCTTCCACACATTAGTGATATGCGCAGGTTTTATGGCTTTGTTCTCTTACTCAAGCAAACTCATGATTCGAGCACAGCTTCAGAAACGATGAGTTCGACTGAACAGAAATTTAAAAAGAGATAAGAATTTAAAAAATAGGTAAACTGTTATGAAAGGCTGGTCCTTATTTAGAAGGAATATGTATGATCCAAAGCATGGAAAAAATCTAGTCAATGGGACGGGTTCAAACTCAGCCACCTCCTATCTACCAAAAAAATATTACTACTACAGGGTGGAGCGTAACTATAGCGCGAAAATGCTACAAATTTAAATAGTTCTCAAAACCAAACAATTCCCTTTTCATGAAAATTTCTTATTCATGAATGTTCTGTCTCTTGTTCCTGAAAATTTCATTTTTTTTTCAACTTAGAAAATAAAGGTCACCGCCAGTCCGGTGTGCACTACAATCCTCTCGATGCACACCTAAGGTAAACGACAAGCGGACATCGCTAGCATGCTGAAAGTACACCATTTAATCCTACATCGAGCCATAAATTATTTCGAAGAAGTTGGAGGAACTCAAGGCCGTCGCCGGAGTGGTCGATCTTTGACGGCTACCTCATCGAGAGTCATCAGGAAGGTCAGAGAACGCATTCGTCGAAATCCCAAAAGAAGCATGAGGAAAGTGGCTCGTGATATCCAAATTATGGCGAGGTTGGTACGAAGGATTGTTCACGAGGCTCTAGGGATGAGCTCTTATCGATGTCGGAAGCGAGCGTTGCTCACAAAGCGGAATGAAGAAGCAAGAAACAAAAAATCACACGCCTTGTTGGCACGGGCACGCATAGGCGAATTCGAATGTATCATCTTCAGTGATTAAAAGCTTTTCACTGTTGAAGCTGCATTCAACTCTCAAAATACACGTGTTTTGGCTGTATCACCAACTCTGGCAGACTTTGGTCGCAGAATCGTTAACAGAACTCAACATCCAGCTCAATTTTGGTCTGGGAAGCCATCTGTGCCAGCGGCAAGAGCCCGCTTGTTTAAAAGGAGCCTAACGTCAAGGTAGATCGCCTTACAAGATACTCTGAAGCCTTGGGCTGATGCAAACTTCAAAGGAAGTTCCTACGTATTTCAACAGGAAGAAGCACCTGCTCATACGGTCAAGTCAGTTCAAGAGTGTTGCGCGGCGGCGTCTCTCCCGGCATTCATTACAAAAGAGGAATGGCCGGCCTCGTCGCCCGACCTGAATCCTCTAGACTATGTGGTCTGTCCCCAACATTCAGGCAAAGTTTGTGCTTTTCGGAATCTTCGAAAGCAGACCTGAAGAAGTACTGGGCTATCTTCGTGCCGTGATCAATAAATACCCTGACTACGCGTTGTCGTACGAGACCGGAGAGGCAGAATCGAATGAATTTGACACCACTTCATGATGTAAGTTATATGAATAAAACTTCTGAATGTCACTTCGATTGTTTCGGATATAACTAAAACTCGGGTGAAAACATTTCGCACCCCACCCTGTATACTATAGAGAATGAACTGCAGTTCCATGCGGTTGTGCTAGACTACTTAACAGAAAAAATGTCTTCATATTTCTTCCTAATAAGGTCACTCTACCGTAAAAATGTGTAACCGAAAAGTTATGTTTACTTATCGCTACTTTTCAAGAAAATATTCCCATTCCGTTCTTTTCTCATTCTATTAAAGGCTTCAATTCATTCAATTTTGTTTCATTGTCAAACTGCTGAAGCCTTTTGATCTTCCATAACTTATTTATCACTTTAAAAACTCTTGTTTTCATATGAACTCACTGACCACAGAAATCCAGGAAAAATTACCTTACTAACTTATAGCAGTTCAAATAAAAATCATTTGATGAGACTTTCCTGTATTTAATGTAGCGTTTTTTTGCTTTGGTTTGAATAATATTTACATTTCCAATATTCTCGATTTGAACTTCAAGTTATAATTCGAAAGATTTTGCGAAGATGACTGGATTTATGAAACTTCTCGAATCTGTACCGTTTTACTGCAGATTTTTTCGTGTCTTAATGGCAAGTTTGAGAACTTTAGGTATGTTTCAAAATTTTGGAAATGATTTTGAGAATACAGTTTAAACGTGTTCTTGTTTCAGTCCTTATGCTTTCAGTTTTTTTACATCTGTTCCTCTCAAAACAAATTTCAGTGGTGTTTTTAAATTACCCTTTGTCTCCCGAGTGACATAATTTCTTTTTTTTTCATTTATCTAGTCCATGCACATAAAATCATCGAAGCATAACGAAGCACAATACAATATTGCGTGGACTTTTTTGTAGTAGCGGTGTTGGGGTTGGGAGTGTAGTGTTGGGAGTGTACACACAGAAAAAAATTGATCAGTTTTGATCCATTTTCTGAACAATATAAAGGGGACGATGTTCTTAGTGCCCTTTATATTGTTCAGTCTGTAGTAAAACTCACCCCACCTAGCACTAATTCGCGAACTGCGAAACTGTTCAGTTGTGATCAATAATATTGTTCACTTGGAAAAAAAAGTGTGCTGTATTAAACCTCGCCCATAAATTGCGAGATTTTCTTCCTTTTTCTTGAGTTTTTTCTTTTTCTTTTTTTTCTTCCAAATTAAAACAAAAATTTCGTGTTTCTCTGGAATGTAATGAACACTTCAAATCAACAAACTTTTTTTTCCAACAAGCCTACAAACAAAAGATTCACAGTAGAATTTGAAAAAATTCAAGGTCTATTATTTTCACTAGTTAAACTGGTTTAGAAAAATTCTATTACACTGGTTTCAAAAAAATTAAGCATGATGCGATGACACTTCAAATCAACAAACTTTTTTTCCAACAAGCTTACAAACAAAAGATTCAAAGTAGAATTTGAAAAATTCAAGGTCTATCATTTTCAGAAAAATTCTATTACACTGGTTTAAAAAAAATTAAGCATGATGCGATGACACTAAAAAATCAATCAATGCTCGAGATATGAAAATTAATGGCCGCCCAATTGGCCTTACTCTCAGGCTTTTCACTCCATCTCATTGGAAGACTTATCCTGGCGACCTTTCCTCACACTGAGTTTGCCACCGTATCCAGTAGCTGAATCTGAAAAATTACATCGGTCATATCTCAAGGTTTCTTCACTTTTTGGCGGTATTCATCAATGAGGTCGAACCAAAACGAGTAAAAATTACTTCACGAGGATGAATCGAACTCAGTTCTTTGTGTCTTTGACCGGGTTACCAGTAGGAACGAACCTTGTTGAGAGTGTTGCTTGGATAGCTGCGCCTCTTCCTCCCACCCGAGGGCGGACTTGTCCTGCCTGTCCGTTTGCACCCCGTACCTCCGAACCCCTAGAAGAAGTCCGTTTGCGAGGTTCCACCTTTCCTTGGTACGGCCAAGACTCCGCGCTCTGTAGAGATCGGTCAAGCTCATTATAACCAGGCTTTTCATCACCCATCGCAGAAGAAGCTTTTTCATGCATTTGAGAACCCGAGAGCGGTGGTGTAAAAGAGAGGATGCAGACGAACAGAGCATTTTTATTAGTAGGTTTCTTGGATAGCGCTTAGATTTTTAACGCGCAGCAGGTTACAGTATCACACTGATTATAACTAAGCATAGGTCAGATTTGATTTGATTAGGTCACTAGGGGTTTTTTATTAAATTTTTCGTTACTACTTTTAGAAGCAATTTCGTTCAATACTTCAAGACCTTTATGATTTTTTATTATTTTTGGATGGAACCTCCTTTAAGAAATATAAAACTTATCTTTTAAAGTTAGAGTTTCCTAATTAGTTATAGCGATAAAAACCGTGAGTTATGCTTATGTAAGCATTGAAAGTGGTTGAGGGAAGTTTTTTGAAAGTTAAAAACATCGCGAAAGAATTTTTTTACTCATAAGGGTCTATCCTTATGATTTAAAAAAGGCTTTAAAAATGTTTGTGTTTTACATAAAGGTCCCTCCGCCGACAGAAGGTCTGAAATGACGTTTTAACGCCTGGTCTCCAGCAGGGATTTTTAGTGTGCAAGGAAGAGGTACAGCGGCCCGCGAAATGCAGAAAAATTCATGAAACAGAGACCCTTCCCTTATGATGAAAAAAAAATTGCCAATTTAAACAAAAGGGTCTCCCCTTAGGAGTTTAAAAAACAGAGGCCCGCTGACATAGGGTGTCACATGACCATTTAATAAACCCTTGCTTTTCTCCTCTCACTGAATTTTTCGTAAACTTCCGACCTTATAACCCGCAATAGATATTTGCTATTTGGAACTCAGATTCACTTTTGGGAGGAATCGGTATGTTTATGTGGAGGGAAACCGTCACTTCGCAGCGATTGTTGATGCACGATCAAACAAATTTTGGCTCTAATCTACTTTAGCCGTCCAATGAAAGTTCTGCCCAATCAAAAATTTTGCCGCCCAATCAAAACTTTTGTCATTCATTCAAACTTTAGCCGTCCAATCAAACTTTTACAATTAGACTCTCTTGTTTTTTCATTAAAAAATGCTTAGGCTTAGGAAAAAGTTTACGCTAACGAGGCCCTACGGCTTAGCTAACGAGGTCTTACGGCATAAGAAAATGTATCATAATATTAATTTTTGTCAATTGAATTTCTGTCAGCTAAACTTTCATTGGACGGCTAAAGTAGATTAGAGCCAAAAATTTTAGGCTTTTACTTTTCCTTAGTTTAAGAAAAACACATGAATCGCAGAGACTTCTTGAATTTCTTACAATATAAGTTTGACCATTAAAAAATACTGGATTTCAACGTAAATGGTTGTTAACCGTGATTGCACTTCCAATTGAGAGGTCTTCGGATTTCTCCAGCAAGGCCGAACCTGTTGACCTGCAGTTGCTTAACAAAAATTTAACCACAATTCGTCTCTATGAAGTTTTAAAAAACACACTTAGTAATATCAAACCTTACAAGCGATACGCGAATTGGCGGACGAAAAAGTTTTTGCAAACTTTGAAAATCACTTCTTAAATTTGTGAGAATTCGTTCTTGAATCTTGATTTATTATAAACAATGCTAGCTAAAATAACTCGTAAAATCCATTATTTTTCAAATCACTTCAAATACAATGAATAATTTCTCAATAAAACACTTCAACTAATACTTGAAATCTGAAAATTGCAACAAAAAATGCAACATCCTCTTTCTAAATGCAAAAGTTGCTCCATTTGGACAGTCACAGCGTCCTTTTATTGCTAATCAGGAAACGGAAAAATTGAAACAAAACCTGTATGTATCTTCAATTCTTTATTCCGCTTGAAACAAAACATAATGTTAAGTGACGAAACAGATGACACTGTCACAAGAAAAGTGAATTCAGTGAAGGTTATGAAAAGTGAGATCTAAATATGACAAGAACAATGAGGAACATTTCATTTTAGGAAAATAGGAAAGCACACAAAAAAAGCACAGAAAGCAAAGCTTGTATCTTCAGTTGTGAACTATTCATCAGCAATTAAGAACTATTCATCCGCAATAATAACTTGAAATTCCAAAAATTCAACTCATTCTTTATCATTCGAGAGCTAACCGAGAACACAAATATAATGGATAAAAGAGGAGAAACAGAAACAAAACATTTGAAGAAACAAAGCACTTGAATTAAAAATGTATTCTAGAGTTGGTGACAATGGTCTCACAATCAAGCTTGATAAGTTCATTTCTAAAAATGCTAGAAGAGCTTGTAGAAACCAAAGAACAAGGTAACTTATTCCAGACATTAATCATTCTTGAGGCACAAGTGCTTGTTCTGCTTTGATATTTACACGGCAAGCATATTCTGTAGTTATTCGATTCTCTCAGCGAATAAGGCGATGGGCAAAGTTTAAACATATTTGAGTAATCTACTTGAATATTTCCGTGCAGACATTTATGGATGAACACAAGATCGGCCACATTTCTTCTATATTCAAGCGAGGAGATGGAAAGAAAATTCAGTCTAGCAACATAACTCATTTTGGGTAATCCGGCCCTTTGTAGTAACCTTCGTGTAAATGATCTTTGCACTTTTTCTATGCAGTTAACGAGACCGATAGTTACTGGGGACCATACCTCACTCCCATATTCAATAAGGGGTCTTATGTATGTGGTGTATATTCTGAGCAGAACTTTAATTGATTTGGTTTTAAAGGCTCTGAAGATCATGTTTATACATTTTTGGGACTTTAGGGAGGTTAGTTCAATATGTTTAGAGAATGTGATATCTTCCTGAAATGTAATGCCAAGATCTTTCACTAATGAAGTAGTTGGTATGATATTGTCTTCTAGGTTATATGTTACTTTTGGATTCCTAGGACCACAGTGCATGATAAAGCATTTTTGAGTTGATATCACAAGTCCCCAGGTCAGTGAGTAATCGGAAATGGAATCCAGACTTTTCTGAAGAGAGTCTCTGTTTTTGGAAAAAATTTTGAGGTCATCGGCATATAGAAAACCATGGACATCTGGCTCTATGTGCTCCATGATATCATTTATAAATATTGAAAAGAGGAGGGGTCCAAGGCAACTCCCCTGGGGAACACCACTGTTGTATACTTTAGGGCCTGATAATGTATCTCTAATGTATCATCTGACTGTATGTGAGCAAATTAGTTTTACTTTTTACGGTAAACAACGGTCGGTGAGCAAAACAGTGCGCAGGCTAATGAAACTTTTTTGGTGTGAAAACACGCAATCTTCCTTTTTGAAATTAAAATACGGCTTATGTAAAACATACTGATAAATATATATTGTTCAGTTCCTGCGCTCTCAGCGCAACCAAAAATGATCAAAATGTGATCAATATGCATTGAACCTTATTATTGGTGATCAATTTTTTTCTGTGTGTAGGGTTTGGGAGTGTAGGGGTATGAAGTGTATGGGTTGGGAGTGTAGGGGTTGGAAGTGTATGGGTTGGGAGTGTAGGGGTTGAGAGTGAAGGGGTTGAGAGTGTAGGAGTTGGGAGTGTAGAGGTTGGAAGCGCAAACGCTCATTTAAAAAGTAAGAAACAATATTAAATCAAGCTCAATCTTTAACAAGTGTCGGAAATCAACATTTTGATCTTAGTTAATCGTTTTCAAGCAACGATGGGGTGAGACTATAATGAATGAAATCCATCGCACGGGCAAGAATTGGCCCTCGGCCAGGACCTTCTTCTTCTTCTTAGCGTTGTCCCGCGCCGGCCGAGGTCGGAGTAGGGTCCGCTGTACGGCTTCTAGCTCTCCAGAAACATCTGTCCGTTGCGTCTTCCGAGTGGAGTCTTGCAAGGCGCAGGTCTTGGTTGAGCGTATCCATATATGTTGTCTTCGGTTTGCCTCGAGGGCGTTTGCCTGGTACTTCCATGTCAAGGGCGTGTCTTGCGATGTTGGTCGCGTCTCTTCGCATCACGTGTCCATACCATCTAACTCTCCCTTCTCGCATCTTGTCTTGTATTGGGGCAACGCCGAGTCTCCCTCTCACAATCGTGTTACGCACACAATCTAGGCGAAGGACCGAACCTCCAATAATAATCAAATGGGCATGCGTGACTAGAAAGAACGGTCATCGTGCTTAGACATAGCAAGAAATCGCATGGTACAGTGTGTTCTCGGTTGGTGCATTGATTAAGGATCTACAAGCGCCGGTTAGGCAACAAGCGAGGTTCGGTCCCAGCCGAGTGTCAATTTTTGCCGAGTTTCAAAGCGAGGTTCGGTCCCAGCCGAGTGTCAAAGCGAGGTTCGGTCCCAGCAGAGTGTCAAAGTGTCAAAGGAAAAGGAAGTACCTTTTTTTAGGAAAGCGAAGCAATTGTTTCTTGAAGACAAAGCTATTCTGTATGCTGACAACTTCGATGGGCAAAGAGTCCCTAACAGACAACAACTAAGTTCAAGAATGCAAAGAATTTCGCATTGTTGCATGCAACAAATTTGAAAAAATTTGTTCCCTTTTGAATACTTTTTGAAGCTTACATATATTGAGCATTTACGTTATCATATTCTTCATTTGATAAAAGGCCTGAGTGAATTAAAAGCTCTGAAGCCTTATTTTTTTCCTCTTTCGATAATGTTTTGAATAGTCTTCAAATTCCAAGTTACACAGTTTAAAGGTAATGACAACTGATTAAACTATCGTACAGAAAAAAAGCTAGTCCACCAGGCGGGATCGAACCCTGTCATCTCGTCTCAGACCGGGAGCGCGCGCTACCATTACAACACGGGGACACATTGCTATTTCGTGCGATACTTTTATATGAAAAGCTCATATACCTTGTTCTCTTTAGTCACGCATGCTCATTAAGGTTTAAATAGCGAAAATAATGGAGAAGCGAGGCCTTTCGTATACTCTCTCCGAGGAGAACGTTCTGGGGAAGCAAAAAAGCAAGTCCGGTTTCCTACGCTCTGTGTCCACGATAAGGCGGGAAACAAGATAATTCCGTCCCAAGAAGGGTTAGTTCTTTGCTATATTAGAACTCTCATATTTTTTCGACTGATACCGAAATTTATCAACGATCATGTAGGGCATAGAGGGTGAGGCCCATTATGTTCTATAGGACCAGAATCATAAAAGCCAGCAAGGTGTCCTGCGGAATATAATGATGAGAACCAGGAGAACGGGCGCCTGGAAGTGCATCCGCGTCATTCGGGTTCACTCCTAGCAAGTAGGCGGTCGTCGGTTTTTCCATCTCTATGTGAAAAACCGGCAATGTAGAGACCATCGATTTAAAAGGAGAGAGAAGGGGTGAAAATAATCTCTTCTCTTCTCTTTCTCTTTCTCTTTCTCTTTCTCTTTCTCTTTCTCTTTCTCTTCTCTCTTTCCTCTCTTTTCTCCCCCCTTTCTCTTTCTCTTTC
>OZ057408.1:42136920-42226920 GCA_964056735.1 Allodiplogaster pararmata | reverse complement strand
TTATATTCATATAAAATTACTTCCAAAAGTAAAACTATTATGTAAACAATACCGTAGTCCATTTTTCTTCTCACGGAAATTCGTGGTAGACATTAGAGCCTTTAACGGGATCACTTTGCAAAGATTACTTTGACAAAATTAAAAGTTGAATTCTAACGCTCCATAAGCCTTTTTGAATTCCTATTAGTTGAATCATGCGTTCTATCACCACACTGGCGAAGTCATACTGCTTTTCCATGCTAGCACATTGCTGAAGGCTCAATTTTCTAACCGACTTTGAAGAATAGCAATGAAGCAGCGTCGTGAATTAGGTTCAACTTAATATTGTGAAGAAAAAACATCAGATGGATGATTGGAGATGCGATAATCAATCAAAAACGCTTGCCTACACATTTTAAATGAAATATAATCAGATATTTGTGGAACAAAACTTTTTTAAACTTCCAACTTGCTTAATACGGTTTTTCATGATTTTTGAACGCATATATTGCGTTATTTTCATCATCTGAAGAGAAAATCGTGTTACTATGTAATAACACTCGGGTTTTTTCATTATTTTTTCGTGTCCGACAACTACCCAATTTTTAAATCAAACTGGGGAATATGTGGTGGTTCGAAAATTACTTGAGTGAGAGCTTCCACTCAATGAAAGAACACTATTTAAAAAGGACACTGAATCAAACGCTCAATTTCCCTCTTTTTTGTTTTACTTTTTGTTACACTTGAAAAGAAATGAACTTTTTTGAGTTTTTTTTTTCAAACATGTAACTTTTAAATTCGAATTTTTTATCAGATTTTTGAGTGGGATACAAAAATATTCCATTTTTTGCCGCAAAGATTTACAAAGATTGTAAATGATGAAGAATGGAAGAATGGAAGGGATGGCTCACTGGTTATTCTTTTTAGTGTACGGTTAATGCTAATAAAATCGTATTTGAGTTCTCAGAACTGAAATATAAACCTCACTCGATATTTGATTTTATCACGGTATCGCACTGAATGACAAATTTTACAAACTCATTACACAGCTCAAAGGCAGTTCACACTTTAAAAAAAATTTAAAAACCAGGCGAAACATGAATGCAAAGAAATTTTGAGTTTTTTTCTTCTCAAGCCATGATTCCTCACGAGCCTTGCCTTATAACCTGCACGAAAAAAATAATTTAATGTTTTTGAGTGTGAATAATTGGTATTTTATTTGGATTATTTTAGTTGGCCAAATTCATTACTTACTTCAATGACTCTCCAAGAAGCGAGTTTTTCCGTTGATCTAAAAATATGTATCTGCTACTCTTGATGGCTAATGACATTTATACAAAGTATGAGGGTCACTCAATAAGGGGTTTGTCCAAGAGCCCATTCCAGAATACCAGAATGCAAACCTTGCCTAAATTCTTCGAACTAATAAAAGTTACGGTAATAGTATTTTCGAATCACTGTTCTCAGTGTCTTCCGGGTTTCATCAGTGATAAAAAGAAGAATATCAACATTACAAACTTCAAATACTCTCCGTTAACTGTTGTTGTAGCTTCTTTCTGGGAAAGTAAAGTGGTCCGAAGATGACATCGCTGTTATCGACAAATCTGCACCCCCTGCTGAATGCTAATCCTAATCCTGTTTCTTCACATTCTCAGCTCTTAATCTCTCCGTCGTGGTTTCTAAGGTGCTTCAAATTTTTAATTACTCCATATTCGCTCGGCAAGATTCATTTTCTACGCTTTTCAAGTTATGTTTAGATATTTATACCAACATATCTGTATTCTAACCGTCTCTAACTCTCTCTATCTCTCTCTCACCTCTTTGACTTCATACAAAACTCCTCACGCTCCACTCATTTGGATTTTTTGTTACTTGAATTGTTAACTCGAAAAAAAATTCCTTTTAATATCAAAGTTATTCTATCGTTTCTTTTTCCAAGCTTCAGTAAAATCAATTTGCGTGAGTCTTCTTGCTCATTCTCTTTCTTCCGATTAAGTTCTCGTCTCATAAAAGAAGCTCCACCTTAAATATTCCGCTTGTTTTGTTCTTTTAAAACTATCAATCTCAGGTGTTCTGAATGTCATGATTAACTTACGCTGGCACTATTTATATAATTGTATTGTTTTCGTTTTTTTTTATTATACAAATGCTGTTTTAAAAAAATAAATGTAGATGTTTTCGCTGGCATTATTATATAAGTTTATTGTGTTATTCTTATGAGGCGTTTTCATTACCAGAAATGAAAGGGAAGGAAAGTATTTCGAGCAGCAAGCAGCATCAGTCCGTTCCCACTTCCCCGACTGCCAAGGAAGGGGCATTCTCACTCGTAAGGTAAGTCGAGGCTTTCTTTGTTGTCGCTAAAACGGTTCTTACAATAGTTGGAAATATCTGATTTACGAGATCTCCAAATTTCAACATCCATTGTGCATTTTTTGTTGCTGATTCCGCGTTTGAATCTGTTACAACAACTGTTATAAGCGAACAATCTTTTCTATAAACCAGAGAGTTATAAGCATCTCAATGAGAAGAATAATCAAACTATTACTCTTCGACTTTCTATAAGGTTCTAGTTTTGATTGAAAGGAAGTTAAGCCTTTTTTGATGTCTAGAACTTATTTATCAGTCCTGATAAAAAGTAATTTCTTCCTGGCGCGTTTGAATTGTATCGATCAGCACGAAGCGCCGTTTGCTTGCCAAAAACAAAGCGCAGTCCTCACCCCCAGCCATTCCAACGATGAAGCACTCACTTGAAGTTGTGGAACATCTTAAGCAACGTTTAACAAGGTTTGTTTTCTTATGCTTGACGTTTTCTCACTCTCTTTCTCTCTCTCCTTCTTCCTCTCTTTCTCCTTCTTCCTCTCTTTCTCTTTTTCTCTCTCTATGTTTTTCTGTTCATTACTCAATCCGTCTAACTATCTCTCCCTCTTTCAATCTTCATTCAAATCAATCTACATCTCCTTTTTTTCAATTCTCATGTCAAAATCGCTAGCAAAGCTAGATCCATCCACAATTTACGCCTAATTCTAATCTGGCGCTTCAACTTATTCAGTTTTGCGGTAAATTCGGAGTATCCAATGAATGAGGAATGAGACAACAATGAATGATCTAGTATTTTTATGTAACCAGAACCGTATCGATTGAATGAGGAATGAGACAACAATGAATGATCTAGTATTTTTATGTAACCAGAACCGTATCGATTGAATGAGGAATGAGACAACAATGAATGATCTAGTATTTTTATGTAACCAGAACCGTATCCATTGAATGAGGAATGAGACAACAATGAATGATCTAGTATTTTTATGTAACCAGAACCGTATCCATTGAATGAGGAATGAGACAACAATGAATGATCTAGTATTTTTATGTAACCAGAACCGTATCCATTGAATGAGGAATGAGAAAACAATGAATGATATAGTATTTTTATGTAACCAGAACCGTATCCATTGAATGAGGAATGAGACAACAATGAATGATATAGTATTTTTATGTAACCAGAACCGTATCCATTGAATGAGGAATGAGACAACAATGAATGATATAGTATTTTTATGTAACCAGAACCGTATCCATTGAATGAGGAATGAGACAACAATGAATGATCTAGTATTTTTATGTAACCAGAACCGTATCCATTGAATGAGGAATGAGACAACAATGAATGATATAGCGTTACGTGATTCTAACTAAAACTGTAAATTCGGCCGTTTCGGCACAGAAACTAATCTGGTATACAAAAGTTTTGTACGAGTACCATTGTCAGCTCTGACAGAACCCTATAACGATGTATCTTTTTTGCCATCAATTCCGATGAACTCTCAACGCTAGAAGATACCAGCCTATCTTCAACCCTTGTTTTCGGTTTATCACTCTGAAAACATAAATTGATGATCGAATTTTGTTAATAACTTTTCGCAGAGTTGACCGAATGGGATGAAATTTTTAGAAGCACCTACACTCAGGATAAGACGCATGATTCTGAAGTTTTAAAAAAACTTCATAAATTTGGATACCCTTTAAACTTTTGAGTTTTGGAGATACACATAAATAAATAAATTTTTCAGCAGAAATTTTCTTCAAGTAACCGTTAAAATGACCTCACTTTTAGTTTTATTGTTTTTAACTTTTTAAATCAGTTTAATGCAGTTTAAAACGAGTGATTTTGTCACTTTTTCAATGCGGATATGCAAATTCGTCGATATCGAATGCATTTCTCTGACTTATTCGATATGCAAATCGGACAATCTTTCCACAAAAAAATTCATTCTTCCGTTCTGTCCCCCCTTTTTGGAAGTACCAGGCAAACGCCCGCGAGGCAAACCGAAGACAAGATATATGGATACGCTCAACCAAGACCTGCGCCTTGCAAGACTCCACTCGGAAGACGCAACGGACAGATGTTTCTGGAGAGCTAGAAGCCGTACAGCGGACCCTACTCCGACCTCGGCCGGGGCGGGACAACACTAAGAAGAAGTTCTGTCCTCACAGTGAGCGGTTGCTCTCCACAAAATCACTCGAAAAAGTGACAAAATCACTCGTTTTAAACTGAATTAAATTGATTTTAAAAAAACGAAAACAATAAAACTGAAAGTGAGTTCATGTTAAGGGTTACTTGAAGAAAAATTCTGGTAAAAAAAATTAAGAAAAAAATTATGTATATCTCCAAAATTGGCTCAAAGTTGTAAAGGGTATTCAAACTTAAAAAATTCTCTGAAACTTCAGAATCATGCGTCTTATTCTGAGTGTAGGTGCTTCTAAAATTTCATCCCATTTGGTCAACTCTACAAAAAGTTATTAACGAAATTCGATCATCAATCCATGATGGGACATCCTGTACATAGGAAATCATGTCATAATGAATAATCGTTTATTTTCTTAATAAGTTAGATAGAAAACTATGAAGATTTTCTGAGCTATTGTACTCGATGATCTCTTAATTGAATGGTTTTTGAGTGACCAGCTTCTCTATGCTTAGGTCTGCCCTCTTCCTGTTCAACTCCACCGCTTAGTTCTGCCGCCCGCTTCCGTGGGGTCCACGAAAGCTTCCGCCTGCGGATGTTCCAGGAGCAGCACGGCTTCGAGCCTGTAATCAAAAGCACGCCTTAACTGTGATTTTCTACAAACGCAAGCGTCTTATTTATAGAAAAAACCACTGAATTTACAAGAACAAAATCTTGCTTGATATTTCTTATATCACAACTCCTTTCTTATCTGTGTGGAGAAATGATTTATCCCTTCACAGCGTTACTAAGATAAGCTTATTTCCCACTGAATTACTTTCCAGGCCCTTTTTTGAAGTCGGATTACATTTTACTTATAAAAAATTCTCCCGGTTCGTTAAAAGCGCATCTGCAAACTATTTGAAAGAATTCTGCATCAGATCAATCAGGTCGACTTTCGAGACTTCACACTGTGTGTTGTTATATCCCGCAAAGTTTCGGATGAGATCTCAAACGGCATGTTGCATTATTTGCATCAAAATGGAAATTCGGAGAAGCATGAATTCACTATTGAGCCTTTTTTTATCCGCTGAAGAAGCTTTTTTTCATTTATCTTCCTTTCCCTCACAGTGAGTGGTGACTGGAAAATTCGCTCTGATATTGATTTTCGTTACCTCAAAACGAAAATGCCAAGAACCAAAAAGAATTATTCCCCAAAATCTCCGAAGTCTTCTCTTTCGACCAAATCCCCCTTCGCCAGTGTCTCAATCTCCGAAACAGTTGCCGAAGCTGTCGCCTTCGCTACATTAGATGCTTCAGACGGAATCTCGATTCCACTTTGGAAATATTTCTCGGATCATAACCATGCTTTCGTCTACACTCGAAGCCATATCTTCCAAGACATGTCATTGCAATTCAACATCCCTTCCCCCTAGCGCGACACTGAAATCATCTGGGTCGCCTTCCGCCTTCTTGTCAACTACTTCTGATGAAGAGTCTCACAGAAGGGCACGTTCTCTGGTCATCGCGGGTCTTCCAGAAAGTCTCTCTCCAGCAGCAAGCGAGAGGGTCGTCCATGACGATGCTATCGTCCAGTCTCTTCTGGATGATCTCAGTATTCAAGTTAGACCAGAAGCCGTTTTCAGAATGGGTCAAGGTAATCGTAGGTTACTCAAAGTAATGTTTCCTGCTCGTTCTTTCATGTTGGCAGGACTTCGATCAGCTTCTTCCATCCGTTCAAACCCCCGTTGGGTTTTCATTAAGGAAGTCAATGACGCCTGATGAGTTGATGACCTTGAATGTAAAGCGAGCTCAACTGAAGGAACTCCGTCTGTCTAATCCATCGTCGACTTGGGTTCTCTACAAGGATGATCTGTGGCTGAAAGGAGAAATTGGAGGAGCACGAAGAACTCTACCGCCCCCCTTGCGGTTATCAACATCTTCTAATCAGGAAAACTTATCCAGAAAGGACTATGTTATAGATCTATATTTTGAACTTCCAATAAATCTAGTTCAGTATTCTCTGTTTCTTATTTCAATGCACGTTCCCTCAAAAACAAAATTGATCTACTTTACCATTATTTTAATCATTTAATATACTCTGTTGTAACTCTCAAGACTAAAATATCAGCTGATGTCTTAGCTTTCGATCTCTTATGCAACTTATCACTCTCCAGAACACGTTTCATTATATGCTATCGACCGCCAAACACTACTGTGCATCGGAATAATGCCTTTTTCGATGTTCTTACTCAACTTTTAGCGGTACCTCAACAATCTGTACTTTGTGGTGATTTCAACTTAGAAATTGATGTTGACAAAAATGTTCTTCAACTGAGCCTCTTATCGTCTTGTGTACAGGCTTTACTCTTCATTAACTTGTAACTGAGCCTACACATGGTAAGAAAATAATAGATCATGTTCTTGCTAAAGCTGACTGTATCTCTAATTGTAAAGTTTGTCCTCCGTTCTCTAACTCTGATCACAATTCGATTACTTTTTCTGTATTTTTACTTTCGAACCCACAACCTGTTGTAGAAGTTTTTGATTTCAACCGGGCCAGTTATGCAGAGATCAATACGCTATTATCAAATACGGACTGGACACTTGTTTTCGATGATTTCATTTCTGTAGATTACCTAGTTGATCGAGTGAATGTTATTGCGAAGTCTTTAATTGAGAAATTTATCCCTAGAAAACGTAGGAAAGCTGCTTTTGAAACTTATCCTGAGCCCATCCGTAACCTCTTCGAGCATAAATTAGCCCTTTTCTCTAAAATTCATGTCCCCACTGTTCTAGAATTATTAAAACGCACTTCTCAAAAACTTGACAAGGAAATCAAGAAGTTGGAAATAAATCGACAGAAGGCTTTCTTCTCCGATTCTAGAAAGTTCTATCAACACGTAGGAAATCGTCTAAAATCCCATTCTTTGATTCCATCTTTCACAGATTTAGTTGGTTCTTTTGTTCACACGGATGAAGCTAAAGCTTGTGCTCTATCCGATTTTTTCTGTTCCGCTTTCTCAATCGATGATGGTTTGATTCCGAATGTTGATAGAGTTACTGATCATTCCCTAACTGATATGCTTATTCTTCCCGGAGACGTCAAGTACTATTTAAAAAAGCTGTCTCCTTCTCTTACGCAGACATCTGACTCTATTCCTCAGAAATTTTGCAAAGAATGCGCTTCGTCGCTTGCAGAACCACTAAGCTATATTTTCAATTTCTCTCTTAAACTTGGCCATTTTACTTCTCTTTGGAAAATATCTTACATCACTCCTATTCAAAAAAAATCTCCACCCTTGAATGTAGACATCTTTCGACCTATCGCAATCACGCCCACACCTTCTAAAGTTTTCGAACGCATAGTTCGTGATAGGATAACAAAGTGGATGGACATGCATTCTAAATTTTCTGAAGAGCAACATGGTTTCGTTCCTAGAAGATCAGTTCAATCTCAGCTTCTCTCGGTAACTAATAGTTGGACGAGAGCCCTCGACCAAAGTAAATCTGTCGATTGTCTTTATTATGACTTGACTAAGGCTTTTGAGGTTGTCTCGCATTGTAAACTTCTCCATAAACTAGAAAGCTTAGGCATTCGTGGAAATCTTTTGAGATGGACTAGAAGTTTTCTAACAGGACGTTGTTTCAGTGTTAAGGTCAACCGAACATTTAGTGACACTAGAGAAATATCATCTGGAGTCCCACAGGGATCGGTTCTAGGGCCGCTATTCTTATTGATCTATATCAACGATTTGCCTCGAATTTTTTCCAACTTACCCTCAGTTAGTATTAAGCTGTTCGCTGATGACATTAAGTTGTATATTTCTTATGATGAACTAGGTGCTCAAATCGCTAAATCCCAACTCTGTTTAGCAATAAATCAATTCGATAGGTATTGCGATACATGGCAGTTGGCAATAGCTGAAAAGAAATGCAATGTTCTATATTTAGGTAATAAAAACCCATGCTCAACCTATTATGTAAGTCCAAATACTCTTTTCACGAAATAAACCTCTGTTAGAGATTTAGGTATTTTAATAGATGATTCCCTGTCTTTCAAATCACAATATGAGCTTTTGTGTCGGAAGGCATTACAAACAGTTTATGCCTTATTCAGAAATATTTCATGTATCACACCAGTAAGATGTTACAAATCATATGTTCTACCGATTTGTGAATTTTCTTCATCGGTTTGGTCTCCTCAATTAAAAAATGATATTAGGAAAATAGAGAAGGTCCAGCATATATTTACTAAACTTCTCTATTTTAGATGTAATTTGAACTGCTCTCCTAATATTAGTTATGAGAATCGTTGGAATACTTTAAATTTGACCTCTCTATATTGTAGGAGAATAATTAATGATCTCACTTACGCTTTCAAAATAATCCGAGGTGAAGTTGATCTTAAAGTTAGTACCTTTTATGTGTTTAAACCGTGTAGTGGTAGAACATCCGCCTTTAATTTCCACATACGTTTCACGAATAAGAGGTTAACTTTCAATTGTTTTGGAGTAAGAACGTCTAGGTGGATGATTAGTTTACCTGCTCAAGTTATGACTTCTCCTAACTCTAATGTGTTCAGAAAGAGGCTCAAGATGCTAAATGTTCTTGAAATTCTCGATCTGCACTTACCTAATCTCTGAGTTGTTCCCTTTTTTGCTTTCTCTCTCCTTTCTCATTCTATAAAATCATTGTTGAGATGTTGTTGTCAAGAACAACGCTCACTATTGTATGAGTTATCTTATGTTTTGTCACATCACAGTATTGATGTATGAATAAATAATAATAAATTATCTCTTCACATAAACGGGTGGAAGGTCGGTACTGCAGTAAATTCGAGGCTTCTAGTAAGCCTCAGGTTCCTTCATGAACACGACTTTCTTAACCCGAATTTTCGGGAGCTTTGACTGGGGAGGAAAATTCGATTATGAAAACTCATTAAAAAAAACTTCCATGTTATACTGCTTCTAGCGAACTTAATTTCGCTGGCAGATCATGTGAAAGGGATTGAACCCATCACCCTTCAACTCGCCGGTAAAAATCGTACTAACTTATTAACCGACACTGTAATTTTTGATCATTCTCTTGTAAACAATATTTTTAGCTCTCTAATTACAAACAAACATGAAGAGTCGTCAGAGGGGAAAACAAAATGATGTTTCTCTCCATATTACATTACGTCAATAAAAGAAATTTATCGTTTTTGTGACTCATAGTACAAAAGCAGGGGTTAAACTTTCTCGTCCTTGAATACTTCCAATTGTGAGTGTTCTCATCAACTTTGTTGTAACATTATTAGATAAAACATTGTCAAAAGAAAACCAGTCAAACCTCGGTACGGAAATTTCTTTGTAGCTTTTTGTATTAACTTTTAAAAAACATTTTTGTTTTTGTTTTTTACTTGCTTCATGTAAAAATTAAATTCGCTTTTACAGTTAGAGAAGGGGCTCTAAGATTGAAACGGATAAATTACAATTCTAAAAATTAGTTTTATCAAAAATTTATTATTTTTAATCATGAAAAATGTTTTTCTTCTACGATCGATTTTAAACTAATACTAATTTTTGAACTGATTTGGCAAAAGGCGACAGCTTCATCCTCATATGACATTCATGCGGATGAGTGTGAGATATGCGAAGAAATATTCCAAAGATTTTCAGAGTATCTGAGGCACTGTCAGGGTAACAGGTTGAAATCCGTTTGCCACAAAAACTATGACTTATTTGGTATCATTAAAGTTCAATGACCAGTGTAAGATTTGAAAATGTTTTCTACTGACATGGAGATTATCGCAGTGAAGTAGAACATAGCATAAATCAAATGCAAAAGTTGAAAGAAAGTTCCACGGGATTTCTTTACATGGTTCATTCGTCTTTAGTAAAGCTAGCAACTTCTAATGACATAATTCGTGCTGTGATCTTCAAAAATTTCGTAAAAAAACAACCGTTTGAAAAGGTTCAAAAGAAGAAGAAAACTGCGGAAATAAGAAGAATGAAAACAAAGAATCCTCGAATAAAAGGGGAATTATTGAATTAAATGATCTACAGACGAGTTAAATAGGGTATCGATGTTAAATTTTTGATTTAATTCGCTTTGACGCTATGCGATATCTTGCAGGTTTTTGTGACGAAGAAGAGAACGAGAGACAACAAATCATCTCAGCTCAGCAGTGAGTTCAAAGGAGGAGATTTGAACAAGTACACTTCCAAATCTTATGCTATCCAGAACGGAAACGAGGTCTTCGGAGGTTAGTCTTTCAACAAAACTCTTGTTTTTGATTAAAGAAAAGAACTTGCTCGGGAAAATTTTTCTGCTGGACAGTGTTGAACTCGTGAACTCTGCCGCGACATTAATCTCTAAACGATGAGATCATCGGCGCGATGACCTCATACCATTCAAATTAGGCGAAAATTTTGAAAGATGATGTCACTTTGACTAACTTTTTTTGGGAATAAAAGGTCCTGCAAGAAATTCCATTCTTAGAACTTAAGCGCGTAATTCAATTTCAATCTAGTTAGTAGAACAAAATTACAAACCAGTCAAGTTTCATTACATTTTTCTTACGGGCATACCCAGTGACAGAGTCAATGTCTGCGCTCTGCCCTTTTCTTATTACACGGACTCGATACTTCATGTTCAACCAGAAACGTTAAATGCTTTTTTAAGTACGGAAACAAAATAGATTGCGATTAGTTAGTATTTTAAGATTCATTTGGAGAGAAAGACGGCATTTGAAATCTCATCTTCTCGTACTTTAAGATATTATTTCGCGTGCTCTCGCAAGATCATCTTGTACCTCACTGATCCAACATTTTTGGGCCAAGAAGGTGCGAGAGCCATGATCTCATCGTGAAATATTTCAGTTATAATAAAACTGTCTCGATGATCTCATTCATCGAGCAATGATGTCATCTTTACAGATACATCGCACGATCGCTTAACTTTTTTTGAGAAATTAATGTCGCGGCTGTTTTTCAAGTGATGCTCTTCTCATCTAATTTACATCACAGACCGCGCACTTCAAAGACACTTTAGACAGTACAAATTTTTGGAGGCTGTTCCGGGAATGCTTTTCATTCCATTTCTGATGTTGCTATTCTATTTTATGTCTTATTCCATGTGTAATGTTAGAGTTTACTCTACTCCTCGCTGTTCTCAAGCAACGGGTCCTGGGATATCCACTTTTATTACAAACAAAGGCCACAAAACAAAGAAAAGCACTTCGGACCGCGGTCCAATTGATAATCAACAAAATTACTCTTCTCTATAGGCTGATCAGGCCTCCTACGCGCGCGAGGGTTTTCCTTTCCTCACATAACCCATATCAGCCTAGAGAACATAACAATTACACAACTGTCCAACACATCAAGACAAAAATAGCATGGCGAAATAATTATAGAAAAATAGCTACTTGAAACCAATAACAATAAAAGTAGATCATGGAACAACAATACAATAAACGATAACGAGATTAAAGACCAGGACTCCTTACACATGTCTTTTCTAGAAAAATAAAACAATTATCTGGTTGTTTTTCACGTGTCCTTTCAAAAAAACTAGGTTCTACTTTCTTTCTATCATTTTTTCTAAATTCTTTCTAAATTAGGTTTCTATCATTTATTTCACCCGATGAATCTAATCCTAATTCTGACTCTCCCCATTGCTGCTATTCACACAAGCAGTGATCTAGCAGGCAGCCACTGGTTCTACCAGGATAGGTCGGTCCTGCAGCTCAGGGGAGCGCGTACCCTGCCGCGAGGCGGGAACAAGCGCGAGGAAGATTATTAATCTAATCTTTGATGAAAAAGGTTCAAAAAGTTTTTATCAAGGAGACAATACATCCAAACAATTGTTCTTTTTTCTACAAAATTGTGAATTTTCTTCTCTTTTTTGCGATGAAATTTATTCTTTCTCAGCCGTACTCACCGTCTTTTCTGTTACATCAAGCCTCCAAAAGCATTGGATGTAAAATTTAAAAGATTCCGCGTAATCCGATAGTTTCATGAAGCTTAGATATGCAAGAGAGCGAGACAGAAGGAGAGAGAGGGAGAGAGAGAGAGAAAGTAGAGATATAGTTAGTGATGAAGAATTTGCAGAGAGGGAAAGAACACGAGATATAGAGAGAAAGTGAGAGAGAGTGACAAAGAGAAAGAATGACTGAGAGAAAGAGAAAAGGACACGAAGAGAGAGAAAAATAAAAAGAAATAATGATGGACACAAGTGAGAGAAACGAGACTACCGAGCTGAAGGCTCACTGGTAGATTTAGAGATGTATTTACATTGCAAGCGCGATTACATAAAGCCCAGGAACAGTTCTAAACGAAGAGAAGCTACTTTTGATATGTTTCTACTTTGTTTTACGTCAATTTTCAATTATCGCGTACAAAAATCATCCTATAGACAACATTACGCCTGCATTCATGCGTTTTTTGATGTTTCAAAGAGCTCGTATCGAGAACTTCAATACACCTAAGCTTTTTAGGAACCTGATGAATCAGTTTACTCATTCATGAAAAATCTGCTGAACAACAATCGAACCAATTATTCCATTTATTTGTTCAACCATTCGTTCATTTCATTTTTTGTATATGTATGTGTTTTCGTAGAAGACTGATTGAAGTGGACGGTTTTGCGTAATAATTCGACTTTAGCGAATCTGGTCGATCGTTATCGATTAGGGTCTATACATGCAAAAAGGGTCTATACATATGTCTATACAAAAATGTAACGTTAAGTTTCTTATTTCAATACATTTTTCCATCAGTTCGTTTACAGTTTTCCAATGGATACGTTTAATTTACTGTCAGCATTGAAAACATACCCAACTCTTATATGCGAAAGTTGATTTTGAGCATCGCTACAAAGTGGACTGATAGATAACAGGAGACAGAAAGAGAGAATGAGTGAAACGAAACAGGCTGAAGTATTTAGTTCTTGAGTTTTATACGACGAAAGATTTCTGTCTATTCCGGAATCATTCAGTTTAGTAATAGTGCTCACAAAGAACGTTGAATAATTTTCCGAATGCTTACCCTTTCGTGTTCTACAAGGGTTAGTGCGATAGATGGGCTAGCTTATTTCTCTCTCTCTCTCTCTCTCTCTCTCTCTCTCTCTCTCTCTCTCTCTCTCTCTCTCTTTCTCTCTCTTTCTTTCTTTCTTTCTCTCTCTCTCTTTCTTTCTTTTTTTCTTTTTTTCTCTCTCTCTTGTTTTTTTGTCTATATCCTAATTTTTTTCATTTCTCTTGTAACATCTTGTTAATGTTCTCTTTTCTTTTCTCTTCTCAATTTTCGCTTTTTCTGTCTTTCTGATTCACTCAGATATTAAATACCTGTTTTTTGTTTGAAAAACTCTAACGAGTAGGAAAGCAAAGTAAAGCAAAGTAGAATCCAGAGAACAAGAAAGAAGAGCACGAAGAAGGTATCTAATTCGAAGAGAGTTTACGAAAGCATGAAGTTTCGAGAAAACAAAAAATATTGAATGATGGAAAGAATTCAAAAGAAATAGAAGAGAGAAAAAAGACCTTCAGAGGGTGGAATATGAGAAAACTTTAAAAAGTAAATTTGGAAGTGAAAAATAAAAAGCTGCGATGGAAAAACAGTAAAAATGAAAAATAGAAAAAAGTTTTAGAAGAAAACTTATCTTAGAAGAGGTTAGAAGGAGAAGCATGGTGCTGAAAATTTATAGAAAGAGACAGAGCTGAATGGTAAATCAAAGAGTTGTGCGCGCCAAACTCTACAAAATGCATAGCTTGAGCCGACTCAGACTTCATCTGCGGGCCAAAGCGTAGCCAGGTTGCAAGTCAGCCTACTACATAGTTCTCTCCTAGCAGACTCAGCGAACACGGCCTTCTCGAAATCTTTCTATGTTTCTTACCAAGACCTTGTTTGCGCAGGCAGATGTCTCGAGACTCTGATTCTAACGCGCACTTCACATTAATATGTTGACCTCTCTCCCTTCCTCAGCCTTTAT
This sequence comes from Allodiplogaster pararmata, assembly GCA_964056735.1. Classification (NCBI taxonomy): domain Eukaryota; kingdom Metazoa; phylum Nematoda; class Chromadorea; order Rhabditida; family Diplogasteridae; genus Allodiplogaster; species Allodiplogaster pararmata. The sequence continues at coordinate 42,212,524 of OZ057408.1, read as the reverse complement.
CTTGTTCCCTTGAGAGTGGGATTTCGAGGCGATAGCGAGTAAGCTTCGTTGGGGTTATTGAAGTTCTAAAGCTTACATTTCTAGAGAAGAAAAAGATAGAGAAAGAGAAAGAAAAGAGAAACTGTGAGAAAAAATGCGCGCAAGAAACGTGAGCTGTGGAGTCAAATAGCGCAAGCATGAAAATACAGAAGAAAGAGAGAAAAGATAGAGAGAAGAGTAGAGAGAGAGAGAAATATAACAATAGAGAGAGAAAGAGAGAGAAAGAGAGAGAGAGAGAACAAGAGTGCGCAGACCTAAGTGGAATCTTGGAGAGCAATAAAAAAATAACATTCAGTGTGCTAGGCTGAGATTATTCGCTGTTATACTATTTGCCTGACTCTGACCTTTTCCGAAAAATCTTCGACCCATTCATTATCTTAGCCTATTACCTTTATCCCCCCCCATTCATTATCTTAGCCTATTACCTTTATCCCCCCCCCATTCATTATCTTAGCCTATTACCTTTATCCACCCCCCATTCATTATCTTAGCCTATTACCTTTATCCCGCATCTTCTCCATTAATTCACTAAAACTTCCGAGGAGTCCTCATCGGAAGCATTTTTCTCAATCCATGGCATAGCATCTTCACATCTCATTTTTCTTGACGAAACAGAAGTTGCGGCTGACAGCTTATAAATTAGCGTCTATCGTCTGAAGAGGAACCTGAAACATGAACATGAAAAAAGCTTCTCTGATCACGGCTAGAAAACGCCAAGTGATTGACATCAGTCGATATGGTCGTAAAATGAGTCACTTCGACTTTTCCAAAAGTCAGTCTTTTACATGACATTTATTTTTATATTCGAGGGAAATTATGAGAACTTTGAAAATTTCCGCCCAATAACCTTGATTTTTCAATATTTTTTTCAAATCTTCTTCAATTGTAATATCAGATGATTATATCACTCTTAATTCTTTAAAGTGGTCCCTTTTTTGAGTGAAGTTTAACCTCCTTAGCTTTCGCTGACTAACTTCAAGATCAATCTTCTCCTTTGCCGAAAAAAACTTGAAAATACTAAATTTTCGATCGAGTACATTACAGAATTTGCAGTTTTGTAATATCCCTTCATGTAATTGATTTGACCATTCGTCCCTTTCGTACATCTTCCACATAGAATTTCTCATATAAAGTTGATGTATCAAGAAGAACAATTTACTGTAAAATTTCCATGTAGCCTAACACTCACGAATCATTTTTAGTATTCTTTAAACTTTTGAACTCTCTTTGAAAGGAGATTTTTGTACCAGGAATTTCATTTACTCCGTAAGAAGTTCATTTAATCTTTTCCATATTTAGGGTAGTATGTAGAAGCAAAAGGGCTTTCTCAAACCAAGTTTTTTTGATTTTTTTTTTAAAATTTAATTTGCTTTCTCACCAACCACGGAAGATTTGCTCAAACAAGAGTTCTGTGAAGAAGACATAGAGCAGCACATTCAAAGGAGGGTGGTAGAGGTAAAAGCGACCTGATAAGTGCAAAAAGGCTATCAGGTGAAAAGCACCCGTTCAGAACGAAAAGGCTGCATAAGGGAGCAGTTAGTTTAGGATAAACGGCCTTTGAGCAAGAAGTTGTTCAGGCCGCGAAGATTACAGGGACGGAGCATTAAAACCACTTTGTATAAGGTTTTGTAGATTAGGAAAGGTAGCAGATTGCTCAGAGACAAAAATTACGGCTGAAACAGCAGTCTATTTACAATGAAAAGCCTAAGAACAGAAATAATAGATCGTATTTAGCGCGCCTTATTATTAAAGGCTCGATCGCAAACTTATTCAATGTGTCAGGGTTGAATAAGGAAGAAATTTCAATGCTTTCTTCTTCTCATGTCACTCTAGCACTCAGTCAGCATTCATCAATTTCCCATGAAGGTATCTTAATGTCTTATAACATTTGTGGAATAAGCCTTAGCCGTTAGCATTTACAGGGTGCGGCTAAAGTATGAAAAAAGTTTGACAAAAAAATTGAGGTAAAATGATTCAAATGAAATGCGGTTTGATTTATTAAGACCTCCGAAACTTTTTATTGTGATTCAAATTTTCACCTTGATCGGTTGTTTCTACGAGTTATGGTGGCTGCACATCGCGTGTGTACTGCAATCATCGAACAAGGTCCATTTCAGACATCTGCAAGAAAAGAAAAATGCAAATCTCTTTGTCGCGACTCGAAACTGACTCGCTTTCTCGGTTCATCTTCTCTGAAAAGAAATTATTCTAAGTAGAAGAGGAGTTCAACCCCCAAAACAAACGCGTTCTTGCTCACACTTCTCTGGAGGCTAATAAAAAAGGCATTTGCATCGGAAGAACTCAACACCCTGCTCTGGTTATGGTGTGCTGAGCGATTTGCTCCACAGGCAAGAGTTCCTTGTTCTTAGTTGTGTAAATAAGTGTATTCCCTACCCCTCGTTGATCTCAAACAACAAATTTTAATACCGAGCAGAGGAGCGGATTGTTCGCAGAAACTTGTGCAAAAATCGTTTGGTGTGACGGGAACCGAACCTTTCGCGTTCCGGTCGAATGATCTCCCCGCTGAGCTACACACGCACACATGATAATGCACATTTGAAGGCCCAGACAACATGCCCCCCCCCCTTTCAACACCGAGGTCTCTCGAGGTCTAGGGTCAGAGGTCTAGGCGCCTTTGTTTCTGCGAACTAGCTCATTTTTTTCAACATCAACCTCGTTTCGTCCTCATGTAAATTAGAGTATTCCCTACTCCTCGTTGATCTCAAGCAACGGATTTTTATACCGAGCAGAGGAGCAGACTGTTCGCGGAAACTTGTGTTGCACATCGTGTGGTGTGACGGGAACCGAACCCGTGACCTTTCGCGTTCCGGAAGAATGCTCTCCCCTCTGAGCTTCACACGAACACATGATAATGCACATTTTAAGGCCCATACAGCAGTTGAAGAAAACATCAAAATGGATCGACATCTGTACACGGAAAAAAAACCTTGAAAATGTATTGAAGCCCTGGGCAGATGCTAATTTCAAAGGAGAGAAGTATGTCTTCCAGCAAGACGAAGCTCCTTCTCAAACTGCCAATTTCACTCAAGATTGGTGCGCATCAAACCTTGCGGGCTTTTTGACAAATTTCGAATGGCCCGCTTCCTCTTCCGATCTGCATCCGCTGGATTACTCTGTTTTAGGATATTTACCGTTCAAGGTCTGCGCTACAAATCCTAGAAATTTGAATGCTCTCAAGGCCCGCCTGAACTCAGAATGGAACAATCTTCCTGATGAATACCTGCGAGACACGGTCCAGCAATTCGAGCACCGTCTGAGGCATGTTGTAAGAGAAAGAGGAGGCCGAATCGAAAACTTTTTTATAATTGTTAACAAACCTGTATGCAATAAAAAAAATTTCTCTAAAGATTGGAGTTGCTTTTATTCTAAAAACAAATGCTCAATAACCACCGTCCCATACTTTAGCCGCACCCTGTATTTTTATGGAACTTGTTCAACTGCATGAGAAACAAACCAGCTCAACCGGGCTTCACTAATTCTAAACTGTGTAACCAGTCATCTGAAGACTTATCAGCGACATTCCATCACACCTCTGTCTTAAATGGGAATTTAGGAGTTATGCTCCATTCACGACGTTTACGCTTCATGATCATGCGTGACTGAGAGAGTAAGAAATTGAGCCTTTCATACAGCATTATCGCACGGAATTGCACTGTGTTACTTTGTTGTAATGGTAACGCACTTGCTCCCAGATTGAGAAGAGATGGCCGGGTCTCGATCTCGCCCTGTGGACTAGCGTGCGTTGGTTTACCTAGCTGATTAATAAACATAAGAGCTTGGTGAACTCAGTATTTAACAAGTTGTTAAGTTAATACTGTGAGTTCAAAAATCTCATATGATGTTTTCGCTTTTTTTTAAAAATGGTCGAGGACAGGGATGTGAGAAAAATTTCGAAAAGTTTTTTTCGAGTTTTTTTTTCGAGAAAAAACTCGAGCAATTCGAAAAAACTAAATAAAATGATTTTTTTCTTCTGAACTTTCTGAACTGTTTTTATAGAGCAGGAGCTCTCGGGTAATATCACACTTTTTGTTGATGAGCCTCTGGTTTTTCTTTCAGAAGTCTTTTGTTTTCTTAAAATCATAACGGGGGACCTTATGCCTAAAAAAATTTTCTTAAAATTTTTTTCCTAGACTCTAGGATGGCCGCATGTGTTTACACTAACAAAGAGATGAAAAAAATCTATCAATGAGGGTGGATATCTGAAAAAGTTTGAAAAATATACAAAAAAATTTAAATTTTAAAAAACAAAATTCTTTTTCTAAGAGAGATATATACATTTATATGAGGAATAAAATATATAAAGATAGATACAAAGAGAAAGAAGAAAAAGAGTGAGAAAGAACGATAGAGAATAAGAGAGTGCGAGAGATGCAGATGGTTGGAGAGAGGGAGCCAGAGAAGGAGAGAGGGATCGAGAGCGTGTCAAAAAAAGAAAAAAAACGAATTAAAACAGGAGAGAGAGAGAGAGAGAGAGAGAGAGAGAGAGAGAGAGAGAGAGAGAGAGAGAGAGAGAGAGAGAGAGAGAGAGAGAGAGAGAGAGAGAGAGAGAGAGAGAGAGAGAGAGAGAGAGAGAGAGAGAGAGAGAGAGAGAAAGAGAGAAAGAGAGAGGGAGAGAGAAAGAGAGAGAGAAAGAGAGAGAAAGAAAGAGAGAGAGAAAGAGAGAGAGAAAGAGAGAGAGAGAAAGAGAGAGAGAAAGAGAGAGAAAGAGAAAGAGAGAGAGAGAGAGAAAGAGAGCGGTAAGTTTAGCAGAAGAGAAAAAGCGAAACATTTGCGATGCTATAAGAAAGAGAAGAGACTCAATTTCATTTCATTTCATTTCTTTATTCCAAGCACATGAGATATCATGAAAACACAAATAAAAACAAAGTTAAATGCATGGACTTTCTTCTAAGTGGCGGTGTTTAGGGGTTGCGCTATAGATGAAAAAAAAAGGGGGGGGTGATATACTTAAAATCGACAATTATATTAGTCATGAACGAAAGGTTTAGGTAATATATTTTCAGTAGGCAGAGATAATAATTGTATTTTGAAACTAGCAGTATTAGGTGTACTGACGATCTCAAAAGGTAATGAATTCCATACTGATAGCTGGCGAGAAACACATGTAGAAATAGAACATTTGCTAATATTATGAGGTGTTTTTAGCCTGAGTTCATGAGAATGGCGAGAAAATCTCTGTACTGCAGACAATTGAAACAAGTTCATAGTTTCAAGTTCACATTTTTTGTGGACACATTTATGAATAAATAAAAGGTCAGATATAGCACGACGATATTCAAGAGTTTCTAGGCCTAACATGGAGATTCTTTGTGAATAGGGAAGTCTGGAATGGCCAGATCTTGCTAGGATTCTTCTCGTAAACGACCGCTGAACTTTTTCAATAGATTTTACTAAGCCGGGGGATGAGGGATTCCATAACTCACTAGCGTATTCAAGAACAGGTCTGACATAAATTTTAAAAGCTGAAGTTAAAAGAGGCGGACATTCATTCATTCATTCTTTATTCCATGCATGTAGGTATTTAAGACAAAAGCAAATTACATATAAACAAAGGTATGCATGGACTACATTACACATAAAGCTTAGTGGTGGTGTGTAAAGGGAAAAAAAGGGGGGCTGTGATACTGATGAAAAATCACAAGTCTTAATTAAGTATCAGAAACAAGACTAACTGGCACAATCACATTCACAGGCAACGAAAGAAGTTGCTTTCTAAATTTAAGGCTACTAGCTTCGTTGATGACATCAAATGGAAGAGAGTTCCAAACAGACATTTGACGGGAAACACATGTCGATAAGGAGGTCTTATTGATGCGGTGAGGAGGAATAAATCTTAGAGGATGCGAATGCCGAGTGAAACGCTGAACAGCCGAGATTTCGTATAAATGATCAGTGTCTATGTCTAAGATGTTATGTAAACATTTATGAATGAAAAGTAGATCAAATATAGCGCGACGGTACTCGAGGCTCTGAAGGCCTAGCATTGAAAGCCTCTGGGAATACGGAAGCTTAGGGTGACGGACTCTTCCTAGTACTCTCCTTGTGAAAGAGCGTTGGACTTTCTCAACCAACTTAACAAGGCCCGAGGAAGATGGATTCCACAACTCACTTGCGTATTCGATAGTGCGTCGGACATAGATTTTAAAAGCAGATGTCAACAGAGAAATGGAAGGGGATTTAAAAGCTTTAAATAACATGTTGACAACAGCGGAAGCTCTCTTACACTTATCGACAATATGGTGTTTGTACGAGAATTCATCGGAAATAGTGACACCAAGATCTTTAGCTATCTCGTCAACAGTTAAGAGGAGACCATTTATACGGTATACAACAGAAGGATTTCGGGGTCCTAAATGCAAAACACTGCATTTAGATGTCGACAAAGACAAGTTCCATTCCGAACACCAAGCGGTAACAAGATCAAGAGCGACTTGGATATCATGACTAGACGAGGGAACACGACCCATAAATTTTATATCGTCTGCATACAAACCGAATCGAAGGTTAGGAGGTATCGCTTCCTTCACTGAATCAATATACATAAGGAATAGTAAAGGACCAAGGGAAGAGCCTTGAGGCACACCTGAAATAACAGGCATGGGTTGAGATAGCACATTATCGATTGAGACTGATTGAGTTCGATTACTTTAATAGCTACTAAGCCAATTGACAATATTAGAGGAGATACCGAACGAATGAACCTGATATAAAAGCAGCCTATGATCTACAGTATCGAACGCTTTACGAATATCGAGGAAAATAACATCAACTGAAAACCCTTGAGCCAAAGAATCAACAACAAAAGAATGAGATTCTACCAAAGATGTTACGGTAGACTTTCTCGCTCTAAAACCTGCTTGATATGGAGACAATAGCTTTGATTCTTCTAAATACGAATAAACTAAGACGAAAACGATTTTTTCAATAATCTTGGATAACGAGCAACATAACGATATAGGTCTGTAATTATTTAACAGATTGCGAGAACCAGATTTGTGTACTGGTTTAACAATTGATCGCTTCCAAATAGAAGGCACTGAGCCAGAAAGCAGACTGTTATTGAATAAAATGCATAAAGGTTTCACAAGAGCGATTCTACATTTCTTCAAAAGGATGTTTGGTATCCCGTCGGGAGAGGTATTGCATTTGGCTGAGAGAGATGAAAAGGCTTTCAAAACAATTGCCTCAGTAATACAATCAACACTCATCCTCTCAATTACTCTAGTGCAGGATGGATTTCTTAATGGACCATGGATAGGTTCGGAAAACACCGAAGCGAAGTATTCAGAAAAGGCATTCGCCTTATCCGATGACAATATTATCTCTTGCCTCTGATTATCTAACAGAGTAGGAATGTCTAGGTTGACATTCATACTTAAACGATTTCTACAGGCAGCGAAAAAGGACTTTTGATTTCCTCGCAGTATAAGTTTAGCTTCCTGATCATATTCAAAGCTATGCAACATCTTATCGAATTCAGCAGATTTCCTTATACAAAAATGAGAATAAGGGGATTTCTTAGAGATACGTTGCAGCTTAGAGTACATTTCACGAAGAACCTTTGGGTAGCGAAATGATGGGTCTTTACGATCTACCAAGGGAACGTAGCTCTCAATAAGCGAGCCTATGAAAGAAACAAGATAATTGTTTGCAGACTCAACATTCATCAAAGAAAACATTAAATTCCAATCATGAAAGACTAGTTCACTTTCAATAGACAGCCAGTTGGCTTTAGTGAACAGTTTGAAAGCTGATGGAACCGATCTGGTATTGACTGTAAATGACACCTCAAAAGTAACTGCATTGTGGTCGCTACTATGGAAACGACCTATAACTTTACAATCGGAAATAATAGGTACATTCGAGAATAACAGGTCAAGAGTATTGTCGTTTCGAGTGGGGTTATCAACATACTGCGTAAAGAAGTTATCGCTCATGAATTCGAGAAACATTTCATCCTGTCCACTTCTGTGCGATATAAGAGTGGCCCAATCTATGAAAGGGAAATTGAAGTCACCAACGATTATTGCAGGCTTAGGACACAATGTGTCACAACAAACTAGCTCTGAGAAATAAGACAATAGCTTTGAGAGGGAAGAGTCAGGGCAAGAAGGAGATCGATACGCACAAATATATCTCAGTCGAGTCGATACTGTGGAAGACACAGACGGAAAAAGGTCTATGGTGACAGCTTCGAAGCCGTCATCAGAGCAAGTGGAAACGAATGAGCAAGGAATACGATTCGATACAAGGATAGCTGCGCCACCTCCTTTCATTGAACGATCTCTATCACAACGAAAAATATGATAATCAGCATTGTTGAGTACCAAGGAATCATTATCTTGGCTCGTAAGCCAGGTCTCACATATAGCTATTACATCATATGAAAGAGAACTCAACAGAAAAGATAGATTATACAGCTTATTACGAAGTGATCGAGCATTAAAAAAGATGCAGTTGATACTTAAACTCTGTGAAAAATGTGGGGGACTAGGAGGGTCAGGACTAGAAAGAACACCGCCACTCACCTAACGTCTCATCGTTTCATTCCGAGAAGATCGGCGATTATTTGGCGAAGAAGAGACAGTCGCAGGATTCGCAGGTGAAGTCAAGACCACCAGAGGACGATTTACTGACGGAGAAAGGACCTTGGAAACTGACGGACAGGGAGTTTCCGCATTTCTAGGCGTGGAGGATGGCCTTGGCTGTGAATACGAAGTTGTTCGGACCGGCAGCAGACACGTTCCGACGACTTTCCATTTCTGCCCATCGGGAGTCTGATTTCTTTCCTTGGCGATTCTTTTGACTTCACGCTCAAGTTGGAGTCCTTCGCGATTATTATAGAAATACTAAATATTATTATAGAAATACTAAATAAACTTTGAAAAGTTTTATTTTTCTACATTCGGAAAAAAAGCAGAAACATTTCATTGAGAACGATGTGAGAAAATCATTTTTCGGAATAAAAATTGAGAATTTAAAAAAAAAACAGAAGAGACATAGAGAGGAAAGAAAGAGAATGAGAAGGAGAGTAGCAGGCGAGAGAGGAAAGAAAGAGAATGAGAAGGAGAGTAGCAGGCGAGAAAGAAAAGAGGAAAGAAAGAGAATGAGAAGGAGAGTAGCAGGCGAGAAAGAAAAGAGGAAAGAAAGAGAATGAGAAGGAGAGTAGCAGGCGAGAGAGGAAAGAAAGAGAATGAGAAGGAGAGTAGCAGGCGAGAGAGGAAAGAAAGAGAATGAGAAGGAGAGTAGCAGGCGAGAGAGGAAAGAAAGAGAATGAGAGGGAGAGTAGCAGGCGAGAGAGGAAAGAAAGAGAATGAGAAGGAGAGTAGCAGGCGAGAAAGAAAAGAGGAAAGAAAGAGAATGAGAAGGAGAGTAGCAGGCGAGAGAGGAAAGAAAGAGAATGAGAAGGAGAGTAGCAGGCGAGAAAGAAAAGAGGAAAGAAAGAGAATGAGAAGGAGAGTAGCAGGCGAGAGAGGTAAGAAAGAGAATGAGAAGGAGAGTAGCAGGCGAGAAAGAAAAGAGGAAAGAAAGAGAATGAGAAGGAGAGTAGCAGGCGAGAGAGGAAAGAAAGAGAATGAGAAGGAGAGTAGCAGGCGAGAGAGGAAAGAAAGAGAATGAGAAGGAGAGTAGCAGGCGAGAGAGGAAAGAAAGAGAATGAGAAGGAGAGTAGCAGGCGAGAGAGGAAAGAAAGAGAATGAGAAGGAGAGTAGCAGGCGAGAAAGAAAAGAGGAAAGAAAGAGAATGAGAAGGAGAGTAGCAGGCGAGAAAGAAAAGAGGAAAGAAAGAGAATGAGAAGGAGAGTAGCAGGCGAGAGAGGAAAGAAAGAGAATGAGAAGGAGAGTAGCAGGCGAGAGAGGAAAGAAAGAGAATGAGAAGGAGAGTAGAAGGCGAGAGAGGAAAGAAAGAGAATGAGAAGGAGAGTAGCAGGCGAGAGAGGAAAGAAAGAGAATGAGAAGGAGAGTAGCAGGCGAGAGAGGAAAGAAATAGAATGAGAAGGAGAGTAGCAGGCGAGAGAGGAAAGAAAGAGAATGAGAAGGAGAGTAGCAGGCGAGAGAGGAAAGAAAGATAATGAGAAGGAGAGTAGCAGGCGAGAGAGGAAAGAAAGAGAATGAGGAGGAGAGTAGCAGGCGAGAAAGAAAAGAGCAAAAAGAAGAGGAAACGACCTGTACACTCATAGAAAGTAGCCTCCTTTTTCGGCCGTGAAGTTGTCCGGTGAATGTGATTAGGAATGCTTGTAAAGGAAATCAAACGCAAAAATAAGCGAGAAGTGTGGGAGAGAGTAAAGGGCTTCCTTCAAGGAAAAAAGAAAAGGGTAGAGAAGAGGGAGATGAAGAAGAGAGAGAAGGGCTATCTGCGGGGATGCGGAAGGGAGAGCGAGGTACACTTCCAAGAATCACAGGCGTGAATATGTATGTGTATATCAGTACTGCTCGAAGAACTAAAAACACTATGCAGTCGTTCTCGATTAATTCTTTGTGCTTATAATAACTCTCCGGGTAGTTCGGAGGAAATGGGAAATTCCTGAGTAACTCAAAGTTTCTTCCCTGGAGGTGAGCTCTTGAAAAAAAGCTTAACAAAAAATAGTTAATTGAAGTATAACATAATTCTCCTCTTTGATTAAAACGTATTCATGTTGAAAAACTATAGTTTTAGCTTGATGTTTTTGAACTTTCATTGACTTGAACCTAGCTTCCATCGAATTGGAAACTGTGAAGTAGAAAGAGTTTTTTGTGGGGCTCTCATCTTTCTATCATTCATACTCCCGTTTTGTAAGGTTGTGGAAACATGCTTGATGAAATCGTGCGCTTATGAGCGAGAAGAATTTGACGAATGTTTGAGCAGATTTGAATACTTTATTTTGAGCCACTTCACTTTGTATGTTTCTGTCATTTTTAACTTGTTTTGCTCATTAAATAACTATTATTTCTCTTCCCTTCTCACATTCTTTTCTTCCACATGCAAGAAAGTCGGTCGCTTTTTTCAATTCCATTGAAAAGTATATTGTCTTCCACTCACAAAACTACAAGCTTACAAGTTCTATCTGACATCATGGAGTTTTCGAAAAGATGAGTTTGAAAAGCTAAGCGGTTATACATCTTAGAAATTTCCAGCGCAGTGCAACATTCCTATCCGCAAGTTTCTCGGAAACCTCTTTGTTCTTTTTTTTCAGCGATGATACTGAGCACGGTATCCTTCGGAAATAGAGACATGAAGAAATAAATTGTCTAACATAGTGTTAAAAATTATTATTAGGTCTTAAAATAGAACTGAGCTTCGATCGGAAGGTCACTTCTCTATTTCGTTCAAGTCAAGGTATAAAAAAAGATGATGACATACATAGGTGGCGAGAAAACAGTTTCGCTTCTCAAAATTCCACCTATCTATCGGCTTCATGTGAACTGAAGTTTGCATTTCGCTGATCGAATAGAGCGTTTAAGATTTGAAAATGATGTGGATGTATGAAGCACCGAGTTCGAACTTCTGAGCTATATATTCGAAATTGATGTTGACAAAATGCTTGGGAAAATAGCTCCAAAGTGTCAACCGGGCTCAGGCTGATTAAACGAATAGCATTCGAGAGGGAAAGATAAGAAGAGAAAAAGCGGGGGGTTATGAAGATGACAAATTTCAAATTGAACAGTTTAAGAGCTCTCAGCTGTTTACTTATCAACTCTAAAAGCATTTATTTCTTTTTTTGTGGGAGCTCGCACAATTCCGTCTAAATTTTTTTCTTACGTTGTGACTTGATTACTTTCTCTCTTTTTCTCTCTTTTCAGAAACTTCACTTTTTGTTTTTCCGTAATTTCTCTCTGACTCTTCTCAACAATCGAAGGAAAAGGATATAATTGGGCTATTTCGACATGTGGATTCAATAAAAACCCGTGAATGTCTCAAGATGTATCAAATACCCGGTCAGCTTTCCTTCCGACCCTCCCTTGCTGTCTCAAATACCCGGTCAGCTTTCCTTCCGACCCTCCCTTGCTGTCTCAAATACCCGGTCAGCTTTCCTTCCGACCCTCCCTTGCTGTCTCAAATACCCGGTCAGCTTTCCTTCCGACCCTCCCTTGCTGTCTCAAATACCCGGTCAGCTTTCCTTCCGACCCTCCCTTGCTGTCTCAAATACCCGGTCAGCTTTCCTTCCGACCCTCCCTTGCTGTCTCAAATACCCGGTCAGCTTTCCTTCCGACCCTCCCTTGCTGTCTCAAATACCCGGTCAGCTTTCCTTCCGACCCTCCCTTGCTGTCTCAAATACCCGGTCAGCTTTCCTTCCGACCCTCCCTTGCTGTCTCAAATACCCGGTCAGCTTTCCTTCCGACCCTCCCTTGCTGTCTCAAATACCCGGTCAGCTTTCCTTCCGACCCTCCCTTGCTGTCTCAAATACCCGGTCAGCTTTCCTTCCGACCCTCCCTTGCTGTCTCAAATACCCGGTCAGCTTTCCTTCCGACCCTCCCTTGCTGTCTCAAATACCCGGTCAGCTTTCCTTCCGACCCTCCCTTGCTGTCTCAAATACCCGGTCAGCTTTCCTTCCGACCCTCCCTTGCTGTCTCAAATACCCGGTCAGCTTTCCTTCCGACCCTCCCTTGCTGTCTCAAATACCCGGTCAGCTTTCCTTCCGACCCTCCCTTGCTGTCTCAAATACCCGGTCAGCTTTCCTTCCGACCCTCCCTTGCTGTCTCAAATACCCGGTCAGCTTTCCTTCCGACCCTCCCTTGCTGCGAAAACTTAAGGAAATAATATTCAACTAGTCATTCCCAATATTTATGAATTAATGTTTTATTTTGCTAAACAAAACGCAGTTTTGTTGAACTAAAGTAATTATTATACTTTTCATGCGATATCAATCATAAAGCAACGGAATATAATAGTTCTGTATTGCTCTTAATTTTTTTCATTTCTTGGGAAGTAAATTATTCGGATTGTTTTCTTTGTATTTGAGGAGGAATTACTTCGAAAAAAGGAAGGATGTTTCTTAAAATTGAGAGCACTCCGAAAGTTTCGAGGTTTCAGAAGCATGAAAAAGTCAGTATGAGATGATGTGTTACAGAATACTTCCAACTTATCATTCGTGTATGTTGTATATGTTGTATACATTGTTTTTGTATGTTGTATACATTCTTCTTCATTCATTCATTCATTCTTTATTCCTGTAGTAAGTGATGGGAAAAAATCACAACGGATAACTGTCACCAAAGTGAGATCAGTGTTCACATACATAAATATGCAATAGTAATCAAATAATGTTCACAGGAGTGGTAAAACAATTCAAGTTTGCAAGAGTGTTAGTACAAGATCGAAAAGGCGTGTTAAAATCTTACGCGAGATACTGGAACGATGCTAGCTGGTGGAAGTGACGTTATCTTCATTTTGAATGACATAAAAGATTTCATTGTGACTATTTCGTTGGAAAGCTTGTTCCAGACTTCTATACATCGAGAGGCACATGTATTATGGTAACCTAGAGCTGAGGTTGGAAGAATTATTCTCAATGAATGGGATATCCTGCTACCACGTGAAGATGGATGTATAGTGGACAATTTAGAGTAATCCATGTCTACGTTTCCGTGAATACATTTGTGGACAAAGCAGAAGTCGGCAATGCAGCGTCGGTATTCAAGTGTGGGCAGAGCAAGGAGTTCTAGGCGGGTGAGATAGTTCATACCGGAAACACCATTTCTAAACAGAATACGACGAGTAAAGACCCTCTGTACTTTTTCTAGTTTATTTACGAGGCCAATAGAAGTTGGAGAACATAATTCACACGCGTACTGTAGTAGGGGAATGACGTAAAATTTCCAAGCACGTAACAAAACATTGATGTATGATGTTTTCATAGCTCGAAGAATAAGGTTAATACAGTTAGTTGCCTTCTTACTCGTTGCATCAATATGACTCGCAAATGAAAGAGATGAGTTGAAGATAACACCAAGATCTCTAACACTTGATTGAAGGGAATGGATTACCATGGATATAATAGGAGACGCCCGAATTACAATGACAACAGTGCATAACAAAACACTTAGGAACTGATATGGTCAGCGACCACCTATTGGCATAATCCTCTAAGATATCGAGTGCTGACTGAAGAAGGGAAGGGCTTTCGCTGAACAATTTAATATCATCTGGTGAAGAAAGCACGATACTCCTTCTTACCTTGATAACATCGTTAATAAACATTGTAAAGAAAAGAGGTCCAAGGCAGCTGCTTTGAGGGACTCCTATATGATATTGAACGGCATCAGACAAGTAATCATCAACATGAACTCTTGAAACTCTGTTAGTAAGAAAGGATAGTGAGGAGTTAATACCAACAGAGTTAAGCTTATAAATGAGGATCGATGGTATCAAAAGCCTTTGAAAAGTCGATAAGGCAGACGTCGAAAGGAACTTTTCTTCTCAGCAGGGATAGGTAAAGGGAATGTGAGTGGATTAGGGATGTTACAGTAGACCTCTTGCGGCGGAACCCGTACTGGCGATCGTCGAGTAGATGGAATGTCTCAAGATGGTAGTAGATGTTGTTGAATAAATGTTTCTCGAACAGTTTTGACATGGAGCATACAAGTGTTATAGGACGGTAATTGTTAACATCATAAACTGATTCTTTCTTATGAAGAGGTTTTATAATTCCATTTTTCCAAGCGTCGGGATAACAACCAGGAGTCAAACAGTTAGAAAATATAATTGACGATGGGATAGATATCGAGTTAATACAGTTCTTGATTAAAATGTTAGGAATGAAATCAGCGGATGTGTTAACTTTGGGTGAGATCTTAGAGATCAGCTGAATGATGTCTAAGGGGGATAAAATACAATCATAACTGACGGAGGGGGATTCAGGCAAAACTTGACGGGGGCAATGATTCGGTGTAAAAGGAATTGAACCAAAAAAATTCGAAAATACATTGGCACGATCCAAAGGGTTTGAGATGATTTGGCTTTTGTAAAGTAGGCTTGTGGATGACTTTTTAGTTTTGATGCGATTGGCAAGCGATCGGAAAAATAACTTATAGTTTTTTTGGGAGAGAGAGGGATTCTTCGCGACTGGCTTCAAACTTGAGCAATTCAACATGAAGTTTCTTGCAAACTCGGGCGGTAATGGATGAAGTCGCCGATCTATTTTTGCTTCTCATTAAAAAAACTATGTAGACATCTTATCTTGCGAGGGTAGGTGAGATGCTTTTTCCGAAGTTTGACAAAAGGTACATGACTCGAAACTAAATCAATGATAAACTTGATTAACAAACTAACGGAATCATCAACAGAAAGATTTGAGAAAGAAACTGTCCAGTTGACCCTAGCGATTCATTGGTTAATGGAAATCCAGTCGGCTTTTCTCCAGGCCCTAACTCGAGTTGATGGTGAATATAGATCCTGTTTGCAATTACTTACATATATGGAACGAAACAGCATTATGATCACTCTTAGAGAACGGAGGTATTGATTGACATGGGGATATAATGTTGGTGTTACAAAACACATAGTCCAGAATGTTATTCAGTCCAGCTGGAGCATTCACAAATTGTTGAAAGTGATTATCGCAAAACAAATGAAGAAATGAGTTGGAAATCTTGCATATCTGTCCCAAATGTAGTTTGAGTCAGAACGTAGAACGAGACAACTGGGAAATGTAAGTTTTTTTAGAAAGTATCCTTTCAAAGTTTTCAAACGGCGCTAGTGAGAATTTTTTTTCTTCTTAAATATTCGATGAATTATTTATATGTATGATTTACAAGCTTGACCAAGCTGTTCACGAAGATCTCAAGTCGTACAAGTTTTGTTGTTCTGGCGCAGTATACAGAACTAGTAGTTTTTTATATTGCTCTAGTTTTTCTTTGAATGTTTCAACTCAATATGATTACAAGAGAACAACATCCACTCCAATAGCCAAGGACGGCTTTTGCTACTTTTTGTTGCTTCTAACCTCTTTCTAAACTATTCTCAACGCTTTTTCCACTCTTCATCAAATTATTTTCCTTTCCACTTTGTTTTTGCTGGTTTGTTTTTTTTGCTGGTCTCTCTCTTACACACTATAAAGTAAGTTATTTTCACAAACTATTTCTCGTTTACTGTATTTTTTCATACCTTCAGGTAATTCTATTTACGTTTCTTTAAACTTCTAAGATCACTTCCAAAGGGATCCCGACTCGCTCTCATTTCTCTTATATGAGTAAGTGAATTAGTTGGATAGGAGCTTCTAAGCGAGGCTCAGTCCACTCCGTATAGACGCTGCCTTGAAAGTCTCTTTCTCTCTGAGAGAAAACTAAAGACGCTATATATTGCAAGAGGACCTATGTTCCAACCGCTTTCTGTATAGGTATTGATTAATGACTATTCTCTCTCTCTCTCTCTCTCTCTCTCTCTCTCTCTCTCTCTCTCTCTCTCTCTCTCTCTCTCTCTCTCTCTCTCTCTCTATCTTTCTCTCTCTCTCTCTCTCTCTCTCTCTCTCTCTCTCTCTCGTTTCTGCTGATATCTTATTCTGTTTCTCTCGCTCTATCTCTCTTCTAACTCATGTAGTCTCATACATATTCTTAGTTTTTGTCTCTTTCCTTTCATTCTTTGAAAGCCGAGAAAAAGCTTAGCAATGTTTCTTTCTTTTGATTCTCTTCAGTTGCAAAGTTCAGTATCCATCGCTCTCTTCATTCTCACTATCACTCACATATCCTTATGACCATTTTCATCCCAGAGGTATAAATCTTGGACCAAGTATTCTTAAACTCTCTTTCTCTCTTCATCTATCTCTTGTACTCTCTCTCTCACTCTCTCTCACTCTCTTCTTCTTCATTCTCTCATTCTCTCTCCTTTTTTTCTCTTTGGCCTCTTCTCTTTTATCTTTCTCTCCAACTCTTTCTGATTCTCTCCCTTCCTGGTCTCTACTGTTCGGAAGTCATCCTTATCATCTCTGGGGTATAACCACGCACCTCTTCATTGCTCAGCTGCAACTATTTCCATGTTCTTGTATGTATCTTGCTTCTTTCTTGCTCCCTATCATAATTGTTGTCTGACTAGCTTTCACTCTCTTCAAATGTCTTTTTCTATTGAACTCCATCTCCTTTAACTCTGTTTCTCTAGTTCTTTTTCTTTATGTACATCTCTTTCGACAACAACCAGCCTTTTCATCTTCAAACTTCCCTCGTCCGTCTCCCTTCGCCTCGTATGCCGAAAGAAGCAGCTCAAAGCGGTATTCCGGAGTTTGGGTGCCTTTTAACTCTCTCCTCTTCTGCCCCGCTCCAACCATGACATCCAATCCGGGCACGAGCAGCTTCCTTCGGGAGCCACCATTGCTGCTACGCCGTATGAGCACCAGCATTCCGCTCTTTTTGCCAACCAGTGGGCGGAGCTTAGGGGAGATGAGCATGTTCGGACTCGTCGGATCGGTCAGCAGCCGTTCCAAGGTAAATCGTTCTCGTTCCGAATGTTTCGGAGCAAAATCAGAATACCGTTTGCTTTTTTTCTTTACAAGAGCTTGAGATGGTTTGTGAGGAAGCACGTTTTTCTCTAGGTTCAGAAACTGCTCGTACCATTGTAGTAGTAGTATTATTTATTATTATCGTGGCAGGGGAAGATCAGGAAAAGAATTGCGGTGTAAGAGTTGGCGTTTGTATAGTCTATTTGCACACGAGATGAGAGGCTGCTATAGAAAACAGCCAATATCGCGTGAAAGTTCATCTACTAGCTCCGTGGAGTAGATCCGTGTAGACTCTTCCGGAAAAAATACTCGCATATCTGAGTCGGTACCTTATATGTTTTGGATCAAATTTTTGAAGTGGTTATATGAGCAATCGAAGAATGACTCGGGTAAAGCAAAGTATCACCTCACACGTACAATTATTGTTGCAATCAGCTGCTTACAATATGTTCTTTTTCTGCTTTTTACCTAGCTTTTTCTCAACCGAGTGTCGGAAAAGTGAAAGCTCGCTCGTAGCTGAGTCTTCTATTGCGCGCTTCCAATTTTCAAAGCTTTGAGAGCATATTTATTTTTTCTTCTTCTTATTAAATCGATGCTTTGAAAAATCTCAAAAAAACGGGATCAGTTCATTGAAGCGAGAATTTTTTGAACTGGGCGTAGAAATTTTATTCCTGTGGTTCAATCTCATGATACATATAAGTCATCAGGAAGATTTCACTAAAAAGTTCAAACATGGGGCACTCGGTTTACAACACTACGAACAATACTCGAGAACTTTTCAACACTTTAAATTTCAAAGTTTCACTTTTGAACATTGAAATCTTAAAAATTCGTTCAATCTATTCTTTTTCTGGAATGAAAAAAGAGTATGGAGAACAGAGAACTTAGAAATTCGAGCTCAAACTCAAGTCAACCTGGGCCTTTGAGTGTGATGTGAGCAAATCGAACCAATCAAAGACTTTTCCCCACTTTTTACGGGTAAAAACCATGTTTATGTGATAAACGAAGTTTCAGTAGTTTCTTTACGCTGATTTGGACTGATAAACTCGTTATGAGCTTGATTGTGTGCTAGTCGTGTGGTAATGTTGACTGCTCTTGCTTTGCGCTTCTCATCCTATTCTCAACTTTCCAAATCTTCCTCTTTTTTTCCGTATTCGGATGCACGAATGACGATCTCGGAGCCGGTCATAAGGACCGAAAACTTTCGCTACTTTCCGCAGAAAGGCAGAGCACCAAAAGGACGTCAGTAATTTTCACAGCTAACGTGCTTTTTACTTTTCAAAGATTTCAAAGATTTCGCATCAAACTATCGCATCAAACTTGTAAATCATTCATCTTCAAACGATCTGCCGAATTGACTAGTTTTCTTGACTAGAAATGACAAAGAAAATATTTTTCAGAACCGTTTTTGTGTTTAAATTTTATCCACAATTCTCAATCTCGACCGAGAAGTTTGAAAAAGATATTTTTGTTTGCCGAACAAACGCAATTTTTTTTAAAAAATCAAGAAAGTCCTGAAAAGAAGATATATCAAATGCTCTTGGATTATCTCATCGTTCGTGCTCGTCTCTTGAGTATAGTTCGCTTGGGAAGATGAAACACTTGGTGAGCTGGTATGTTCAAACATCATAAGAGACACGAGAGTCCTTTTGTTAGACCGGTTTGTGCAATTTTATGAAGTGAATGAGTCCGACGTCTGTTTGCGTTTGCAATCATGCAGAAATCGGCTTTATAAACTTATACATTCTTTGGCAGCAGTTTTTTTATCGAGGGTACTGGAACAAATATGACGTGTTAAACAGAGTTTGCTTTTGTGATTCAAATACTCAGACGCTGCAATGAAGCATTCAAAACTGGAGTTTCAGTTTCAAGTAAAGTCAAAAGATAAACAGTTCTTATGTTAGCGTAAACGAGTACCCGAGTTTATTGCTGCCTTTTATTGTAATTATCTTCTTATCGCACAAGATGAGTATGTATTCAAACATTCCATCGACTTTTCTGACAGTTTCTTGTTTGACTCACAAATGTTTTTCATCGATGTATCGAATAAGTTTATATAAATGTATTGGAAAGTATCCCGCAAATTAAGTTCGGAATTTTTGATCTGATAAGTTTGGAGAAAAGCTTCGAGAAGCATTTCTATGACTAGTTTACATATTAGCATGCATTTGAACTTTCAGCCTTTTTCACGTATTGTGTCTATGCTTTTCTCACTCTCGCTTCATCTTGTTCTGACTATCTTATCTATGGCGTAAATCTGTATTGAGCTGGAAAGGTAAACTTAGTGCAAAAAAATTCGCTTTTATGATTAATTTCGTATTGAATATGGCTTTGGTAATTACGGAAAGGAGACAAAGCTGAAATTTTGAATGTGTTTTGATGCTTTCTGTCGAGGAAATTTTGAATTTTTCAATCAGTTTTTTATTTATTTTTCATCTAAGTTTCATCAAGTGCCCACGAAAAACGCTCAAAAGCGATGTCTTCCTTTTCTTAAGTAAAAAACTTGAGTTGGCCCCAGGACTGCCAGTCTCGAGATAGCAAATGGCATTGCAACTTTTACTTTTAAAAAAGAAAGACAAGTGTTGTTTGGGCTCAGAAATTAAGTTCTTTGAGAAATTCAAAAGATTTTTTAACCAAGCAGCTATCTTTCACTCATAAACTTAATATTGCATGTCTAATGGAACAATACGGCTGAAAAAAGACATTTAATTAGACGATTAGAAAAAAATTATATGCCTGCAAGTGAGAGTACTTCTAAGCGAATGGTGTAAGATATTTGAATTGTGGAGCGAGTACGCATGAAACTTTCAACATTGGAAGTACAGAGCTCTGATGAGGTACCTTTCAAGTTTTGGATTGACATGTCCTGCCGCGACATTAGTCCTGCCGCGACATTAATCTCTCGAAAAAAGTTGAGTGATCGAGGATGTATCTGTAAAGATGACATCATTGCTCGATGAATGAGATCATCGAGTCAGTGTTAATACAACTGAAATTTTTCACGATGAGATCATGGCTCTCGCACTTTTTAGGCAAAAAAATGTTGGATCAGTGAGGTATGAGATGATCTTGCGAGAGCACGCGAAATAACATCTTAAAGTACGAGAAAATGAGATTGCACATGTCGTCTTGCTCTCCAAATGAATCTTAAACTACTAACTAATCGCAATCTAATTTGTTTCCGTACTTAAAAATCATTCCACTTTTTTTGTTGAACATTTCATTAAAATTTTTGTTTTTTTGTTGTATTCTCGACACTTCGTACCGCGAAATTTCGTACCCCGAAACTTTGTACTCAACATTTTTTCTTCTTGTTACCACTTTTTTCTTCAGACATTTTTCAAAATTTTCGCCTAATTTGAATGACATGAGGTCATCGAACCGATGATCTCATCGTTCAGAGATTAATGTCGCGGCTGATGTGATATGACACTGTTCAAATGCATCAGTTCAGATTGTAACACTTTCTTCTTTTTTTCTCGCATTTTTGAACAAAACTGAAAAAAGAGTACTCAAACTAGATGTAGCAAGTTTTTTTTAGAAAAGTATGAAGGTTTTGCTTTTGAATTTTCCTTCCGATATTTTTCTCGCTTTGCGAGACAATCATCAAAGGTCCGGGTTAAGAATTCCTATATTCTCTACGGGTTGTGTCTTTTCCAAATACGCTTTCCGATCGCTCATTCCAATACAGTAGTTTAGCGAAATTGCAACATTCGTTGCCAGCGTGCAACATTCGAATACGTTCTTCTTTACAATAGTGAAACAGCTTTTGATGGAATGAAACATTAAAAAAGCGATAATGTAAGCTATATAAAAAAAAACTTTTCTGGGGTAAAAAAGGAGATTCCAAATATGAAAAAAATAAAGAAATTCCTTCAACTTCGAAAGTATTTTCTCTTTTTTCGTAACTATTTCAAGCCTTCCCACTCATATTACAGTTCTTTCCAACGTAAACTATTGAAAAAGAAACCTGATAAGGAAGGTCATGAAAAGAGAGAGAGAAAGAGAAAAAAAGAAGAAACAAAAACGAAGGCTGCGGAGCTGCCTGAGGCAAAAAGTGAGGGAGAAGCAGAAAAACGAAGGCAGCGAATCTGCCTGAGGGAGGGAGAAAAATAGAAGTGGGAACACGAAGGCAGCGAAGCTGCCTGAGAGAGGGAGAAAAATAGAAGTGGGGAAACGAAGGCAGCGGAGCTGCCTGAGGGAGGGAGAAAAATAGAAGTGGGGAAACGAAGGCAGCGAAGCTGCCTGAGAGAGGGAGAAAAAAAGAAGTGGGAAAACGGAGGCAGTGAAGCTGCCTGAGGAAGGGAGAAAAATAGAATTGGGGAAACGAAGGCAGCGAAGCTGCCTGAGAGAGGGAGAAAAAAAGAAGTGGGAAGACGAAGGCAGCGAAGCTGCCTGAGGGAGGGAGAAAAATACAAGTGGGAAGACGAAGGCAGCGAAGCTGCCTAAGAGAGGGAGAAAAATAGAAGTGGGGAAACGAAGGCAGCGAAGCTGCCTTAGAGAGGGAGAAAAAAGAAGTGGGAAAACGAAGGCAGCGAAGCTGCCTGAGGGAGGGAGAAAAATAGAAGTGGGGAAACGAAGGCTGCGAAGCTGCCTGAGAGAGGGAGAAAGAAGTGGAAGAACTACAATTGCAATATCATTAATATTTGTACGAGTAGAGGAGGTGCGCTTGAAACTGCGTGATTTTTCAATAATATACTTATCATTGAAGATCTTCCAACCCATTTTAAGGTCTGCAATCACCCTTCTTTCAGCTAAAGTACTCAGGCCAACTAGATTCAGACGATCTCTATAACATGAAAGGCTAAGAGGGTAATCCGGCTTTGGGAAACATCGATGAAAGAGATTTCTAGTAAACGATTTCTGTACTTTCTCTAACAATTCAGAATCTTGCTTGTAAATAGGGTTCCAGAAGCAAGAGGCAAACTCCAAATGAGGTAGAACGTATGCCATGAAACACTTAACTGGAATTTTGGATCATTGATAGAAACTGCGCGAAGCATAGCATACATGGCTCTGGTAGCCTTTACAGTTCGATCAACAATGGCATCATGTCTTCGGAGACTGGGAACAACTAGAACACCTAGATCTTTGACTTGAGTCTCTTTAGATAAAGACATGTTGAGACCTTCTCTTGAGTCAGGCTCACAATCAACTTGTTCTGCGATTCGATCGTGCGAGCTTGAGTGGCAATGGTTTCTGCTTGTAGACGAATGGTCTCAAGAAGGGCCGAGATTTCGATGTTTGCCAGAGAAGAAGACATCTTTAGACGAGTGGAAAATAGGACAGTGCAACAGAGTGTTGATCAATTACAGAGCGATTTGTAGACTCACCGCTCAATGAGTGATAAAAAAGAACAATGTATTGATAAAAGTTCAATGTCTATGTTTGTATTTATTCACTATGACTACACTCATTTTACCAAAACCATGTTTATTGTAAGTTAGTTCCCCTCCCTGTGGAACTCTCGTTGCTGTGTACAACGGACGAGAGAAGCTCTCTTTATTAACAACTCAATTCCAACACAATAGAAACGAACGAAACACACAACTGAATCAAAAACATGAAAAATGTGGCTGGCCAGCCGAAGTGCGCGAGAGGTACGCAAACATAACACTACAAGGAAACCTCAAAAAGGAGACATCAAAAAGAAAAATACGAATTGTATATCACTACATTATAGAGGCATAAAAAGAAACATACGAATTGTAGATCACTACATTATAGAGGCATAAAAAGAAACCTGCGCTCTAGGGCTAATAATTGGGCGAGTCTCCTTACATTATTGTTAATTGTGAATTAACTCTTTGTCTTTTTTAAATGAATACATGGATAAATGAATTAAATTGAATTGAAATGAAAGAACGGAAGTTCGAGAAACTTTCAAACAAAAATAGATGCGTCCAAATGTATTCCGTTCAATTGAGTCAACTGATTCAACCAAAAAAGGTCTAAAGTATCTCATTAGGAATTTGTGGCTAAACTTTTCTTAGTTTTCCAGTTATCTGACTTCATACGTTTCTTACGAGCTTTTCGTTTTCGTTCCATTAACCTAACGATAATGAATGCATCTTCCTTTTTTCAGTTGTTTTTTTAAAATCCTTTTTCCCTATTATTTCCCTATAATTTTTTCCTCAAAAAATATAGACAATTTTTTTCATGTATAAAAAAATTACTATGTGTCTGTACTTTTTCTACATAAAATCTGAATTTGACTCGATCTGTATCCAACGTACATCCAATTTTCCAAAACAAAGACGTTTTGTTTGAGGATAATTCTACCTCATTTTTTTACAGGGTGGCCCATATATTCGCAAACGCGTTTACAAACGTGTATCTCAGTGCATAAGTGAGCAAGAGTGTTCAAATTTGTACAGTTATCAGCACACATTGATAAAAACATTGGGTCAAAAAATCATTCAATTCGATCACCTTTGGCACGAACGACAGCCCGGAGTCTCTTTGGGAACGCTTCGATCACTGGACGAAGGTACTTTTCGTCGATCTTCGACCACTCCTCCTGCAGGGATTTTTCAGAGACTCCAGATTCAAGTGAGGATGAGCATTGACTTTGCTCTCAAGGTAGGACCACACGGAAGTCTTGCGGATTGAGGTCGGGCGATGAGGAGGGCCATTCTGCGCTGGAGATGAAGTCGGGAAAATGAGCGTTGCAACATGCCTGTGTTCCGATAGCCTTGTGAGCAGGCGCAGAATCTTGCTGTAAGACCCAAGGTGTATTACGGTAGTGGGAAGCAGACCAAGGAAGCAATACTTTTCGAAGAATCTGCTGGCGGTTGTATTCCTGATTAATTTTGGCTCCTGGTTCGAACAAAACAAGGGGAGTTTTGCCGGTGGCGGACACTCCGTCCCAAACCATGACTTTTGCAGGATGGGAAGCTCTATGCAGGAATCCACCGGTATGATTAGCTGCCTGTGAGTCCCGAGCAAGCACTCGCACATTTTGAGGGTTGTAGGTCTCTTCCACAGTGAACAGCTTCTCATCCGAGAAGACTGTCCTGAGGTGAGCACTGTCGCGCGTCCAGAGGATTAGGGCGCGGCACCTTTTGAGTCTTTTCTCCTTGTTCTTTAGAGTTAGGAAGGCAGCATTTTTAGTACGATATGGGGGGAGACTCAAGTCTTCTTCAACGATTCTTTGAAGAGTGTTGCGTTATAAGTTCATCTCGGAGGCCATTTTTTCAAGCTACGCCTAGCATTTCGACCGAATCGCTTCCTCATGGCCTCAATCTTGTTAGGGGTGCGCACTAATCGAGGATAACCTCTTCGGGGCAAGTCAGCAAGTGTACCGATCTGTTCAAACCGTTTGATTGCCTTTTAGACAAGATTGCGAGGCGTTGAGATTTTTAGCGATGCGCGTATTTGATCGACCAAGTTTGTGCAAGTCCACAATGATAGAGCGTGCTCTATGAGAGACCACCATTCTTTTGAGAATTGATCAAATGATATGAAATTTGAACCATGTAATGAAAAAAATATGAGAAGAACATGTGTGAAAATTGGAGCTCAGCGTGAACTACAAATTGAATTATAAACGCCGAAAGATTGGTTTGCGAATATATGGGCCACCCTGTATCATCAGAAACTTCAGCCCTTTTTTTCTTTCTGGTAGAGTCGGGCAAACTTATACTCACAAAGAGACAATCAAACAGCGGGATGAAAAGAAAACTTAGAGTATCATATAAAAGAAAAGAAGATAGTCTTCGTTTAATGTCAGGTTTAGTTTTTTGTTGTTATTTGGGAATCTTTAAACAATCTGCGACGATAACAAACTTAGAACTTTGTGCTCATCCTAACACAAATATTTGAGAATAGGACGTGTTCCTTATAAAAACCGAACTTCTATGATAAAAAATTGTGCCTGTAACAAACTTTGAAAACTGCTAAAGCTCTGCTTTCACGATGCCCTCACTCAACGAAGTTGACTCCCGGTTATTCATAAAAAAATTCCTCTTTATTGTTCTGGTTAAAAATTGGAGCTTAAATATGTGTGAAAATGATAAGAATATTGTAAATCAGTATTTCTTGCATCGAAAAAAGGATTTTTTACGTGACTAAAGAAACTTATTCCGAGCTTTCCGTCAGAAAGGGGGAGGAACGGGGATGGCGAGACATCAAGACAGCGAGGATGAGATAGTAATCAGCAATAGAACACTCTGTTTGATGGCAGGTTGAGAAAGATGAAATGAATCACTGGAATGTAGAGAGCATAAAGAGCTACATGAATATCTAATAAAGATGAGATATCGGGTAATGGGAGCGGAAAAAAGGTGGCGAAGGGAGTGCCTTTACCCTTTTATCTCTGTCTTTATACACTCCAAAAATTTCTCGCCGAGCCTTACCAATGTTTCTCTTCGCGCTCACTCTCTCTCTATTCGTCTCTCTCTCCACTTCCTCTTTTCTCTTCGCGCTCACTCTCTCTCTATTCGTCTCTCTCTCCACTTCCTCTTTTCTCTTCGCGCTCACTCTCTCTCTATTCGTCTCTCTTTCCACTTCCTCTTTTCTCTTCGCGCTCACTCTCTCTCTATTCGTCACTCTCTCCACTTCCTCTTTTCTCTTCGCGCTCACTCTCTCTCTATTCGTCTCTCTCTCCACTTCCTCTTTTCTCGTTAATTTTTTATTATCTCGCTTCGCTCGTATGTTCTAATCTATTCTGAGTTAAAACTTTTCCCTTTAGTACTTAACTTCTGTGAGTATGATTATTCTCTCTCTCTCTCTCTCCTCTCTCTCTCTCTCTCTCTCTCTCTCTCTCTCTCTCTCTCTCTCTCTCTCTCTCTCTCTCTCTCTCTCTCTCTCTCTCTCTCTCTCTCTCTCTCTCCATTTTATTCTCTCTTCCTTTGACTGTGTCTTTTTCTATCCCAATCTTTCATTTTTTTTTATTTTTTCTTCTCTTTCTTCCCACTTTATTATTATTTTTTCTAGCATTCTCTTCTCAATAACTTTTCTTAAGTTTTTTCTTACTTAACCATTTTCTATCGCTTTCACATTCTATTCTTTTATTTTATCTTCTTCTCGCTCTCCCCCTGTTCTCCTGACAGAACGACAGAAAGAATCTGTTCCAGCATTCTTAAACCTGAGTATTGCTCTTTTCTGCAATATCATCTGTTCCATCATCAAACTGAACATCTAAATAAGATCGGTGTCAGCTCTCCTCAGCCTCTCGCAATAAACTCGGTTCTGTTTATTGACTCGCCCCTCCAATATGCAGCCGAGTTTCAGCTACAACAACTCTCCACTGAGTAGCCGTCGTCTCATTTCACGCTCTTCTCAGAACTCTGACGAGCCCAAAAAGCGCTTAAACTTCAGTCGAGGTCAATCGGAAGTCACTGCACGAACCCCTCTTTTGATCGAGTTTTCTGCGGATGTGATAGACAAGAGCAGCGATTCCGTTCCTGACTCTCCCCAAGTCTCAAGAGAGAAGGCAGTGCAACCCCTCGGGTCACTTAATCGCTTCCCTCAATCTCCAGCATCATGTAATGCTTCGCTACAGTTCAATGTTGCACTTGCTGAGAAAGAACATCTGCATTCTGGGGAGGAGTTTCCTATGCAAACAGAAGGAGCAGAGAGGACCGCCCCGTCACCAAGCACTCGCTTCCCAACTCAGCTCCCTCACCAAGACTGCTCAGCTTCCTTCTCCCCTCCTAATTTTCCGCAAACTGAGTACTTCGACCCATGCCCCGCTCAAACTGCGTCGACACCAGAATGCCCCGCGATTAATCGCTCCTCGTTCTGTTTCAGCCAGCCATCTCCTTCTACTTCGACAACTTTCCTGCGATCTCCGTTTGCATCCCAATCCTTGTCTACTTCGCCCAAGTTCCTACTTGAGCCACCGACAAGTTTCATGACGAGAAAGAAGTCTATGAAGGTAAAGTTTCTTTACTCGGTCATAAAGATGCATATCGCACATTCAGCCCTAAAAAGCTTCCCGATTCCAGTTCGAGTCTTTTTTCCTTTCCGCCTTATGGTAACCCGATGCCTTCCCATCCACAAGGTAAAAAGGCCTAGGCAAAAGGACTCAATTTTTGATGTGAGACACTGAAAGCGTCTCATAGCAATTTATAGCGAAAGGGTTATCTGGTATAAAAAAGGCTACCTTATACCTTTGTAATTAGCCCTGCATTGACTTGTACCATGCATTTATAATTGTTTACCTTTTATTATGCCTTTTGAAACCTTCGATCGATCATCATTGTTTTTTTTTTTTGCCTTTACTTGTCACTTTCTCTCGATTAATTTGTTCACGCCTCACGCCACGCAGTGCAGTTGAGTGAAGAGAGAAGAAAGGAATCGAAGAGTGAAGAGAGAAGAAAGGAACCGAAGAGTGAAGAGAGAAGAAAGGAATCGAAGAGTGAAGAGAGAAGAAAGGAATCGAAGAGTGAAGAGAGAAGAAAGGAATCGAAGAGTGAAGAGAGAAGAAAGGAATCGAAGAGTGAAGAGAGAAGAAAGGTATCGAAGAGTGAAGAGAGAAGAAAGGAATCGAAGAGTGAAGAGAGAAGAAAGGAATCGAAGAGTGAAGAGAGAAGAAAGGAATCGAAGAGTGAAGAGAGAAGAAAGGAATCGAAGAGTGAAGAGAGAAGAAAGGAATCGAAGAGTGAAGAGAGAAGAAAGGAATCGAAGAGTGAAGAGAGAAGAAAGGAATCGAAGAGTGAAGAGAGAAGAAAGGAATCGAAGAGTGAAGAGAGAAGAAAGGAATCGAAGAGTGAAGAGAGAAGAAAGGAATCGAAGAGTGAAGAGAGAAGAAAGGAATCGAAGAGTGAAGAGAGAAGAAAGGAATCGAAGAGTGAAGAGAGAAGAAAGGAATCGAAGAGTGAAGAGAGAAGAAAGGAATCGAAGAGTGAAGAGAGAAGAAAGGAATCGAAGAGTGAAGAGAGAAGAAAGGAATCGAAGAAAGAAAAAGGAGGAAAAGGCAAAGAGACAGAGTTATAATAGAGATTTATTTCAGTAAGAGACATACAAATAATAAAAAAAAGGAAGAGAAAATAAAAAGATGAGAAATAGATGAGGATAGAGTAAGAAAGTGAGAGAAAGAGGAAGAGAAGGAACTAAGAGGTGGAAGGCATCTCCATAATACATATATAAATTACCTCACCCTCCCCTCCCCGTTTAACAGAATGATTCGAAACCTTTGAACTTTTGTTGAGAAAAATTGACTGTTTCAAAAGCTCTTCGATGTTGGTTTCACGAGATCGTTAGTAGTTGGCGAGTGATGTGATGGATGAAAACTTGAAGGAGCTAATGGAGGAAATGGAAGCGAGGGCTGAGAAACAGCGTAGAATGACGCCCTTCTCCAGGTGGCGAGGGGGCAGGAAGGAGAAACAACCTCCCCCCTCAATTTTCGAAGCCGCCGCTTTCATCAAGAACATCCATCCACAACGGATTGACCTGCTTTCAGGTGGAAATCCTTTCCTTTCTCTTCACATTCATGTCATTCGACGAAAACAAAGGAGTTTTTTTAAACTCTGCTCAAAAACGTTGCTTAAAAAGCACTGAAACTTCTTGAGCCGAGGGGATTTCTTCCTTCTATATTGCTTGGTTCTTTTCACAAATGGACTGTGTTTTTTGTTCTCATGATGTTTTATCTGAAGATTTCAAAGGTATTCTTAACAAGCTCTGTTGGATTAGTTCCAATTGTTCATCTGAAAATCATCGACTTAATTTTTACTTTGGCTTTGAACTGCCGCTAGAATTGTAAGTCTGCTAGTCCGACTGTGATTTGAAGAATTTTTGATGAAGTAGTCATATTTTTCAACACTAATACCAAGGGGAAGAATCCTTTTTATTTCAATAGGGTCAGCGTCAACGGTTGACACGGCCGCAGTTGCTCTGATTACAAAACGAAATGCAAAGTTACAGAACACTTAACACGTGAAAAAAGAAGCGGATCATCAAAGAAGATGAAACTTAAAAAAATTTAAAAATAAACTACATACAAACTCTGATCAAGCAATTGTTTTTCTTGCGAACGCCTGTTAAAGACTTTTTAGAAGAGTGAATGAACTCTGGAACTTGGTAGAGATTCTAAGGAAGCTAGTAATTTTTATGAGTCTTCGGACGCCTCATGCTAGTTTCAATTTTTGTTTTTCTTCTGCTTCCCTCGAGTCACCTTATTCAACTAGAAAAGATCCATATCTCGATCTCTTGGACAGTAAAAAGGAAGCCATGTTTTCAATTTAGTTTTTCCAACGAAATTTTGTTGTGCCCTCATCGTGAGTTGAAAATGTCTTGTGAGCATAACGGCTTTTTGGTTTCATTTCCGGTCAAAAGCCATGTTTCTGTAATTTGAATAGTGGACCGAGAAAGGATTGGGGGAATGCCATCTCAAAGAAACTTATTGATCATTTAATCCGGTCATCGGTTTAGTTGAGCAGGATTTTAAAAATTGTTGCTCTCGATTTTTTGCTTTGGATTACTCTTCACTAAGCTGTGAAAAACACATTGCATGAAAATTAGAGAAAATAAGAATCGAGGTTAAATTCTAAAAAAAAAACGATACAAATAGAGGTAGAAAAGCGAGAACTTGGATAAAAGCTTAAGAGAGGGAAAAAGAGAGAGGTACGAATTTAAACAATGTAAATGGGAAAGGAATAACGAGAGAGAGAGAGAGTAAGAGAGAGAAAGAGAGAGAGATAGAGAGAGAGATATAAAGAGAGAGAGAGATAAAGAGAGAGAGAGTACTAAAGAGAATTTGCACGGAACAGTGCTGGTCTATTTCAAGTGTTGTATGGGCCTTAAAATGTGCATTATCATGTGAGCGTGTGTACCTCAGTGGGGAGAGCATTCGCCCGGAATGCGAAAATTCACGGGTTCGGTTCCCGTCATACCACACGATTTTTGCACAAGTTTCTAGGAACAATCCGCTCCTTTGCTCGGTATAAAAAATCCGTTGCTTGAGATCAACGAGGAGTAGGGAATACTCTTATTTACACAAGTATAATTATGTTCTATATACTTATACTACTTATTTGTTCTATATGTATGTACATATGAATGGACGTATAGTATGACTATACACTAAAGCTTGTTTTTTCTGTAAAGACGTTTCATGTTATGTGTCTGTTGAAGTTCTACCAAACCGTCTTCAATTGGAGATTTTAAACCATTTTTTATATATTATGAATAATCTTCCATGAACCTCTTTTTTATATGTTGAAACCTTTTTTCTCTCAAAATATTTTTTTATATTTCTGCATCCTCTATCTTTCGTTCTCTTTCGATATCTCTCACTATTCCTTCTTTTTGATCTCTCTAATGCTCTTCCCTCATTATTTTTCATTCTCCTATTTCTAACGCCTTCTCTCTTTTCTCTCTCTTTCTCTCTTTTTAGTCTTTTTGTAAAATGTAAATTGCTACAACTATCTCTGTACTTTTCTCGTTATGAGTGTTGTTTCTCGAAAATACGATAGAAGTGTCTCTTTTCACTAGTCCATGTTAAGAAGCATCTTCACCATCTGCGCCCATATGTATGAACAATAAGGAATCCAGATTACACATGCAAGCTAAGTAGGTTGAGCACCGAAGGGAAAGGAGAGGGAAGAGGGGGCGGGATTATAAAACACACATATATATATATATATATATATATATATATATATATTGTATGCGCATTTTGTCATATATGCATAGAAAAAAAGGAAGTTTTAGAGGTAAGAATGTGAAAATGTTTCAAAACATTAACACAGTAATTATTTCAGAACGTTTGGGAAAGCTATGACCTTTTTCATTCTGTAACTTTTCAGATGGAATTCACGATTAGTGGAGAAAAAAATCCAAAGTCTGAAACAACTCCAAAGATTGTGATTATATATTTAAAAGTTATGAATGTAAGTATTTCTTAGAAGCAGCAGGCCAGTTGATTACAACCATAGTTCACTATAGGTCTAGTACATATAACTAATTGAACTATTCAAAAGAACGACCGATGTTTGAACGGTGTATGAAATAATGAGAAGTGACGAAGAAGAAGCTTGTGTTCTTTGTTGAATGTGAAGCTTAATCGAAATTTTATGCCGATTCACGAATACTGGTTTTGTCTGATCTAATTTTGATATGCTCCTGCATGTCTTACTTTTCGATTCATCAAGAAACAAATTTTAGCGAAAAGCACCACCAACAACAACAAAAAAGAAGTGAAGTTGGAACAAGTCTTCTTTGTCTGGTAAGAGAAAAAATTGCCCAACGCAATCACTGGGAAAAATTTTCCGTTCACTTTTTTTGACCATTCAAACAAGTTCTTAAAGCCTGACAGTAAATAACTTCGCTCTGCAAAACGTGCAAATTACTAGTTGTTAGAAGTGAGTGGGTAAAAAGGATGGGAAACATTACCAGAGGACAAATTTATCAATTCAATTGCACAATTTGTTGACAAAAAGGAGTTAGAAAAGAGTATAACTATCAATAAAAAAACAATCAGTAGCTAATGCTCTTGAGAGTTAAAAAAAACTCAGTTTACCAAGCCGACACTACCCTATACATTGTAATAGTGAGTCGAGGCGCCAGTAAAATAGCCTCTCGCCCTTCTCCGGGTAACGAATGGGTCTCTCGAAGAGGATCGCCGACTGCGGTGCTAGTGTAGCCGAAGAAAATTTCTCCCGACTCAAAAGGATCCTTACCAAACTATCTCAAAGGACTCCTCCCGCCAGGACCTATGGGCAAACAACAACACAACATAGCGTTATATGAAAGAATCATATGCCTTGTTCTCTCATTCACGCATGCTTATTAAGCGATTACGTCGTGAATGGAGCGTAACCTTCAGAAATCACGATCAGGACAAAAGAGAGATTGAGGTGGATTATGAATCTTCAAATCATATGTTAAACAATTAAAAGGCAGTTACGCCTGGTTAAGAAGACAAGTGATTGAACTGTTATCTTAACCAGGCCTCACTGTTGGACGCAAATATAAAAATACCGTAGTCCATTTTAATTCTCACGGCAATTCGCGGTGAGACCTTGAAGAGTTCAACGAGAACACTTAGCAGAGAATACGTTTAAAAAGGGAAAAGTTTAAACTTAACGCTCCATAACTTAGAATTTGAAGATCTAACGAAAACATACAACATATAAGGCCCAAGCATGCATTTATATTTTGAAGAATCAAAATTTATTGGTCAAGATGCATTAGTTTGTATTGAGTACATGAGTTTTGACGGATTCGCTTCGAAGACATCCGAGATGTTTCCGGTGATTGTGCTTTCAGACAAAGATGGAGAGAAGGAAGAGAGGGAGTAACTGAATGGAAAGATGAATCAAGGGAGTGAGCAAAAAGAAACGAAAACAGGAATATAGTGAACGCTGAACCTGTGAAAAAAAATGAATGCAAGAGAGTATCAAAGCAATTTTTTATCATGACAAAAATTTTGTATTCGGCTTACGGAAACATGACATTTTTAAGAAGGTAAGAGGAATTCTGGTGTGGCCTGTTGTTCCACTGAGTATGAAAATAATTTAACGCAGCACTGATCATGATATTGTGTGCTCCGCACTTTTTAAGTTAATCTTTTTTTCTATTATTTCGACTGCAAAATTAGCGCTGGTTGCTTTCTTCAGTAAGACTTTATTGATTGAGCTGGGTGTTCCGGACCTTGAGAACATCATGATAAAAACACTAATTTATCAACAACGACGAGTTTAGTGGTTGCGTGTTGGGGAAGTATTGTATGTGAGTAGTGCGCTTTTCTGGTTGTGTTTGGGGAAGTTTTGTATGAGAGTAGTGCGCTTTTCAGTTTATTGGTTGTGTTTGGGGAAATATTGTATGTGAGTAGTGCGCTTTCCAAGAAAAATCTTGGAATGGCAAAATATTAAGGGAAGTTTTGCTCTCGATTGTTGGTTTTGATATAGAAAATTTGGGTATCAGCAGTAATTGAAGAGTACTTTGACGATGACTCATTGTCACTCACAATCTGATAAATTCTATAGAGACTCGGTACTTCGCCAGAATTTTTATGAGAAAAATCTCGTTACTAAACGCATGAAGTGTTGATTAATTTCTGATGGTTTCATGGAGCATTAGAATTCGAAAAATTGCAAGCACACACTAAAGAAGTGAATTTTATTGTGATTTTTGTAGTGACTATTGGAGAGATGGAGATTGATTCGGTAACTCGTTGAAATTCGGCAAGCTTTTTTTGATAACGGTTTTCAATTGACAACGCGTCAAATTTCTAGAGAGCAAAAACGCAGAAAGTTATAGAGCAGGCACTTAACGACGTTCGCAGACCCAGGCGAGCTATATTAGAACGCTTGAAAAGACAGATCTGTTTTCAATAAATTTTGGAAATTTTAAAATTTATTTTCCTCAAGTTAATTCATTATCTTGCTGCTGAGCTCTTCGAGAAAATTTTCAAGTTTGGCTACGAAAAAGAGAATGACTTTTTAAAGTTTTTTTTGTGTTTTCATAACCTTTTGCTACGAAAGCTCCGTAGTTTTTTTCGAAGTTATTTTGTTTCGAAACATTGAGTTTTATTAAGTGAGAATTAAGCTAAGAATGTTACTAAAGGTTTGTTTTCAAAAATACTGCTAGAGCTTCTACTCCATACTTTGCAAAACCCCATGATGTAGGTGTGTTTTGTGGGGAAAAGTTTAAGGTGTAGCATTATATCTTTCTCTCTCACTTTCTTCTTCTCTCTTCCTCTCTCTTTGTCATAACCCCTGTTCCTCGTCATTAGTCACACTCGAATGGCTGAAATACCCTTCACGCATAATCGGTTAAGTGTCGTTTCGGTTAAATTTAAGCACAAGTCCACAAATGCTCACTTGCAAAGATGAAAAGCAGGGGCACCTATTTGAAATCAAATAGGATCAAGTTATCACATGGATAAAAGCTCATCCGCAAAGTGGAATCGGAGCGAGCCATTTTTATGTCTCAGAAGGGGTTATGAGGATAGGTTGTTGTAACTTGAGTCATATAACTTGAGGCATTTTAGCTAATATTATAAAAAGCTTTAAAAAATGCAGTTCAGAAAAAAGAGGCCATAAAAGGTTTTACAAATCCATATTTTACAAAGCGAAAAGCAACATACGCGACCCAGATGAGTAAAAGGGAAGGATAAATAATGAACGTTACAATTCTCTCTATAACTACATATATTGATATGTTTTTTGTGAAAAAAATTATTCAAATGAATCCAGTATGTCATGAAAGCATTGGTTTTTTCTTCTTCTACAGAGTGGTAATGCGCTGGCACTCTCGATCAGAGATAGAAAGATGGATGGTTTCGATTTTGCTCTGCGAGATTGCTAACGTTTGCGGTTAATTTTTTCATATTATAGTATGCACCCATATATTGTTTAGAGAGTAAACTGCCCATTAGGATCAGCGAAAACCAGATGAGAATGAGTTGAGAGTGTAAGCTATTGAGCATGTACCAGAAGTGCTTGGTATGATTTATAATTTATTTGAACTCACAAAAAAGCAGCTCCCTAGCGGTTTTTTTACTTCTTCGAAGAAACTCTTAGCTTATAACTTCAACATTTCCCCAGTTTTTGGTTGTTATGTCTATACTTTCTTTCTCTGTCTCAATCTGCAAAGACTCGTTTCACGATAATCATCATTTAAGGAATATTCCATGTTCCGTCTTCTTCCTTCTTCGTGTCTTCGAGAGAAGATGTTCCCATTGGGTCCGTTATACAAATGCATGTATGTTCAATGGCTGCCTAATGATATTGAGTAACAATATAAACTGCTGCTGTGCTTGAAAAGTCTTGGGCTTATTTTCATTCGTTCATTTCTCTCTCTTAATTGCTTCACGCCTTTTATGATTCCCTATGGCTCTCTACTTCAATCTCTCAATTTTTCTCTGTTTCTCTTCTTCTCTCTCTTTCTCCCTTTCTTTCCTGCTCTCTTTCTCTCTCCTTTTTTCTCTCAGATTCCATCCTGTGCTTCTCTGTTCTCAAGCATCTTTCGTATACCTTGCATGTTTCCTCAAACTCCTCTAACCAGTTTCTTTCTGTGTTCAAAAACCTCTGTCCTTTCCATTTACATATTTGGATACATTTCAACTTTGTTACTTTATTTCGACATTACATAATACTAAACAGGTAAAAAAGAAAGTAAGAACAAGAATCGCTAGAGAAAAAACAGTAAAGTACTTCTAAGAAGGAGAGAAAGAAAGAGCATGAAGTCGGTGAAAAAAAGAAAAAAAGTAATGAATGGGCCCTAAACGAAGTATAACCTGAGAGTGCTGAGTTATATGTAGTTTGGCTTCCTGATTCGAGTGGAGCTACTACTGGAGAACAACATTGAAAATGGAAGAGAGAGAAACCAGAGACCGCAGAAGAGGCACATTCAGAGAAGGAGCGAGAGTGATAGAGAAGAAGCAGAAATGTTTATTTTAAAGTCTCTTCATTCATAACCTTAAGGGACATGATTACTGCGATCTCTCAAGCATCTTCGAAGCAGTGAGCAATGCTAGACACATTCCAAAATAGGAATGAATTTAAAGATGTGCTGTTGAAGCAAACAAAGTGCTGCTGCACAAAACAGTGTAGCACGAACTACATAGACCCATCTACCAAAATAAAAATGAAGGTCGGTCATTTAAATACTGACTTTGAAGGCTCCGATGAAGTAAATTGTGCAAAAAATTTCACTTGCTAGGAGTTTAGAATTACTTGTACCTCTTCATTTCTCTTGTTTTGTTCCTCCATCAGCCTCGGGCGACAAATATGTTTTACAAATAGACATATCACTGGCTGAAAGTCAGTGTACGCGACCAAGTTATACAGGGTTCGAAGAAATTTAGGGTGGACAGTATTTTTCAATAAAAACTTGACTGATCGAGCGAATCAAACAACATTTTAATCAAAGTTTGTTCATGAAGTTTAACAGAAGTGCAAATCAAAGTCTTGAATAGTACTTCCTTCTCCTTGACTCAGAAGCAGAGTCGCTTGTGGAAGTCACCCACTTTGGTGGACAAGATCATCTCACGCCTTTCCTAAGGCGCGCTGCAGACTCTCCAATTATTTTCGGGGGGGGGAGCACAGGCTTTGCTCTCAAGGACCGACAATACAGAGAAGTTCAAAGGATTTGAATCAGGCGAGTACGGAGGCCTTTTAGTGAAGGTTATCATGGATAGGAAATTGGTCTTGCACCACTTTAGCTTTGTGGGTGGGCGCAGAGTCCTGCTGATACGTCCAGTTGCGTCCTTCGAAATGAACCTGGCTCCCGGGAAATACTTTGTTTACGAAAATGTCGTTCAGGGAGTTAAGGGCATCCCCGAATGCTATAGTTCTGGTGGTTGGAGGATTGCTCAATGCTAAACAACTTCTCATCGGTGAAGAGAATATTCAAAGTGTCAACCGGCTTAACCGCTTATTCAGTTCACGTATTTCCGAAGACGGGTGTCCATGCGGGATTGGAAGATCTTCCGAACAGACATATCCGAGATATTCAGCTCCTTCGCAATTTTTTAAGACTCTGCTTGGGGTCATAACGGATCTCATCTCGGATGCTTTTCACGGTGGCGGAAGTTTTCGCGGTTGCTGGTCTAGCGCTCCTGTCATCTGTTGTAACAGTCTCAAGAAATCGACGTTTTAAGTTTTCAATGGTCCTGCTAGAAAATCCAGAGAATCTGGCGATGTGCTTTCGAGTGTGCCCAGACTGACTCAATCACAGAATTCAGTTTCGGTCCATATCAAATTTCATTATCGGAAAACGAAAATGGTTATGAATCAGATTTCTACACGATGTCTTCGCAACTTTATGACTAAGATACGAGCAAAAATATACCCGACGCTACAACAAACAAAATTGGTCTACCTGAACTTTCTTCGCACCCTGTAATTTTGTTCTTCTGTCATAGGCGTATGAAGTTTAATCATGAAGTTCAGACTCTCTTCAAAACTAATGTGTTTTAAGAAAAAAATTATTAAAATGATTGTAGTAATTCATAATAATTCAATATTTTTTCTTCAGTTTTACGAAAATCTTGAGCGACTTTCAGTCATCTAAAATTTGAAAATTCTATGTATTCGAGACCTTTTTCAGGGTATATTGTATAAATTTTGAACGCTGTACTTTTGTGAGAAAGTATACCTTTTAACGGAAACATATTTGAAGAAGGTGAAAACTTCAAAGCATAGGCAAAATAGCGCTGTAGTGGATAATCCCTTGGAAGAGCTGAATGAACTCTATCATTTTTATGTTTGTATCTGCTTCCTATTGCTTTTAGTACAAGAAATGTGAATTTTTTTTAAATCTCGAACATATTTGGTTATTGTAATTAAAATTTTTACTTGAAGTGAGTAAGTTTATTAGTATGACTATTTCCTTTCTAAAAAAGGCAATCACTTTTTCTAGTGTTTTTTTCTGTAACGTTTTTAAAGAAGTAGAAAACACTGAACGGATT
Organism: Allodiplogaster pararmata; assembly: GCA_964056735.1. Taxonomy (NCBI): domain Eukaryota; kingdom Metazoa; phylum Nematoda; class Chromadorea; order Rhabditida; family Diplogasteridae; genus Allodiplogaster; species Allodiplogaster pararmata. The sequence continues at coordinate 42,174,698 of OZ057408.1, read as the reverse complement.
AGAGAGATGAAACAGCTAGAACTTGAAGAGAAAAAATGGATTCGAAATTTATAGTTCGGATGATGAAAAGCCATCAGGGCTTTATTCTTTTCTTTCTGTCTTTCATTGCTTTCTGATTTCTCCCCTTGTCTCCCCCTCTCTCTGTCTCTCTCACTGTCTCTCTGTCTCTGTAACCTCTCCGTTGAACCACACTCTCACTTCAGCTCCTTTGTTTTATTATTGTACTACACTTCATTTAAGCATTTTCAGTAATTTCATACATCAAAATCTCTATGTTTATCTCCCTCTTTCTCTTCATCAAGCTCTCTGTGTATCTCTCGGTCTCTTATCTCTCTACTCTTTTTTCATCTATCTCACAGGATAGCCACTTCTCAGCTCGAAGCTCCTCTTTTATTCAGTATACACTCACTACATCCTTCAAGATGTAAAATGCGAGAAGGTTCCAACGAGTAAACATAACAATCCATTTTTCTAGAGAAACATGAGTGTTTTAGTCAATTCGTTTTTTTTTTAATTCAACTAAACATGAGTCGATTCACCAGGAGGAATACGCTGTGAAGCCAATGTATATGTAGGTATAACCCGGAAGAGTTTTCGGGGTTCACGACTTAATCCTTTCTCATTCGTGAAATTATTTTCTATTCACTACACGTGTATTCCTCGTCAAAAAATCTTAGGCCGGCCCTTGACCGAAACTGGATATCTCCAAGCCAAGTGGTCTAACAAGACCGAAGCTGAGTTCCGTACTGAAATAGCAACAAAAAAACCATGAGAAATTGAGAAAAAACTATTCAAGAGAGAGTAAAAAGTTCATAGAATCAAACAATTTTTTTGTTGTGCTGATTACTTCATAAGAGTAATTGACCTTTTCCTATGTAAACCAGACTACACATGATTTTTTGTTTTGTTTTTGTAGTGAATATGAGATAAAGGATTGTATACTTGAAGGTTGTTCAAGATCTACACTAAATTGACTCAGCCTTCTCTCTCTCAATCATCCTAGCAGCCCTTCAAAGGGTTCCATGGACTACAAGAAATACTTCAATATGCTAATTTACAGCAAGATACCGGCTTTTCTTGTTGTTTTTTCGATGAATATCAAAAATGAAAGGGCTGAAGAGGAAAAACAAAGAAAAAAATATGTACTATATCGTAGAACTGAAAGTTTTCCAGGTTCTTAAGCAGTTTTGGCATGAAGAAGAACTATCGCAAACATGGGTTTCTCCTTCTGCTAAGAGAATAGGTGCTTAATAACTCCGAGAACTACAAATCATTTTATCTATGCACGTATAGCAACAGTAAGAGGCAAAAGATTGTTATCGTATGCATTGAACTCTTACAACTTCTAAACATCTTTTTTTCTACTCTCTCTATGAACTCCTTTTAGTTTTTTTTCTTTTTAATCGCTATTTTCTGCCTATCAATTTCTTTCTCTTCTCTTACTTCTTTCATATTTTTGCAAGTCCTTTCCTCCGCTTCTTACACCAGAATTTTTCGCTCAACGACATTTGTCTTGACGTTTCTCGAATTCTCTACTTTCGTGTGTTGAATGACATTTTCTTCACCACAGACTCAAAATTTCATGCATACATACAGCAGAAACTGTCTCTTCTTCACCCATCTTAACAAGGAGGAGAGCTTCCTTCAAAAGCTTTACTGGACTGAATTCTTCCTGCTACACCCAGCGAAGAAGGATCTTCGAAGTGTTAACATATTGAAAGTCATCTGAAACCTGAAAGTCTGACAAGGTTCTGCCAACACCGTTTACTCTCAAGATCTACTTCGCAGTCGGCATACCAATTTACTAAGAATTAACTGCTAAGGAAACCAGAAAACTGCCTAGAGATCTTCCGACCCTCAAGCTCAGCTGCCTTCTAAGATGTCAGTTACATCTACACGTAATTCGGTTGTCTCACTTTCTTCGTCGAGCGGTAGTCAACGGGTGGAGACAAGGCTTGCTCCGGGGTCCAACTCACTGCCCCCCTCTTCCCCATTCCAAAAGGACGGCGGAGAAGGAGCTTGCTTGGCTTCTTCTTCATCTAAAGACGATGATGATCTGCTCTCGACGTCTTCTGATGAGATCGAAGCAATGGCTCGGAGAACTCTGGGCAATCTCCCTGAGGTGGCGCAGCTTTTTAATTGAAATCACTGATGCTCGAATTAAAGAAAAGAGCGAAAGCAAGAGAGATAAAGGGAAAGAGAGAAACTAAAAGATAGAGAGAAAATAGTAACTATAAAAGAGGGCTTATGTATGTAAAATACTATATGGTTTGTCAAAATCTCCATCAATATAATTGAAATACACTTATTTTTTCACAAACTAAACAATGAGAGTGATAGGATAAGTTGCTTTAAAAAGCAGTACATGTTGGTAAAAAAAAGTCGGCTCAAACTGTCTTTACCTCCCAGAGTCACAAGTCATCGGTGAAGTCACTGCACGGGGTGGTGACTACAGATGAAGATGATGAAGAGGGTGAGACAAAGAGCAAAGCTGGATCCACACGCGCGGAGCGAGAGAAGGAGAGAGATGTAGAGAAGGCAGAGAAAGATGGTCAGGCCTTACGCAGAGTGGATTAAATAACAAAATGTAGTAGTATTCTATTACCAACCGATTTGAAAGAAGCTTTTCTGAAAGAAGCAATATACAAGAAAGTTTGCCTACATTTCTTATTGGAAGTTTTGAAGTAACTTGATTATTCTCGTGAGTTAAGGTAACTTGATTATTCTCGTGAGTTAATGTAACTTGATTATTCTCGTGAGTTAAGGTAACTTGATTATTCTCGTGAGTTAAGGTAACTTGATTATTCTCGTGAGTTAAGGTAACTTGATTATTCTCGTGAGTTAAGGTAACTTTATTATTCTCGTGAGTTAAGGTAACTTGATTATTCTCGTGAGTTAAGGTAACTTGATTATTCTCGTGAGTTAAGGTAACTTGATTATTCTCGTGAGTTAAGGTAACTTGATTATTCTCGTGAGTTAAGGTAACTTGATTATTCTCGTGAGTTAAGGTGCTCCAAGGGAAGTCATAGATTTTGCCAGCTCTACAATGCTTTTTGAGCTTGATGAGCACCTTCAAAGATGGCATCGGTGGGACATAGCTTGTGTGTAGTACTTTTAAATTTCATAACACTGATGAAAAACTTCTATTGGAGCGCGCGAGCTCAGTTTTTGTTATGAACTTGTTCTGAAAGAACTTCTGTTATGAACTTCAACGAAGTCCGAGGCCATGGAATAATACAGGGACTCTCCGAGTCCCGTATTATTCCCTCATTTCCGTCTTGTGATCATTTAGGATTCGATACCAATATACATATATCCTTGGACCGTATCGACGTTGAACATGTTCCAGACTATTCTCGAACTGATTTTTCTGCTTTGAATGATTACTTGTCCTCTATAGATTGGGAAGCTGCTTTCGATATGTTCTTTTGTGTAGATGACCTTTACTCTTGCTTCCTACTATTCCTCCGCCACGCTCTGTCCTTGTATGTTCCAATGCAGGCCCCTCGCTCGTCTTTCTCTGCCTATCCACCCCATTATCGTAGCTTGATCTCTTATCGAGATGCACTATTTCGCAATATTCGTTACCCACTTGCTCGAAAACTGTATGAAAAAGCTAGTTGTGATCTACTTAAACAAATCAACAAGTGGAATAAGCACTGCCTCAAGAAAAGGCTCACATCCTCTCGTAATTTGTACCGGCATATCTCTTCTCTCTTACGTCCCAAACCCAATCCTCCTCGTTTTCTCATTGATCGAAATGGTTCTGTTTTGAATGACTCTCAAAGTGAATGTGACTTACTAGCACTGAGTTTGCCTCTTCCTTCACCTATGATGACGGTTTGTTACCCCGCCCCACTGGAGATCCCATTCTTCCACAAGCTAATCTAAGTATCTTTCTTCCGTCTACTGTTCCACGTGCTTTGTCTAAATTGAAATACACGGGTAGTACCGGTGCCGATGGAATTCCTCAGCTTGTGTTCAAAATATGTCTTTCTTCGCTTTCGGTTCCTCTATCCCACATATACAACTTCTGTCTTATCACATCTTCGACTCCTGCTATTTGGAAACATTCTTTTGTGACCGCAATTCCTGAACAAGGCAAAGAACCCTCGTCTCCTTCTTCCTATAGGCCCATATCGATATTGTCCCCTGCATCGAAGACAATAGAGCGCCTACTTCGTAAAACTATTATAGAGCATCTAGAAAGATTCGATGTGTTGTCTAATTATCAGCACGGTTTTCAAGAGAAGGCTTCTGTTGTCACCAATTTATTGATGTGTGAGGAAGACTGGACGAGAGCGCTAGGGAGTGGACTTTCCACCGATGTCATATACCTCGATTTTTCTCGAGCTTTCGATACAACTAGTATTCCTAAGCTTCTCTACAAGTGTAGACATTATGGTATACCATCTCAATTGTTATCATTTCTGGAATCCTTCTTGACAGATCGCACTTTTTCAGTTCGCATTGGTAGGACTCGTTCTCCTCAATTCAATGTGACATCAGGGGTTCCCCAGGGTTCTGTCCTTGGACCCCTGCTATTCATCTTATACATAACTGATTTGAACCATGTACTAGCTCAATTCACTAATGTGCATTTCCAAGCATTTGTCGATGATATTAAAGTGTATGTGTCTTATAACAAAGATACCTTTTTAGAGCGAAGTCAAGAACTACAACTTGTACTCGATGCTATTACTGTTTGGTGTGAATGTAATCAACTCTCCTTGTCTCCCAGTAAAACTCTTCATCTGCATATAGGGTACCAATCTCTCATCGCCTCCTATTCAATCTGCCATTTTCTGTTATCACGTGTCAACCAAGTTCGCGACCTGGGAGTACAAGTTGTCTCATCATTGCGCAGAGGCCCAGCTATTGAATATCGAGTGAGCAAAGCAACGGCAGCCATGTATTCACTCCTCCGTGCTGTTCCCATCAATGACCCAGTTATTCTACTCAAGTGCTTTTCCACATATATACTTCCTCATCTAGAATTTGCATCTTGTTTCTGGAATCCATATTATAAAAAAGACTGCAAAATTATCGAGAAAGTACTTGAAGCTTTTACTCGTATTGTATACTACCGATGCTTTCCTAATCCTGATTATCCACGTGCACTTCCTTCTTATTCTATTCGATTGGCTAACCTAGGTCTTTCTTCCTTGATAGACAGGCGGAAAGTCGCGGATCTCATGATGGGTTGGAAAATTTACAGCAATAGTTTCATTGTCGCGAAGGAAAAGTTCTTCAAATGGGTTCCGATTACACGGAAAAACGCTCGAAACACACTGGCAACAGTGGCCATTCGTGACTCTACAGCCTTAAGAGCCTGTCTCGGATGGAGCCGGATCATCCAGTCCAGAATCGAGCGCGACCTCAGGTGGCGGATAGAGGGACGCCTCCCTACGAAGAATTCGTGCTGGGAGGTAGCGGGAGGAATACCGCCGCGGACCAAAACTGGGTAGTATAGCTCGTCAAAGGAGGGTGATGCCGGATCGGCCTGGGCATGCCACCGGACAAAACATCAGCCGATACTCCGCTATACTTTTCAATGGCGAGTCGAGGCGCCAGTCAAATAGCCTCTTGCCTATCTCCGGTCAACGACAGGCGAGACGTCTCTACTCCCACCCTAAACGATGCTAGGCCGGCTTGACCACCCACTAACAAGGCCTATAGCATGAACAGGTTGCTACAACGATGTCCGCCTTCACAAGGTGCAGCATGACAGTCTCAGGACTGCAAAGGACATCAAAACCCTTCTCCGGACGCATCTTGTCCGAAGAACACGAGAACTTCTCTCATTAAAGAGAGTGTTCATAACCAAGTCTTCGATGCGGGATGCTTGCCGGCAACAACAACAACAACACGGAAAAACGTTAACGGTTTGTATGTCGAAGCAACACAGAATACGGCTCGTTTCCATTGTTTCTCATTAAGGGTAGCACGTATGTTCACTAGATTATCGAGACATGTGTTGAATGTTCCGAGTGAACACGTTTTCAAAAAAGCTGTCATCAATATCATTGATACACTTTGATCTTTCCGTTTCGAATCAGCAGACATATGGATGTAATTATTAGACACTATGACGCGCTCTGTAATAAATTGTTACAAGAATTGTCTTAGATTTCTTTTCTTTTTTTCTTTGCTTCTCAAAGACACCATTGTTATATGTGGTTTTTGAATGTTTGTTTTTGCCCTGACAAGTGTAGATAAAATATATACGTATATATGAAAAGGAAAAGCGCTAAAATAACTTCGGACGTTTTAGAAGTATGTATGTACATGAATAGTCCATAAGTCAGCTTATCAAGAGTATAAAAAGTGTGAGCAAAGTGATAAGTAAGAAACATGAGATAGTAGCTCTCTTCGTTGAAATACAAAAAAAATGGTTAGCCGTTTAAATAACTTCAACCAATATGAAGTTTAACACTTATTTCTCCGTAAAACATCAGAACGAAGTCGTTTGTTCACTGATACGGTCCCCTCCCCTCATATATATTCATTTTCTCGCTAAAATTATAGTATCTGGCGAAAAAGGGTTGACACTCAAGAGATGTTAACTTTTACATGTGTTGAATAGCGCTTTCATTGCTTGGAGAATTGTTTTTAATGAAAATTTCCACATAAGTCACTTTTCAGGAAGTTTTTTAAGGAGAAAAAAAACTTAGTCATACTAGGAATAATTCTAAGTTAACGAGTGATCGAAATCTCAATTACTTTTACTTTCAAATCTCACTCTTTTAACTTCAAATCTCAACAATTACTTCCTAATCTCAGTCGTCGAGGAACTTTGAACTTGGAATGTAAGAATAAACATATGTATGGAATTGCTTTTTACGATAAGGGAACGACGCTGAGAAGAGTTGCGAGCTGATTACTGAGAAGCTTATTAGCTCACTCCCTCATCTCTCTTGTTTGAATTGTCTATTAAACGTAAGAGTCTCTCGTTTGTAAACATATGCTTTCTCATATATTATTCCAATTTCTATCATTTAGTTGACCTCTCTTGCTTAGAACCTTCGATTACTTTAAAGTGCTTCCTTTAAAAAAATTTTTTTCTTTTCTCGCATTTTAATTTTTTTGCGATCTTCGTAACGCAACTTTCTGTATTTTTGAGGTTGAGCTTTCTTCTCTTGATTATATTGTAGTAAATATTAGAAAGATTGATCCGACAATGTTAATCAATCTTAAGAGTGAATTTCACAAGATTATCATAATTAATCGAATTGTCGAAAATCAATAAGATGAAAGACCAAAGCTGTTGTATAAATTAAGCATTGAACAATAATTTCAATTAATCGACGCTGTAAATGTACGATTTCGATCATGCTTTTTGTCATTTTCGGTCCACTCTCAATTGACTCAAAAACTTGGTCTCTTTTTCGAAAATCTTTTCATACCATCAGTTTACCACTTACATTTTTCTCTCCTTTTACTTATAAATGTTTTCTCTCACTTTCAACTTTCCGAAGTGTTCTAAAAAATAGTTGAACAACAATGTCTTTTTAAAGACTACAGAATAGCTTTAAAATTTGAATTAGTCAATGTTCACCTGATAATTTTGATAAAATCGTGCGTCTTTTTACGTCTGGTCTTAATATCTTCTTCTTCTTATTCTTCTTAGCGTTATCCCGCGCTGGCCTAGGTCGGAGTAGGGTTCGCTGTACGGCTTCCAGCTCTCTAGAAACATCTGCCCGTTGCGTCTTCCCAGTGGAGTCTTGCAAGGCGCAGGTCATGGTTGAGCGTGTCCTATATCTTGTTTTCGTTTTGCCTCGCGGGCGTTTGCCTGGTACTGCCATGTCAAGAGCGTTTCTTGTCAGCCCTAGTGTCCAGCGTAACATTTTCATCACGTTTGTGTGAACAATGTTCTAGGTTGCACGAGTTGTAGGCCAGGTCTCCGTCGAATAGAGAAGCACGGGACGAATCGCTGTTTTATAAAGGAAGGCCCATGTATTCGACAACGCGTTTACAAACGTGTACCTCAATCCATAAGTGAGCAAGAGTGTTCACATTTGTAAATTTATTAGGTCACAAGAATAAAAACATCGGGTCAAAAAAATCATTCGATTCGGTCTCCTTTGGCACGAATGGCAGCCCGGAGTCGCTTCGGAAACGATCTTCGACTACTTGTCGTTGATCTTCGACCACTCCTCCTGCAGGGATTTTTTCAGAAACTCCAGATTCGAGTTGGGATGAGCATTGACTTTGCTCTAAACGCAGGACCATATGGAATAGTCCAGTGGATGGAGGTCGGGCGATGAGAAGGGCCATTCTGCGCTTGAGATGAAGTCGTGAAAATGAGCCTTGCACCACGCCTGTGTTCCGATGAAAAAAAGGTGTTGAAGAGCATTATGTACAAGCTGAAGTTTTTCGACTTAGAAGTGCGTAAAAAGAACGCACTTTTTGAGTTCGAATTTCGGGAGATGTTCTATATATGGCTAGAAAATAAAGATTTCTTCGAGTACTTTACGCTCAGGAATCTCACAGTTTCCGGCTTAGATAGAATGGATGATCTTCAAGCTCGTGACCATCAAGCTACAGCATATATTGCTTGTTGTAAAAGATGATTGTTGGAGGTAGAGAGACCTTCTCATGTTCCATGTACATAGATACTCCAACACCTTAAGTGATGGAATTTGGAAGATCGTTGATTTAGAGCAGGAACAGCAACGGTCCTATGCAACTTTCTTGAGGAACTCTCGTTGGGGTCGGGTATGATTAGGAGTCACTCGTGCCTACGCGAACAAAATCTTTTCGGTTTGTTAGAAAATATTCGATAAACTCGAGTAGATCATATTCGCTTAGTGAATTTCTTTGTAGCCCCGTTCAAAAACTTTTTTCCAAAAAAATTAATTTTTCTGATCATTTAAAAGGCACTCAACAAAAAATAGGAACTCACCAAATTCGAATTGATAACACTATGAATAGCTTTTCAAGTATTGTAATTTGAACTTCTTTTTTCAAACACATGGCTGTCAATATAGATTTTTTTAAAAACCTAGTAAAAATAATTTTTTGGTACTTGTTCCCATCCGAGAGAAAAGCAAAAAGAGAGAGATACAGACATACAGAGAGGGAAAAACAGAAAAAAAGGAAAGAGGAGAGAGAGGCGATGAGAGAGGGAAAGAGAGAGAAAAATAGAGAGAGAAGGAAAGAGGGGCGAAAAGAGAGAGAGAAAGGTTGAGAGAAAAAGAGGTAGTATTATAAAGGAGAGAATTGAGGAGAGGAAAGAGAAGGAGCACCAAGTCGGTCAGCGAATATTTGATGACAAAAAAAGTTGTATAAAAAGATAAAATCGTCAAAAATGAATGTCAAGCAAACAAAGTTTAAGTCTGATGAACACTTCATGCAATGAATGTTGAAATCCAAGCTTATTTCTCATTGATATGAATGTTGAATGCTGAGTGACGCGCATCATGAAGAGTTATAATATCAATGAAAATCTTAGTAGTGCCCAGTGTTGTTGAGATCTCATTGATACTTTTATTCTAACATATTCATTCACATTTTCCAATGAAATTCATATTCTCTTTGCTTTTCTCCTTCGTCGAATACTTAAACTTCTCTTATTTTTATTCTTCTTCTTCTCATTCTTTCTACAATTTTTTTCTAATTTTTCTCTTGTTCTGTTTTCTGTTTTATTGCTCTAACTTTTCTCGAGCTTCGATTTTTTTCATAGTTTTCACATTGTTACTCACCATATTCGAAACTATCACTATGATGCTATCTGGGTCTCGAATAATAGTGTCTCCAAGTTTTTGTGTGCAGAAGCACAGGGCATTTTTAGCAACTTCATTTTTTTTGGACTTCTAAAAGCGAGACTTGGCACTTTATCTCAAACATACAGTACAGTGCAAAAAGTTATGTCATTGTCAATGTTTCGAAACTTTCGACGTGATGTCCACATGATTAATTTTTTCAAATCAGTAACGTTAATCACAACCAAAAACACAATCGCGGAGAGAAAATTACTTCAGAATGCGTCTTATGTTTATGTGGAATTGTTTATGACAATTTGAAAAAAAGCTCGGTTTGAGACAACTTCACATAAACATCGATAGTTTAACGTATTCGAGTTTAACCGATTTTTGTCGTGATTGAAGTGTTCTGAGAATGGTTCAGTCTTGTTTAATCGTGACTGAAGAAGTTCTTCGTTTGAATCCTGATTTTGATTAAAAAATCGGTTTTTTTTAAAACTTTTCACATAAGATTGAATTGAATTTAAATGAGTTACTAATGACATTGGAAATTTAACAATGGTGCGGATCATTGCATGAATTGGACATAACTCAAAAATTAGCTCATGATGAAGAATTCTGATGATGAAGAATGATTTGATTGCGATAATGAATGAGCTATATTTTGCATGATTTCTCGCGAGGGAGTTGCTTGAATATTCGAAATTATGTACTGAAATATTCGAAATGCTGTAAATTTTTCATATTCATAGAATTGCTATCAATATTCGAATTTATCATATTCAAGTTCGGTTAAACGTAGCAATGATTTCGTTCTAGTTCCTATTTGAATTTCGGCTCTTATATACTCACGGGCATACCCTGCGTCTTGTCTTGCCGACATTGGAATACTTGAAAAAATTGGCTTTAAACGCTACGATTTCGAAAATTTTCTTCATAGCATCAGAGACTCCGAAGCGTACAAAAAATTTTACAAAAAAAATTTTTACTTAAAAAAATTTTTTTTACGTTTAAAAAAATGCTTAGGCTTAGTAATAGTTTACGCTAACGAGGCTGTATCACAAAAATGTCACTCTGCACTGTCTGGCGTCTAGTATGCCCATGAGTATATAAGAGCCCGAATTTATTTTCGTTTTCGTTCCTATTCAAGAATGATTGGCAAAATTTTACTTACATAGGGGGAGGGCGCACTTTACTTGGAGGGGGGCTTTTGTACTTTTTGACAAATTTAGTCACTGAATTGACAGAAAATTAATAATATGAGAACTTTTTTATGCGGTTTTGGGCACTATTGCAGTTTGAGGGGCAGCACTCGTGGGCTTTAAAAGCTTCGGTTTCAAAAAAATTCTTCATAGATGTTCATTTTGAGCATCAGGGACTCCGGTTCTTTAAGAAAAAAACTTGTAAAGAAAAAAAGTGTTTTAGAAAAAAAAATGTATGCACGTGAACAAGTATGAAATATAATTTTTTAGGCACGGCTGAGACGGGTGAGAGCGTCTCAGCTTTCCTACTAAACTTTAGTGCCCTAAAGTCTACTCTCTGAATTCCATTTTGGCGAAACTAAAACTTAGTATAAAGTTTACGATAAATTTTAGTATAAAGTTTTTTGTCTGTTAATACGGCCACTGGAGAGAAAACCATCTTGATGTTGTAGAACTGTAGAAAGTGGTCGTTGATCACGGTGCTCGGAAGCATTCTTGTGATGACTCGATAAATCTTGTCAGTTGTACGGCGCGGTTTTCCAGTCGGTTTCCACCAAATCACCTTCTTCAGCGATGCCAAAATAGTCGGGTGGGTTGTCCTGTACTAGCGCGCTAGATTTTTCAGCTTCATGCCCATCGCTCGGCCAATCGCTCGGACCCTTGCATCAACTTCCTGATCCTCATTTGATAGATTCCTAGAGCCCTCAGGACGACTCATCACTGGAAAAAATAAAAGTTTTCGCGAGCACTTCAAAGACACACAACATAAAAAATTAACAGTACTTGGAAACGAAGAAAATCAAAAAAATTGAAAACAACTCATTTGTGTGCTTCAATGGGGAAACGTCGTCTTCAATTTCTGCTATTCAACGATTTCAGATCTGAAACAACACAAAAAAAACCTGAGAGGAATGCATGCTTCTTCAAAAAGATACACTGAAAAATCCACAATGTCATAACTTTTTGCACGGCACTGTAGGTTCTCTTCAAATTTGTAAAAAAGTCTGCGTTACCAGGCTAGCTCACTAAAGATAATATTTACTTTTTTTTTTCAAATTCTTTATCATTACCATATGATAGCTTGTAAGGCCATCGCTTATATGGAATCATGAGATAGGAAGGGAAATAATGTGGAATAATGGGGAATACGATAATCAATTTTCGTTGGTGTCCACTCTTGTTGTTGACAACAGATAGTTCGGTAGGGCAATGAGATTTGAGAGGTCGATCTCTTCTAGAGCCTGGCCGAATGCTTCGATATCTTGAAACTCTTTGATATTATCTGTAACTTCATTCCATAAAGCAATTTCTCTAGAAAAGAAAGAATGTGGGTCATTGTATCGTTTAAAGTTCATAAGAGTTAATTTGGAGGTTCGGTCTGAAGTGCGGAGATTGGTTTCAGTTCTTAACTTCAGCTCTTTTTTGCATGTCTGACAATCCGCTCTATCAGAAAGTAAACGAAAAACTACCAATAAATCAAAACGGATTCGTCGAATGATTAGTGGATCTAAATTGAATTCAGCGAGACGTTGGGGGTAGCTCAACCTAATACTTCGCCAACGAGAATAATCTCTTTTTGTAAAAAGTCTTTAAGGGTATTCCAACCTTTTCGATTTATTACTGCGGACTTTCGGGGAGAAAATAATTGTTCCATATTCAAGTAGGGGTCTGATGTAAGTGGTGTGAACGGTTTTGTAACCGTTCAAGTCCAGACATCTAAATACTTTTAAAAAAAACTTGTGAAATTCTACATAGAGTCCTGGCACGTATGATTTCTACGTGTTGCTTGAAGTTGAGCTTAGAGTCCACAAAAATACCTAAGTCTCTGACTAAATTAACGTCCTTTATCCGCGAGCTATCAATGAAGTAATCGTTTTGAGATTTCCCTAGACGGAGACAGCTGATTTTCTCGACTGCTGAGGGAAGTTTGAATTCATGTGGCCAATTTGAGATATTGTTTATACATTGTTGAAGAGAATCAGAGTCCTTGCTATAAATTTCAAGGTCATCGGCAAACAAGTAAAACTTCACAGTCGAGGGAATACAGCTCTCTATGTCATTGATGAAAAAGAGGAACAAGAGGGGCCCGAGAACTGTCTTTTGGGGTACCCCGCTGACTACTACGAAAGAATCAGAGTAGACAATTTCTATGCGAACCTTAAATAAACGGTTTTGCAGGAATAAAGTAATCCAGTCTATTAGAGCAACATGAAGTCCCGTGAAATGAAGCTTTTTGATCAACTCTGAATGTGAGACCTTGTCGAAAGCCCTCGCGAAATCAAAATATACAACATCTAGTGCTTGATGATTCTGAAGAGATATTTCCCACTCACTGATAGATTTTAAAAGTTGCAACTCACAACTTCTTCTGGATGTGAAGCCATATTGGGACTTGGAGAAGAAGTTTCTGTGGTTAAGTCTGACATGATTAGATAAAATGCTCTCGAAAACTCGACAGACCGCGGAAATCACAGTGATAGGGCGATAATTGCTGAAATTCGCTCGATCACTTTTACGTTTGTAGACTGGGATGACTTCTCCGGATTTCCATTGAATAGGAATTGAGCATCGCTTGAAAGAGTCTTCGAATAGCAAGGAAAGTGGGAAAGCAAGTGCCAGGGCACATTTCTTCAAAAGAAATTGATTTATGCCTTCTGAAAACTTGGTGAATCAGAAAAGCTCGGAGAAATTATTTCTGCACTGCCTTCGTGGGAGTGATTTCTGGAAAATTCTTTAGCAAAATGAATGGCTTTCTTTTTGTTATCTGAAATGTAGTCTTCTCCGTATTTCATTAGAAGAAGGCCGTTCGATGGCTTCAACGTGAGTTTAACCCAGCGATGGATGCCACCAGCATACTCCAGAGCCTTCATCTCATTCTTCCGTAGCTGCTAAGATTGTGTCGCTTTTATAAGCTTTTGAACAGATTTGTATTCTGAACGAAATAATGGGTTGAAGCCATTTGTTTGTCACAGTTTTTTCTTCTGAATAAATAGCCTACGAAGGATTTCTGGACAATTTTTCTTTTGATTCCGGCGATACTTGATTGGGCAGAATTTGCGGATAGCTTCATGAATTGCTTGTCTGATGAAATCATACTTAGCCTGAGTATCTGTCAATGTTGAGAGAATATGTTCCCAAAGCAAGCTGTCTAAGTATAGATTCATATCCTCGAAGTTACCATTACGAAAGTCTACATATACTTCGGAATCGTTCGTATTAATTTTGCGACTCTTTTGAAGAATTCATACTACAAACATTATTGAGATGTGATCAGAATTTAAAAGAGGAGGCCACGACTCTAAATTCACTACCTTATCTTCTTTATCTGTAAGTAATATATCCAGAAGAGAACTTGTCCCATTGATGTCTACTCTGGTTGAGAAAGTTATTGCTTGAGACAGTGAATGGGTAGCAACAAAGTCTGCCAATAGAGCTTCTGTAGAACTGCGGGTTACAGCTAACTCATTCTAGTCAACATTCGGTAGATTTTTGTCTCCCTTTTTTTTGTTTTGATGTATCATGTGACTTTTTATTGCAGTCAGCGTTGCTTCAAACGCCTCATTAGCCATATTCGGAGGTCTATATATCAGAAAAATGTGTCCGGGCGTGGTATAATGGTTAGTGTGTTAGACCATTGTGCAAAGAGTCCCGAGTTCGACTCCCACCCCGTACAGATTCACCCAAACCAAGGGGGTTAAGAAATGTTGGTAGTGCTCATGCACGAATCTGACTCTCCCCACTGCTAATCACACTAGCAGTGATCTAGCAGGCAGCCACTGGTTCTACCAGGATAGGTCTGTCCTGCATCTCAGGGGAGCGCGTACCCTGCCGCGAGGCGGGAACAAGCGCGAGGAAGATTATTCCATATCAGAAAAATACGGTATTTAAAACTACTTTCAAGACTTAAGTCTACGCAAAGAAGCTCAATGTTATCGTTAGCTGAAAGGTCGATGGTCACGCGAGTAACCATAAGGCTTTTACGATAAATAACTATTAGACCTCCACCTCATTTATTGTTGCGGCGGTCTTGACGATGAAATGAATAAAAAAAGAAGTGAGTCGGGAAACTTATCATTTAGCCATGTTTCTACAAAGAGCCCAATGTCAACTTTTTCTGAATCGAAATAAGAGAAAAGTTCATGAACTTTCCCCAGACTATTGATATTCCTAATATTACTGAACAAACATTTGAGATTGCCATTTGAGAGCTTATCGTTATTGAAAGATCTTTTAATATTGTCATTCTTATTTGTAGTATTGTGAAAAGAGTGGACCACCTCATCCTAGTGTGAGCACAAAATGGGAGCAGGGGGAAGGCTGGTAAGAAAAGTGGAGCTTTTCCTGTTTCGATTGTACGCGGGTTCTTACTTTGAAAAATGAACAAATTTCGGTAGGCGAACCTGTGGCAGCCAAGAAAAGCACTCATTTCATTTACTTTTTGTCTCATCTGATCTTGCAATTCCAACTCATCTCTGGACAAGTCTCTTCTTATGAAAGGTCGTGGCTTGAAACTATTCATTTCTGGAAGAAAAGACTGGAATTTTTTAAGCAAGTAATCTTTGGTATGGAGGTTCTTGACCTTTATCTTTAAATTACGAGGCTTGTTTCCCTTTTATTATCGATTATCGTGTCTCCGAACTTTAGTGATCATGTCAGCTCTGATTCCACCTTTCTCGAGCACTTTCTCAATGAGTTCTTGATCATCTTTCTCATTCTCATTTTCTGGTAGTCTTTCTATCACTACGTTCTCCATTTTTTCTTCAGTCTGGGGTATCACACTCAAACGCTTGGCCCGTTGGAACAATTCTATCCAGTCGAGCTCAGGGGGGCATCTTGAAGAAGACTTATCTGGAATCATGATTTTTGATAAGTTCGTCAAACGAGCAGCTGGTTCTACTTGATTGTTAGGAGAAGAGTGAACAACACTTGCATAAGTTTTTTGAACTTGTGAAGTTGGCCTGTCACTTAAGGATAAGGTTTCTTCTAGTTGAGCTATCTTTTCCTCTAAAATTTTGTTTGGCTGTGAGTCTTTTGGAGTCTTAGAATTCTTTTCGTCCAGTAGAGCTATCATATTTTCTTCTCACTTTGCCACATTTGTCTTCAATAGTATATTCTCGGCTACTAAAGGTTGAATTATGGCTTCAAGTGTACCAGAGAACAGCCGCGCCTTTAATCTACTCAAGGGTGAGATTAGAGATCGCATGATTTATTTTCTACATCCCTCTATCCTTCATTGAATGGGATCATCGTATCAGTGTCGTATCACGACACTTTGTACCGCGTCACTTTGTATACGACACTTTGTACCCGACACTTTGTACCCCGTCACTTTGTACCGCGACACTTTGTATCGCGACACTTTGTACCGCGACTTGAGTGAGGCCGCGCGTTTTATTTTTACATTAAAACATATTTTTACATTAAAAAAACGCTTAGGCTTAGTAAAAGTTTACGATAACAAGGCCGTACGGCTTAGCTAACGAGGCCGTACGGTTTAGCTAACGAGGCCGTACGCGGTACAAAGTGTCGCGTTACAAAGTGTCGCGGTACAAAGTGACGGGGTACAAAGTGTCGTATACAAAGTGTCGTATACAAAGTGACGCGGTACAAAGTGTCGGTAATTCTATCAGTGTTATTATAACTGAAAAAAATTGAGATGCGATTATCGCTATCAAACCTCTCGCGTGGCAGAATGGATTGATCCGGGAACTATGCGATGACATGGAGAGAGAAAGTGAAATAGAATGTAAAATTAAGACAAGAAAGGATTTCTTATCTTGTCTACCTTTCCAAAATTTTTATTATAAGTTTTTTGAAATATAGATTCTTATTATTGAGTGATGTTATTCTGCGCATAAACATTAGATAAATTGACACTTGATGAGTTTATGAGTCACACGAGAATTCCAAAGAAGCACGGACTTGAAACTGGAAAGCAAGCGAAATTTGTTTATAAGCAAAAGGAGAAAATGTGAAAAACGTGGCGCGAATCGACCATAGCGGTTCCGCTCAGTTTTGGTAAAGCGTGAAGTAAAGTGCGGCCCCCTCCCTTAGTAAAATTGCGCCGTACTGCTTTGCCGATATATCATGCGAAAACTAGAGATAAAAACAACGAATAACCATAACCACTCATCAAAGAATGCTAAATTGTACAAAAAAGTTGAGAAAAAAACAATAAAAATCGCTAATAAACTCATCAAGTGTCAATTTATCTAATGTTTATGCGCAGAATAACATCACTCAATAATAATAATATATATTTCAAATAACTTATAATAAAAAATTGTGATTAAAAAGTTAATAAACAAACTCGTGCGTTTGTTTTTTAGGATATTAAATTTTTATTATTAGATAACGAAAAGGCAATAAATATGGCAGGTTATTTCGAGCACTATTTTAATTTGGAAAGGTAGACAGGATATGAAATCCTTTCTTCTCCTACTTTGACATACTGTTTTACTTTTTTTTCTCTATGTCATCGCATATTTTCCGGATCAATCCATTCTGCCGCGCAAGAGGTTTGAGAGCGATAATCGCATCTCAATTTTTTTCAGTTATAATAACACTGATACGATGATCCCATTCATTGAAGGATAGAGGGATGCAGAAAATAAATCATGTTATCTCTAATCTCAGCATTGAGTAGATTAAATGCGCGGCTGCTTGCTGCTCTCGCATTAAAAAGAAGTTTAGAACACAAACCTTGACTTTTTTGTTAGACGCTTTAGACGTGTCGCGGAACTCGGAAACATTTCTAACATGCTCAACATTAATATATATATATATATATTTCAAATAACTTATAATAAAAAAACTGTAATTAAAAAATTATAAAAATTTCTCGAGCGTTTGTACACTACAAAAAAACACCAGGCGCTGTAAATTTTATGCGTTTTTTAGGTTTAAATCAAAGGCACTTCCGTGCAAGAAAAATCTAAAGATTTATGTTGTTGGCAAACAGCTGAGCATACCGATAAAGTGATCTTGTTTTCAAATCAACAAGATCATCTCTGCGATGATCTGATCTCGTAAAGATTAAAGGCGTTGCAGAATAATTTTGCAACCCCAAGAAGCTCATTTTCGTTATTATTTTTTACCACGACGAAGTAGAAAGTTTAAAAAGACTCACGCTGGTTTTTTCTAGTTTTTGAGAAAGGTAGAGAAAAATAGAAACATCCCTTTCGTGAGGAGATGGAACCAGAAGAAAATGTGTGATCGAAAGTAATCAGTTCTTGAGTTGTTTTTCTGTAGTCAAGGTTAGGGTGAAAGGGTTGGTATTGGAGGGAACTGGAAGTAGACCAGCAATAACTACAACGGTAGCTGTTAAGAGTCAATGTAACGGAATCGAAAACCAAAAAAGTCTTCTAAACATAATTTATGAGTAGTTAAACTCCTCCTACCAATTGTTACTCTTCCTCTTTTGACATGGAGACGAAAAGTGTTCTATTCAATTTGGGCCTACTACGCTGCGGGAAGACATTCATATGTAGATTTTGATGTACCCAGCAGGTAATTTAATTTTCTTAATGGAGTTTGGCTCTTTATAAAAACATAACATTTAAATTCAGCCAGCATGTGAGAAAAAGAAACATAAATAAAGATAGAAAGACTTGGAAAGAGAGGGAAATAAAAATACTAGGTAGAACAAAAAATTTAGTGAGAAAGAAAACAAGAGAGCGATAGAGAGAAAGAGAAAAACTGAGAGACCGACAGAGGCATAAACAGTAGAGGAGGAGGATAGGCTGAAAAGGTGAAAGCTTATCAAAGTATGTACGGTAAGTGCATAGAAGCAAAAGTGAGCTAAGAATCAAATGAAATAGAAATACAAAAAAACAAATATAGAAATACACAAATAAGACGAAGTAATAAAAAAGTTCAAACAAGAGAGGGAAAGACTTGATGGGAAGAGAGAACAAAAAATAGTGGAAGTAATATAGACTAAAAGATACAAAAAAGAGAAGAAGAAAAAGACAGAAAGAAAGAGAGAGTAAAAAGATAGTAAGAGAAAAATATGTAGGAACAAGAGTGAGAGAGAAATACAATTCGACTCTACTTGAAGCTACGGCTATTATTGTTATAATTGCTTTCTCAGAATGACAATAGGAGTTTTTAATTCAAATTAATTCAAATTACTTTATCCACCAAAGGATGAGTTGTGAAGACTCATCTGCGAGTATGAGATGAGTCATCCAGACGGACTGCATGGCTCCAAGACTCATTAATATTACTGGAGCTGAACGTTAGGCAGAGAAAACGACCATCTTTGAAGACTGAAAATGAGAAGAATGTGTTTGACTTTTGTTTGACTTTTGGGAAACTGGTTTGCTGCCAATCCTCAATGAAACTGGCTCGCTACCCACCCTCAATAAAACTTGCTTTCTGCCCACCCTCAATGAAACTGGTTGCTGCCCACCCTTAATGAAACTGGTTGCTGCCCACCCTCAATGGAACTGGTTGCTGTCAACCCTCAATGGAACTGGTTGCTGTCCACCCTCAATAAAACTTGCTGCCCACCCTCAATGCAACTGGCTTGCTGTATTGTCTTGATCTTGTAAAATTGTTTTTGTTTTCTAATGTAAATAATGATTTAGTTATGAAAAAATTGTCTGCTTCAAAAACCAAACTCATTCGAACAAAAACTCGAATTTTTAGAATTTTTATAATGTTGACTTAAAATCAAAATTTTTCTTTTTTTTGTGAGGCTATATTAGAAAGTATCACTTCAAACGAATCGTCTCACTGGAAAGGAAAACGTGCTTCAGACCTATCTAAATGGGTAATCTGTTATACCATAGTTTCCTGGTTGCAGCTCGCCTACTAGTATTCCTATTTTTGTGATTTTCGTCTCAACTTTTTGTGATTCTATGTGTAATCAATGGTCAAAATTTCGAACTAATGGAACCAGAATAAAAAGGTATCAACGAAACACCGATTCTTGATAGAATTTGGCACGGTAATTTATATTGTACGTATATTTCTTATCACTTTCAAAGTTTTTTTTAATACATACAAAAAAACGCGTATTAATACTCATACTTACGAAAGCATGAAAATGGAGCTATGTACTTCAAAAGTATTCCAAATCGTTCCGCACACAAGTGTTACTATTCATACTTTGAAACTATGAATAGTAATGCTAGGGATAATTTGAAAGTATGCTGTCTACACAATGAAAGTATGCTAAATGTACTCAATTTTATATATTTTAAATTTTCTTTTTTTAATTGTTTTTTGTAGTATATTTTTTTATTATTATTTATTACACTACCTACGTTCGACCTCAATTGGAGTACTACTCGGTTATTTGGAATCCTTGCTTCAAGAAAGACATAGAACTTGTGGAAAAAGTTCAAAGCTCTTTCACAAAACGTGTGTGTGCTAGAGCAGGTTTGTATTTGCAATATAAGGATCGTTTAAAGCAGTTACATTTATTTCCTTAGAGGAGCGACGTGAGCAAGCTGACCTTGTAATGACTTTCAAAAAAATCAAGAATAGGACGCCTCTTAGTCCTAAATCAGTTTTCAATCTGCGAGCGCACCATTACAGTACTAGGTCCCATAGTTGGGCACATAAATGTCCCGCGTCTGAATAATGTTTCTCATTCTAATATGTTACCGGTACGAGTTTGTGACGCGTGGAATAATCTAAGTATCGATGTGCTCAAAACTGAATCAGTCCACTTGTTCAGGAAGCTGATTTAACTGAATAACAATCTCGTTAATATATAGCTGTTTTATAAGAAAACCAACCATCTTAACAGTTGTAAAGAGAGCCACCAAGGCATACTTTCCAAAGTATACCATTCATTCATTGATTGTATGCCCTTTCTAGCATACTTTCATACTTACGCGCAGGAATACTTTCAAATTTTTACTATTCATAATTCACATGTATGCCTTTTTAGCATACTTTCCCAAACTCATCCTTTTTTTCTGTGAGAATGATTTCTCTTTTTCCTCTACAAACTTGAAATTGTTTTCTTCTTTCTTCAACTCTCCCATCTGTAATTTTCTTCAGAATCTCTCTCTTTGTAGCTCCTCATTTTCTTCCACTTTATTCAAAAATCATTTTGCGTTCTTGTTTTTTGTTGCAGACTGTGCACATGTTTTTTTAG
Organism: Allodiplogaster pararmata; assembly: GCA_964056735.1. Taxonomy (NCBI): domain Eukaryota; kingdom Metazoa; phylum Nematoda; class Chromadorea; order Rhabditida; family Diplogasteridae; genus Allodiplogaster; species Allodiplogaster pararmata. Next base: position 42,153,678 of record OZ057408.1, on the reverse strand, counting down.
TGAAAACTCTATTTAGCAATTTGGCTAATTCTCGAGTTTTCAATGTGTTTATCTTATGAACCATTTGCAAACATTTTCAGACATCTACTTTTACAAGCTCTCTCCAAAGTTAACAAACGCCTTCTATTCTGCAGTTTCTACTTTATCTTTATTCTTGTTTTCCTATTCACTCTAGTTCATCTCTTCTTCTCTTTCTCTTTTTATCTGAAGGTCTCTTTCTTTCTCTCCGTTACATCTCTTTCCTATCTCTCTATAAATATCTCTTTCTATCTATATATGTATGTCTCTTTCTTTAATTCTCTCCCCTCTCTTCTTTCCTCTTTTTTTCTCTCCCAATGCACGTTCTTTTTAAAAACTCACAAATAGAGTTCACTCTCTATAATTTTCCTTTCCACACTCATCGGCGTGTATGGACGCTCTAATGGAAAGTGCGAAGAAAAGCCCTGAAGGCTCATAACGGAATCCGTTGTTCGCCTTCGCCTATGTGTCCTTCTTTCGTTCTGACTTAATTTATTTCTCATTTTCTCGATGACTCTTTCCTCTTCAAATTATTTTGTATCCTATATATTCCAATTTCATGTTTCTTCTTTCAAACTTTTAGGTTTTTTTAAATACACTTTCAACAAAAAAACTTTCTTTTTTTGCTTGAAATAATTATTGCTTTTTATTTCTAGAACTACTTTCAATTTTTTTTATTTCGCTTCCGTTTTTTTTGGTGTTTTATTTGACCTCATTACCGTTTCTGCTTTCGATTCTGAATAAGTTTCTCTTCCATACCTTCATACTTACATATAAAAAAGTACCTTTTCTTACACTCTTAATTTTTCTCTACCAATCTCTACGGGACCTTTTTATCATCTTCTTTTTTGAAAACCTTAATAGGAGTGAATCTGTCACACACTAGATTTTTCTCAACATAGAACACTTTCAACGAACTTCAAGCACCATAAAAGAACTAGTTAAATTTTGTTTTTCTCATAAAGATTTTTTTCCCTTTCTCAGAAACAGCCATTGTTTCTCACGAGAACCCATGAAAGTTTTTTATCTTTTCTTCCAAATTTTCTACATAGTAGAACGTTAACTTGTCTTGTTAGGAAAAAAAGTAACCTTTTTTACATGATTTCTGTTGATTTCATATTTTAGTTATTCTTTCACAACTTTTTTCCCCGGCTCTTTTGAGATCTAGATGGAACATCGGGCGACCGTTCTGACGAGAAAACCAAAGCCACTCAATATCATTCGTGAGGATGGGTTTGATAATGTGGAGAACCCTGTTATTGGAAATAAAAGTTTTTATCAAGATAAAGAAGCTTGAGTTGAAAATGCCTAGCAAAATTAAGGTTCTCCAGACTCCATGAAAAAAACCAAAAAATCTTTGTCGTGCATTTTTACGACTTTCGGCAAGTCCCCCACACCTTTGAAATGGAATCCAAGACCTAAATTGGTAGTAGCAGTTATCGCTTCTTAAGGTACTGCTCGTATGTATAACAGCCGTGAACCGTCCAAGTTTATCTAATATTTCTTAATCCGATTGGGTTGGTTGGATCAGTACGAGGCAGGGGGTTCGAAAATAGGATCCTTAGTAGAATAACCGCGCACATTAACAATATTCAAGATCGGACTACGACAGAACCACTGGAGATTGAAATTACTCTCTGGAGAACATGAGAACCAAGTAGGGAAAAACTTCAGGGGAAAAAACAAGAACATGAAGAACAAGTAGGGAGAAAAATAACAAGTAAAGAAATGTTTTCAAGGCGTTTTGATTGCTCCATAGAAAAGGTTATTTCCAAAGGCTCAAAAAGCTTATCTAAAATTTCTAAAATTTTACATTTCAGGTCTGCTCAAATCAGGACAACAAAATTAATATACTTTTTGCACGAGATTAGCAGAGTAACCTAGCTAAAGAGCTATAAAATAATTTTTTGAGTTTCGGTAAGTAATAAAATAACAACCCGACTTTGGTTTTTTAAAGGTATGAAGTTATATAAAGTTGGGACCTCATTCACAATACAATGAGAATCGGGGTTCGCAATTAAAATGAGAGTTACACCGAAAAAATATCAGAAAAAGGTAAATTTCTGTCAATTTCAGCCAATATCCAAAATGAATTTGGGATTTGCGGATGGATCCTCACAATACTCTCCTACATTCTCATATTCTTCACTCTTCCTATATCCGCATGCATGTGTATTAAGGTAAGTTTCTCTTGATCTCAAGAAGCTCTCAAGAACGCAACATAATAGTCACCATGAGAAAAAAATCTGAACTGAATGAAAAAAGCTCAAAGTGATAAGTTTTTATTTGATAAGAAGATGTTTTCGGGTATTGGTCATTCTGAAAGAAAGGAGGCAGTACATGTACAGGGTGTACATAAAGTCCAGGTGTCTGACTTTGTGACTTTGTATCTTTTTTGTTTGGTGTAGCGGTACTGTGATTTTTGCGTGTATCTCAGTCATAACGTTAACATCACACCCTGAGAAAATCAAAGTGATGTCTCTTTTCGTTCTTAGATATGGTCTCTGACATTGACCGAGGGTGTATTCTGCGCTTTAGCGAGTCCGGGCACACTCAGAAGCACAGCGCCAGAATCACCGGATTCTCGCGCAGGACCATTCAAAACACAATACGTCGCTTCCGTGAGACTGGTACAACGACTGACCGTCCCAGGAGCGGTAGACCAATGACCGGGACCACTTCCTTCAACGTGAGAAGCATCCGAGACAAGGTTCGTTATAACCCCAAGCGGAGTCTCAGAAAAGTCGCAAAGGAGCTGAATATCTCGGATAGATCTGTTCGTAAGATCGTCAAATCTTGCATGGGACTTCGCCCCATCAAGCTGCAGAAGACTCACGCATTGACGGACCAGAAGAAGGCGACCCGTCTTCGGAAATGTCGTGAACTGTCAAAGCAGTTCAAGCCGGTGGACTGTTTGGATATTCTCTTCACCGATGAGAAGTTGTTCAATATTGAGCAGTCCTTCAACCACCAGAACGATAGGATTTGGTCGAAATCGATCAAAGATGCCAATAAGAGTGGCCGTTACGTCTCGAGAAAGGGCCATCCTGCTTCTGTCATGGTCTGGGCCGGGATTTGCGCGACTGGCAAGACTCCACTCGTTTTCGTCGAGCAGGGAGTCAAAGTGAATGCCAATAACTACCTGAACGACATTCTCATGAAGGAAGTACTTCCCTGGAGCCAGGCTCACTTAGCAGGACGCAAATGGACGTTCCAGCAGGACTCTGCGCCTGCCCACAAGGCTAAAGTGGTGCAAGACTGGTGCAAGAGCAATTTCCCCTCCATGATCACATCCGCCGAATGGCCTCCGTACTCACCTGATTTGAATCCTCTGGACTTCTCTGTGTGGTCGGTCCTTGAGAGCAAGGCCTGTGCTTCCCAACACAAGAATTTGGAAAGTTTGAAGCGCGCCCTACAGAAGGCGTGGTATGATCTTGACGTCGTTTTCCTGTCCACCACGGTGGGTGCCTTCCACAAGCGACTCTGCGCCTGTGTCAAGGAGAAAGGAGGGCTGTTTGAAAGTTGAAAAAGCAGTTATATTCCAAACTATTTGAATAAACTTTGATGAAAATTTTGTTTGATTTGCTCAATCCGTTAAGTTTTTATCGGAAAAATACTACACACATGGACTTTCTGTACACCCTGTAAATCTCTACTTAGAAATGACTACCATTACTTCGAAGATAAGCTATACTTACCCAAGTTTAACGAATTTTGAGTTTTTCTAATCATTTTTCTAGTGTAATATAATAAACCTCCAGCTCAAAAGTTTTTTGTTTTGTAAAAAGTTTTCGCTTACTATGGCACCAAACGCCTCTTCTTTCTCGTGAGTTATATTATCTAAGTACTGGAAGTTATATGAACATCAGTGCTCAATGGGAAAGTTATTATGTTTTATCAGGAGTAAGGATTGATGTTATGTTCACCGTACTCCAAACTGGATAGGGGGTGGAATCCCTCAGCTCCTAGTCCGACCAATCCGAGCCTCCATTTTGATATTCCAGCCTCCCTCAACTTTTCTAGGTTGTTCAAGAGTACGAACGAGCAGTCATCTTCCGGCTCGGTAGACTAATGCCAGGAGGTGCGAAAGGACCAGGTTGGCAACTCATTCATCGCCTAGTCTTACATTTCTCTTCGGAACCAAACGATTGAACAGTATGATCAGAAATTCCATTGTTTATAAATGAATGTATGTTTTTATACTAACAAGGTTCGATTTCTAGTTGAATTGCATTTTTTGATTTGATATACTCTCCTTAGGGTTAGGGTTAAGGCAGTACAATCTGCCACCGAGTTCATGCATTAAGGAATATATTATTTTGAAATTGTATTTGTTTTCTTTACTGTGCATGGAATTAAGATGTGAAATTTTGAGATATAATTAAATTTTGGTTTTTTTGGTTTTTTTTCACTAAGAACAGCGGTAAAATAAAGCTTTTTATAAAACTTTTCGATTATATTATGATTACGGTTTGCAGGCTTGTCAGCAGTTTTATACAGCGACGTAGGTCACAGAAGTTCGGTAAAAATTTAAAGATTGAGAGAAAATCATGAAAGCAAATCAAGTCATAAAACTAAATCTATGAAGATTCTTGGAAAGAACTGATGAACTTATTATTTCCTTAAGCAAATAAACATTTTCTTAAGGGATCTTCTTCATAGTCCCCTGCATCGATACATATCGAAAAGTGGATTTGAGGGTGCTCTCTTTCGAGGTCCCGCCACAAGAAGTCGGTTGTCTTTTTCTTCTGATTGAAACCTTTAGATCGAAAGTCTCATGAAAATCAGCACCGCGACAACGCGCAGTCAAAATTTCGCAATAATTTCTTTCGTTCCGTCTCTCTTGTGTATGTATGTATGTGTGCTGATTGTTGCTCATGTTCTCATATTAAGCCCTACGGCCTCGCCAGCATGAATTGAACTAGGCCTAAGCATGAATTCTAGTGATAAAAATTCATTGCAATATGTCGATTGCGATATTTGTTTGCGAGTTTTCGCGCTGCGAAATGCCGGACCAAGCGCGAAAAATTTTACTTGTGTGTTTCTTTTTCGATGAACTCAAGAATTCAGTTTTACTCGGAGTTTCACACTTCCTATGTTTACCTGATCAGTTACTCATTTCTTTTGTTTGCATAGAAGGAGACCTCTCATGTTGTTCCGTTTTCTTCTTTTTTGCAAAGTTTTATGTCTTCTCTCTCCTTTGTAACTGATAGATTATTCCATTTCTTTTTTCGGTAATTTTATCGTACTCTTTTCTTATTACGTTCACTCTCTTTCTCTCTCTCTCGCTTTCTATATGTATGTAATATGTATAGTTTTCACAGTGTTAAGATGTTTGGACTTGAACGGTTACAAAATCGTTTACACCACTTACATCAGACCACTACTTGAATATGGTACAATTATTTTCTCTCCGAAAGTCCGCAGTAATAATCCGAAAAGGTTGGAATACCCTCAAAGACTTTTCAAAAAAAGAACTTGTTCTCGTTGTGGAAGTATTAAATTGAGCTATCCCCAAAGTCTCGCTGTATTCAATTTGGATTAACTAATCATTCGACGACTCTGTTATGATTTATTGGTAGTTTTTCGTCTACTTTTTGAAAGAGCGGATTGTCAGACGTGCAAAAAAGAGCTGAAGTTAAGAACTGAAACCAATCTCCGCACTTCAGACCGAACCTCCAAATTAACTCTGATGAACTTTAAACGATACAATGATCCACATTCTTTTTTTTTCTAGAGCAATTTCTTCATGGAATAAAGTTGCAGATAATTTCAAAGAGATTCGAGATATCGAGGCTTTCGGCAAGACTCTAGAAGAGATCAACCTCTCGAATGTAATAGCCCTACCGAACTTTCTGTTATCAAAAGCAAGAGTGGAGACCAACGAACATTGACTGTCTTATTCCTCATTATTCCCCTTCCTATTTCATGATTCCATATAAGCGATGGCCTTACAAGCTATCCTGTGGTAATAAATAATTACAATATATATATATATATATATATATATATATATATATATATATATATATATATATATATATATATATATATATATATATATATATATATATATATATATATGTGTTATGGCTAGAATTGATGAGGCGCGTTAAATTGATCTTTCTTTCGGCTGAACATGAGAACTTTTCCTATGCGGTCTCGTTAGCCTAAGCCGTACGACTTCATAAGCGTAAACTTTCGCCTAAGCCTAAAATTTATTTTTTACATAAAAAAAACGCTTAGGCTTAGGCAAAAATTCACGCTAATGAGGCCGTATGGCTTAGACTAACGTGACTGCATAAGAAAAGTTTTGATGTAAAAATAAATGTAATGTAAAAAGTGAAAGAAACTAACTTCTGATCAATTTGTAGCGCCTAACATATTCTATCCATAACATATATATAAATATCAGTCTATTTTTTGACTCTGTCTCGATTTATCCTCTGTTGCACACTCTCCTCTCGTTTTTCTGTACTTTTCAGTAACCAAGCCTTATAAAGTAGTCGAAAGTGTTTTCATTACCTACTGACCTGCAGATCCTTTCAAAAGACTCTGTCACTGTGGCCGTGGATGCCGTCGTCTACTTCCGCATCTCGAATGCGACTATCTCGGTGACAAATGTGGAGGATGCCGCCAGATCGACAAAGTTGCTCGCACAGACTACACTCAGGAACATACTTGGTTCGTAGACCAGTATTATACCAAAAGCAACTATTGTTTCCAAGGAATGATCAGCATACAAACAAATGATTTTTTTTGCAAATCTGCATGCGCCTATTCTTTTCGTAGTCCATTTTTAGAGAGGGGTTATATTAGACACGATGATACTGTTTTAGTTCTGTCAACTGTAAACTGATCTTGTGGTTTAAAAAATGAGGTGTGCACGATAATGAGTGCACTCAGGTACGAAGACCCTGGCCGAGATGCTCTCTGACAGAGAAGCCATTTCGCACCAAATGCAGGTGAGAATTCTTTTTTCTCTAAAATTCTAACCAAATTCAAGAATATTTTTTCTGAAGTTTCAAAAAAGAGAACTTTTAAAACACGTATGTGAAACTTCTTATCGAGAGCCTGAAAATATCTTACCACTTTCAAGATTTATTCTTTTTTTTTCTCGGAGGAAGCGGTTTTTTTTGTTGTAAAATTATGATTAAATTTTGGAATAATTTTTTTTCTTATTTTGAAATGAGTTTTGTAGCTGAGCTCACCGATGCTTTTTTCTCATAAATTTCAGATTGTGTTTTTTTTTGTTTTTCACAAATGAGTATTTTTGAAGATTTCGTTAATTTTGTTGAAATGAATCAGTCTTTCAATCCTAGAACTCTTCAAGTTCCAACCAAAGTTGAGTTAATGAAATAACTCTCCACAGTCAACTCTGGACGAAGCGACGGAGCCGTGGGGAGTGAAAGTGGAGAGAGTCGAGGTGAAAGACGTCCGCCTCCCTGTCCAACTCCAGAGGGCCATGGCCGCTGAAGCTGAGGCAGCCAGGGAAGCTCGAGCCAAGGTTATCACTAAATCAATAAGCATGAGAGGGATTATTATTCAAAGAGATGCTGAATTTGATTCGATTATGACAAAATTTTTGATGGATACCGTGAATTTTTCGAACGGACTGGAATATTTTGTTTGTTCGCATCGCGTAAAGCTCCAATGTGACTGGAAAAATCTTAGGTAAGATAATATTGTCAATTACGAGTTACTCATTATAAAAACAGTTGATGTCACTAGGTAAAAGTTAGGAGTGATTACATCCCTCCCACTCTCAGGTGATTGTAGCGGAAGGCGAGCAGAAGGCCTCCCGAGCTCTGAAGGAGGCCGCGGAAGTCATTGCAGAGTCTCCTTCCGCGCTTCAACTCCGTTATCTCCAGACGCTGAACAGCATCAGGTATGAGAGAGTAGTGAACTGCTTCCAAGAAAGAGATTCCGTGTTGCTTTTAAGATTTGTATCGATTTTTGTCAAAACTGATTAATCAACAAGCTTGGAGTTCTTGGGAAAAGAGATTATTTCGTTTTCTCGTGATGTTTTCTCTAAATAAAAAGTAAGTTGCATTGCCGGTATATAACTAGAAAGAAGATAAAAAAAGCCTCAAAACTACAACTTTTTTCGATTAAAGTTTTCGCATCTGATCGAATCGTTAATGTTCTATTAAATATTTACTTTTGAGTCATTTCTTTAAATTATAAAAATTTCAAGTGCGGAGAAGAACTCGACGATCATCTTTCCCTTCCCGATTGATCTCCTCTCGGCGTTCTTGACAAAAGCAGTACCGAAGGTGTAAGAGTGCTTTTTATCAAAATAATCGTAAGTATAACAATTTTCATGGACAGTAAATATTCAAAGTTCAAGATTCAATTTCGTTTAACAACTTTTGCCTCTTACAAAATATAAAATTAATCTTTTTCAAGAACCACTTGAAAAAGACTGAAATCATAAAGTTACGCCAGGAATAAACGACTCAATTCAAGCACATATGATAATGAACTGACTGAATCGTTGTTTTGACTCGATTTGTTATATGATTTTCGCCACAACTTTAAAACCAGTCAACAAATGCAGGAGTGTTTCAGTATGTTTGTAAGAAACATTTCATTCATTTTCATTTATTTCCATAAAAACAAATAGCATTTCAATTGGTACAATAATCGATTATTGGAAGAAAAGAATAATAAAGACATTTAGGTATTTTAGACAGCTAGCAGGGTCGCTGAAAAAGTAGTTAAGGAAAATAAGAAATAAGTAAAATAAATTTATTTTTTCTGTTATCTAAAATTATAAAAACAATTCTCATATCTCAAGCAATCGAACAAAAATTCAAATTTGAAGATTAAATAACACATCATACCGTACCATACAAGTTCCTTGCAGTAATGATAGCATTAGGATGAATGAACTCTCTTCTTAATCGCCTAAGCTTAGAAATAAACAGAGCACTATTAGGTGTAGAGACCAAATCTTCAGGTAAAGAGTTCCATATAGATATTAGTCGAGAAATTGGTAGAGACAGTTTATTCAAATAGCAAGGGATCGGCAAACTAATACGGGATGAATTTTGTTTTCTCAAGGATCTTGAGAGAGGAGCCAGACGGTAGAGGTGGTTAGTGTTCAGATCGAGATTTGAATGAATGCACTTGTGCAAAAATGACAAATCCTAAATTACTCCTCTATGTTCCAGAGTCTCAAGGTTGAGTGAATCCAGTCTATCAAAATATGACAAACCTATGAAGCCAGTTCTCTCCAATATTCTTGAAGTAAAGTATCTTTAAACATGTTCAATTTCTTTCGTAAGGCCTCTTAAGGTTGGGGACCCAAATTCAGATGCATACTCAATAATATGTTTTGTATAAGTTGTGAAGGCACGTACAAGAACTGTGAGAGAATTGGTTCGGAAGGACTTGAGAAACCGGTTTACAATTGATTCCGCAAGTTTACACTTTTTGGAAATGTGATTTCTATGCGACAATTGTTCATTTGTCCAAAACATGTAAACAATATTTGAAAGTGAGTAGTAAAAACTAGTCATTGAAGTGTTATATATATATTTATATTTATTCTTTTTTTTTATTCACACATCAAGTTTGATGTGACTATACAATGGTAATACAATGATAGCAAGTGATGCACCTATTTTTTTGCATTTGAATAGTAATACAACAAAACCGTATCACAACAAAAACGAGTCACCGGAACAAAACACAGGAACAGATTTTACTTTTATGCATTTTATAAAGTAGCTATGTATATCCAAATAAAGAACGTTAAGAGAATCTATAAGTTTTATCCTATTCTTGAACACTCGAGAACATGGCGAAGTCATGATTTCAGAAGGTAGTCTAGTCATCTAGTCATCCATCTAGCAGTTCTCACTGCGAAAGTGTTGAAAGTCTCTAGTGAACGGGATATGGAAATTAAAAGTAGACGTTCTACCGTTACAAGGTTCAAAAACATTTTTTTTTTTAAAACATTAACTCTCATATCTATTCCATTTCTGATCATTTTACAGGCCGTTGTTAGATCGTTTACGAGTCTTCTGTAGTATATATAGAGAAGACAAATTCAAACTAATCAAACGAACCTGGTAAGTAAAAATAGAAGAAGAGTCTGGACTACATATATAAAAGAGTAGCTTAGTGAAAGCTTTCTGAATCTTCTTTATGCTTTTTATATCTTGTTTTTGAATGAGCAGACCAGACCGTTGAGGAAAATTCGCATAGAGTAAGAACATAGGATTTATAACATCTTAAGTAGATTGACGGAACTGTACATGTATGAATTCTTAAAAGGGCATACACTGTATATACTATACATATACACATATATATGTGTGTTTGATCAGTTTATATATATATATATATATATATATATATATATATATATATATATATATATATATATATATATAATCGATCAAACATACAACATTCACCATTAAAAATGTTGAATGTAAATTTGTGTTGAGCAAAACTTCGCCATTGTTCATTTTTTTATCATAATTATTTGCTGTTCATCTGCAGTCGGCTTTGCTTGAGCTTGAAGCTCAGTTATCATTTTGTCCTTCAGTACTAATTACGCTGAGTGATTCTGAGTTTGAATTTTTGACTGAAGGAAAAAAAGAGGAGTTTTGTTGTCTTGGAACGTTCTTCACTGATTGTAGCGCATGCAGCAGCAGCAACAAACCAGCTGCACAGCCGAGCACCTCCAAGATGCACAGCAGCTAGGCTGTAGCCTCACTCATGGAAGCTCTGCCACAACATCCAGTGCAGCCACAGCAGTGAGTGCGAGCAGCCATTTTACTAGCTCACACGAATATCGAACTACCTCACCGAGTACCGTACCCCGCAAACCGTCTCCCCTCACGCTATGGGCATCCAGCACCCGCCAGTGCACCACGATGGTCAATGGAAGTAGAAATCTGAAGACGGAGGGAAGCGAAAGCAAGTGGACCACTGATGATAGGAGTGGGAGCGAGTATTGGTGACCTTTCGGTTTGATAAGTAATGCTTTTATTATTATTTTTTATTATTTTTGTGTGATTTTCGATATTTCTGTTTTCGTCTGTCATTCATTCATCACAAGTAATAAGAATTATTTACATTCATATGTAATTAGACAGGGTATTAATATGTTTACTTCAAGATGATAACGAATAGCTTCTTTTCCTTTACTAAACATTTTCGAAGGACGCTTAATAGCAATTATTTGTTTCTCGATTTTCAAACCTGAATTTCTCAGCGTAGAAAGGAAATTCGTTAAAGAGCATAACCTGTAGAACGGAAAACTTCGGCTTTGAGCATTAATTTTATTACAGATTCTTCGATGGAAACGACTAAATACCTTTTTGGAATAATGTTTTTTTTTTGTGTTGAAGACTATGTTTTGAGTAATCTGATACGAAACAAAAAAAAAACCCAAACTTTTGAAAAAAAGTTTTTAAGTTATATATTTGAGAAATTTATTCCGTAAATGATATTCCTACCGTAACGGATTTGAGTTTTGATGAAAATACTTTTGAATCTAATAACTTTTATAATCTTTTGCAACTTTTTCGCACCAACTCTTGCTCTTTCATTGGTTCTTTTTTCTGATTGAGATTTACACATTTCGAAACCACGTGCACTTATTGTTATTAAATTTTGTTTTCGCTCACTCAGAAGAAACTTTTTGTTCGTCGGCTGACGCTTTGTTTCGTGAATATTGATTTTTCTGTGATGTTAGAAAAACTTGAATTAGACAAACTGAGAAATTTTAAAGTGAAAATATAGAATATCAATGCATGGATTAGAAAATAGTGAATACTTGTGCATAACATATAACACTTTGAAAAAAAACTGCTAACTCAAAGTGTTATATATATATATATATATATATATATATATATATATATATATATATATATATATATATTTATATATATAACACTTTAAGTTAGCAGTTTTCCAGAAACAAAATTTGTACATTTGAAGATCTCATGCTACATGACAGTTAATCTTTTTTAAAACTAATTTTGAAACAAAATTCTTCCAGAAAAAGTCTAGAGAGACCGCTCGTTATATCAGCCCTTTTCCATTTTCAACGTCCTTGTGTTATCTTTTACGTTTCCAACCAGATAAAAAGATGTGTTCCGCTAGGAATCACTCTATTATATCCCAGGCACTTTGTGTTTTACCTCTCACACATGTTGATTGAGTGAATGAATAATTCATGCTCAGAGGAGCAAAAGTAGTGTGAACGAGTGAGCAATTCATTCTATAGTCTTTGTCTGCCACGGATTGCGTTTCATCTCTGTCGTTGTCATGTAGGACGAAGACGGAGTACTATAGCATTGTTAGGAAATTAAGCTTCCCAGTCAATTTGATACAAGCTTGAATACATTTTTTTAGAAATTTCTTCTGATTTGTTTTTCTGCTAAGCTTTCTATCGGTTATATTGTGTCATGACCGCAAAATCATGCGTTTTCCACAGGATGTACCGCAGGGAAAGAATGACTTTTCAGGTTGCAAGCTTTTAATTTTTTTCTTTCAATTGAAGTCTCTGATTTTTTTATTTGTTAACATGTAAAAGAGTGACTTCTGCATGAGCTAACTGTGAACCTAAACTTTTTTTTCTAAAAAAAGATGACCTTGTTTTAATTTTGAACTGCGATTCCGTTTATTTTGTCATGTTTAAAGCAGTTTTTTCCAACCTTCTGAGGTCATAACGGGAGTGTGGTAATTTCGTGAGTACATATGCAATGCATTGTCATAATTTAGCAACTCTGTTTCTGCTATAAAGATTGTTTCTCTCTTTATATAAATAGTGTCCAATTATGTGCGAATTCTTTTATTGGTTGTGTTCTGCTGCGCTGAAAAGTAGTAACGAAGCCAATGCGGTTGAACCTCTTCAATTTTTATCATCAAAAAAATTGTTTCATTGAAACTTTCTACAAGAATCAATGAGGGAAAATGGAGAACAGAGAGGAAATGAAAGAAAAAAGATTAAGAGTTACAATATGAGATGGATAGAAAATATACTTCGTTATCAGGGTATTGTAAATTACGAATTATTGGAGTGCGAAATTGAGAAAGGGAAGAAAAATAGCAGACCCTTCGCCGAGATCAGCAGATGCTGGACGAAGCTCACAAGAAGAAGCAGAAGAAAAATAAGTAAGAGGTCTAGAGACAGCGAGTGAAAGAGAGATGGGCAAGAGAGAAAGAACATGAAGAAGTAAGAGGTCTAGAGACAGCGAGTGAAAGAGAGATGGGCAAGAGAGAAAGAACATGAAGAAGTAAGAGGTCTAGAGACAGCGAGTGAAAGAGAGATGGGCAAGAGAGAAAGAACATGATGAAGTAAGAGGTCTAGAGACAGCGAGTGAAAGAGAGATGGGCAAGAGAGAAAGAACATGAAGAAGTAAGAGGTCTAGAGACAGCGAGTGAAAGAGAGATGGGCAAGAGAGAAAGAACATGAAGAAGTAAGAGGTCTAGAGACAGCGAGTGAAAGAGAGATGGGCAAGAGAGAAAGAACATGAAGAAGTAAGAGGTCTAGAGACAGCGAGTGAAAGAGAGATGGGCAAGAGAGAAAGAACATGATGAAGTAAGAGGTCTAGAGACAGCGACTGAAAGTGAGATGGGCAAGAGAGAAAGAACATGAAGAAGTAAGAGGTCTAGAGACAGCGAGTGAAAGAGAGATGGGCAAGGGAGAAAGAACATGAAGAAGTAAGAGGTCTAGAGACAGCGAGTGAAAGAGAGATGGGCAAGAGAAAAAGAACATGAAGAAGTAAGAGGTCTAAAGACAGTGAGTGAAAGAGAGATGGGCAAGAGAGAAAGAACATGATGAAGTAAGAGGTCTAGAGACAGCGAGTGAAAGAGAGATGGGCAAGAGAGAAAGAACATGAAGAAGTAAGAGGTCTAGAGACAGCGAGTGAAAGAGAGATGGGCAAGAGAGAAAGAACATGATGAAGTAAGAGGTCTAGAGACAGCGAGTGAAAGAAAGATGGGCAACAGAGAAAAAACATGAAGAAGTAAGAGGTCTAGAGACAGCGAGTGAAAGAAAGATGGGCAACAGAGAAAAAACATGAAGAAGTAAGAGGTCTAGAGACAGCGAGTGAAAGAGAGATGGGCAAGAGAGAAAGAACATGAAGAAGTAAGAGGTCTAGAGACAGCGAGTGAAAGAGAGATGGGCAAGAGAGAAAGAACATGAAGAAGTAAGAGGTCTAGAGACAGCGAGTGAAAGAGAGATGGGCAAGAGAGAAAGAACATGAAGAAGTAAGAGGTCTAGAGACAGCGAGTGAAAGAGAGATGGGCATGAGAGAAAGAACATGATGAAGTAAGAGGTCTAGAGACAGCGAGTGAAAGAGAGATGGGCAAGAGAGAAAGAACATGAAGAAGTAAGAGGTCTAGAGACAGCGAGTGAAAGAGAGATGGGCAAGAGAGAAAGAACATGAAGAAGTAAGAGTTCTAGAGACAGCGAGTGAAAGAGAGATGGGCAAGAGAGAAAGAACATGAAGAAGTAAGAGGTCTAGAGACAGCGAGTGAAAGAGAGATGGGCAAGAGAGAAAGAACATGATGAAGTAAGAGGTCTAGAGACAGCGAGTGAAAGAGAGATGGGCAAGAGAGAAAGAACATGAAGAAGTAAGAGGTCTAGAGACAGCGAGTGAAAGAGAGATGGGCAATAGAGAAAGAACATGAAGAAGTAAGAGGTCTAGAGACAGCGAGTGAAAGAGAGATGGGCAAGAGAGAAAGAACAAGATGAAGTAAGAGGTCTAGAGACAGCGAGTGAAAGAGAGATGGGCAAGAGAGAAAGAACATGAAGAAGTAAGAGGTCTAGAGACAGCGAGTGAAAGAGAGATGGGCAAGAGAGAAAGAACATGAAGAAGTAAGAGGTCTAGAGACAGCGAGTGAAAGAGAGATGGGCAAGAGAGAAAGAACATGAAGAAGTAAGAGGTCTAGAGACAGCGAGTGAAAGAGAGATGGGCAAGAGAGAAAGAACATGATGAAGTAAGAGGTCTAGAGACAGCGACTGAAAGTGAGATGGGCAAGAGAGAAAGAACATGAAGAAGTAAGAGGTCTAGAGACAGCGAGTGAAAGAGAGATGGGCAAGGGAGAAAGAACATGAAGAAGTAAGAGGTCTAGAGACAGCGAGTGAAAGAGAGATGGGCAAGAGAGAAAGAACATGAAGAAGTAAGAGGTCTAAAGACAGCGAGTGAAAGAGAGATGGGCAAGAGAGAAAGAACATGATGAAGTAAGAGGTCTAGAGACAGCGAGTGAAAGAGAGATGGGCAAGAGAGAAAGAACATGAAGAAGTAAGAGGTCTAGAGAGAGCGAGTGAAAGAGAGATGGGCAAGAGAGAAAGAACATGATGAAGTAAGAGGTCTAGAGACAGCGAGTGAAAGAAAGATGGGCAACAGAGAAAAAACATGAAGAAGTAAGAGGTCTAGAGACAGCGAGTGAAAGAAAGATGGGCAACAGAGAAAAAACATGAAGAAGTGAGAGGTCTAGAGACAGCGAGTGAAAGAGAGATGGGCAAGAGAGAAAGAACATGAAGAAGTAAGAGGTCTAGAGACAGCGAGTGAAAGAGAGATGGGCAAGAGAGAAAGAACATGAAGAAGTAAGAGGTCTAGAGACAGCGAGTGAAAGAGAGATGGGCAAGAGAGAAAGAACATGAAGAAGTAAGAGGTCTAGAGACAGCGAGTGAAAGAGAGATGGGCAAGAAAGAAAGAACATGATGAAGTAAGAGGTCTAGAGACAGCGACTGAAAGTGAGATGGGCAAGAGAGAAAGAAATTGAAGAAGTAAGAGGTCTAGATACAGCGAGTGAAAGAGAGATGGGCAAGGGAGAAAGAACATGAAGAAGTAAGAGGTCTAGAGACAGCGAGTGAAAGAGAGATGGGCAAGAGAGAAAGAACATGAAGAAGTAAGAGGTCTAAAGACAGCGAGTGAAAGAGAGATGAGCAAGAGAGAAAGAACATGATGAAGTAAGAGGTCAAGAGACAGCGAGTGAAAGAGAGATGGGCAAGAGAGAAAGAACATGAAGAAGTAAGAGGTCTAGAGACAGCGAGTGAAAGAGAGATGGGCAAGAGAGAAAGAACATGATGAAGTAAGTGGTCTAGAGACAGCGAGTGAAAGAAAGATGGGCAACAGAGAAAAAACATGAAGAAGTAAGAGGTCTAGAGACAGCGAGTGAAAGAGAGATGGGCAAGAGAGAAAGAACATGAAGAAGTAAGAGGTCTAGAGACAGCGAGTGAAAGAGAGATGGGCAAGAGAGAAAGAACATGAAGAAGTAAGAGGTCTAGAGACAGCGAGTGAAAGAGAGATGGGCAAGAGAGAAAGAACATGAAGAAGTAAGAGTTCTAGAGACAGCGAGTGAAAGAGAGATGGGCAAGAGAGAAAGAACATGAAGAAGTAAGAGGTCTAGAGACAGCGAGTGAAAGAGAGATGGGCAAGAGAGAAAGAACATGATGAAGTAAGAGGTCTAGAGACAGCGAGTGAACAAACTTTCCTGGTTGGCATACCTGCATGGCCGCAATGTGCGCGTGTGCCGAAATATTGGCCGCGCGGCGCATGATGTCAATCTCGGTTTTGTCTTTGATCAAGCGCATTTCATCGAGCGAGTGGCTTAAATCAAGCACCGCATGTGGGGCTGAAATTCCCATGCGGGCTTTGCCACGCAAGGTTTTCAACACATCGGCCACAGCCGCCTCCAGGCTTTCGTCTTCACCCAATCGCAAAAACACCGCAGGCTGATTGGCCAGTGTGTCAATCAAAT